>JAZKJV010000279.1:833304-1171718 GCA_037367405.1 Ottelia alismoides | reverse complement strand
TGTGTCTAGGTTAGATCGTCTGGATGACGAAAGAGAGCTATTGGAGGAGGAGTTCATGGAGAGACAGGATTTTCTAGAGGAAATCATGCTTGAGGATAGGAAGGAGGATGTGGAGTGGCGTCGAAGATCCAGACAAAAGTGGCTCCGGGGGGGGGGGGGACACCAACCATGGAAGGCCGTTTCGATATCGATATCGTTTTGATATCATATTGATATGAGATATCGGCGATATATCGCCGAAATATCGCCCATATCGACAAGCCTTTGTGAAGAAAATGCCTGAAAATCGGGATATATCGCCATATCGATGCCCATATCGCTCCCATGTCAATATTGATATATTGGCGATATATCGCCGATATTTCCTTCCATGACGCCAATACTTCTTTCTTTCACTCCGTGGCGTCTGGTCGGAGGTGGAGGAACCACATCCATGATGTCGAGGTCGTTGGGGAGCGGTTTGCAGGGGAGGCTGCTATTGGGCGGGCTTTGAGTCATTTTGTGGCCGCGCCGAGGAGGAGAGAAGGGAGTGGCTGGGATCAGGAGTGGAGGTTTTGACACAGGAGCGGGCTGAGGGCCTACTAGTCCCTTTCTTTTTGGATGAGGTCAAGAAGGCGGTCTTTGGATTGAATTCTGACGGGCCCCCCGGCCCGGACGACTTCCCAATCTTTTTTTACAGGGAGTTTTGGGACCTATTGAAAAAGGAGGTGATGAATGTAATTAATGAATTCAGGGATGGAAACAAAGGCCTTGAGAGGATAAACCGGGCCTTGCTTTTCCTGATTCCGAAGAACTCTCCCGTGCTGGTGGATGATTATAGGCCAATTGCTCTCTCCAATTGGATTTACCTCATCATCGCGAAGATCCTGGCGAACAGACTTAAGGGGATGCTGGACACGGTGCGTCTTCAGGGACAAACGACTTTTATCCCGAGGAGACAAATGGCAGGACCTCGTTATAGTCGGAGATTTGTCTAGACTGGCATCGTTAGAAAGTGAGAGGGGCGCAGCGTGAGGGGCGCTCTGGAAAATTGACTACACTAAGACTCTTGATTTGATGGACTGGAGATTCTTATGGACTTCTCTCCGGAGGCGGGGCTTTCTGGAGCAGTGGGTGGACTGGATGAAGAGATACGCCACCACCTCCTCATACGGGATCCTGGTGAATGGCAAGCCGGAGGGGACTCAGGGAGTTTCTTCTAGCCTCAGCGGGGAGTGAGGCAGGGGTGCCCTTTGGCCCCAATGCTATATGTCATCACGGCGGATGCTCTGGGGGTCCTTTTGAATCAGGCGGCTGGGACAGACTGGTGCATGGGTTACAGACGGGGGGACATCTCCATCCTTCTATTACAATATGCGGACGACACTATTCTCTTTCTGGGCAGCACCAACGAGCAGAACGAAAACGCTGTGCAGCTGGCTGAAATCTTCGGCGAACTCTCTGGCCTGGAAGTTAACAAGGCGAAATCGATGGTTACGTTTGGAATGGAGGACTCGGACCGTGCTTGCTTGGCGGCTATGATGGAGTGTGCGGTGGGGACCTTGCCGATCTGATACTTGGGGTTACCTCTTGTTGTGGCCAAGCTCAGAAGGGCAGATTGGGATAGCCTAGTGATGAACGGTTGGCGGGTTGGAAGGCGGTGGCGCTATCTCGGGGGGGGGGGGGTGTTGGTTTTCCTGAAGCACGTGTTGTCTGCTATTCCCATCTTTTACTGGGAGTTCTTAATAACATGATATGCTTGAATAATTTTGAGATGCATTCCTGGTCTAACATTGATTTCCTCTCGTTAGTTGAAGGACAAAACCACGTTTGGAAGATTTTTTTTGAAAGAGAAATAAAAATACACAAATATTGTTCATTTTGCTTGCCGGCCTAAGCGTTGATGTCTTGACAATGCAGGTTATACATAAAGCAAGCTCCTTCCAAAACTTCTACAGATGGTGATGATGTACCTGAATGGGTGGAATACAAAATAAAGGAGACTAATATGTTCACTGTTGATAAGTACCAACAGGTGAATCAAAATAATATCTCGCTGAAATTTAAGTATTTTAGATGTTGCTATGTTCACATTGTTCCATTAAGAGTTGCTTTTATTTAGTCTGCAGATTGGGTACTTCCCCAATGAGAGGGCATTTTCCCTAAGATACCAAACTGCTAGTATGTTGGAGATGGTACTGAGAGCAGGTGTTCTAGGAGAAGATGACACGGGTGAAGAATCTCCAAGGTTAATGCATTATACAGTTAATGTTATAATATATTGTTTTACCAGTGAATTTAGTTTATAATATTTGCAGTTTTAGAATTTCTACATTTTCTTATTAGGAAGCTTCCAATATTTAATTATAACAGGCTGGTTTTTAAACGGAAACACCATTTGGCAACATGTTTAATGATAATTTCCTGTCCATTTAGGTTAAATACTGTTGTCTTGACTTTAGTCCACTTCGTTTCTGTGGAAACCATAGATTTTTGATATTTCTAACTCTACAATGGCTGGACATGGGGAGAGAGTGTTGCGTGTTTTCCATCGCAAGAGGCATTGTGCGAAGGAGTTTTATTGGGATGTGAAGGAGTTTGAGGAGTGTCCAGCAATGGTGGTGAGGGTGTGGAATCCTTAGAACACCTCTGCACGAAGGTGGCGAGTTGTGTTGGGATGGTGTTGGCGGGGATGTCCCCCTTTGTTGTTAGATGAAGGTTATTTCGTGGTGTGTTTAAGGCTTGTGGCATCCGTACAAAAGGAGGGCAGTAGGTCTGCTTCTTGAGGCCTGTAAGGCGAATGTAATGTGCCTTTAGGAGACGAAGGTGGAGAGTTAGAATACCTTCAGATGGAGAGCAATTGGGGGTCATCCTCTTTAATTTTAGGATGGTCCCTTCGGTGGGTGCTTTAGGATACATTGTTATTGGTTGGATCGAGGAGTTGTTGGAGGTGATTAACTCGGTGATTACGGTCCTCTCTCTTTTTATTATGTTGTGAATGTGATTTGATGGGATCCAATTCTTGGTTTCTGTAGTGTATGGTCTGTTAGAGGCTCCTGCATCAGCTAACTTGTGGGGCAAGGTAATTTTGGCGAGGACTTTTTTCTGGATCTTTGTTTGGTTGTGGGTGGTGACTTCAATTTCACTTTTTATTGTTGTTGATCGTTCTCGTGATTGAGGGGTGGACCTTGGCTCACGCTTTTCGTTGATTTGTTTGTGGAACTTTTGGTGGAGGTGTTGGGTGCTTTAAATTCTTGATAAACTTGGCAGAACTTGTCATTGCGATCCTGCTTGAATGCTTCGTTGGTCTTGGATGGTCATGTTCCCATCAACAACTATGGTTTCTTTGCCACGGTTTCACTTTTAATTATATGCCTATCTGTTGGGACTTGGGGAAGGTGTATCATTCATGCAACCTTTTATGTTTTGAGTGGTCGTGGTTGCTGGAGGGGGTCTTTCGCGAGAAGGTCTCATCCCACTGGCAGGGTCAGGTGGTGAATGGATCAACCTCATAAATGATGATAGAGAAACATAGGCCTTTACACAAGATGCTATTTGAGTCTAAACAAGATCCGTGCATGTAGGGATCATGCTCAGAGGAGGCTTATGTGGATGTTGTTCGCCTGGATCAATGAGAAGATTCTATAGAGTTGTTTGTGACGCTCTCGGGACTCGGATACTCGATAGTCCAATCCACATATACAATTCCACATTCGAAGTACGAAAAGAAAGAGAAAAATATCATACAAGACCATAGAAATGCAAAATACTTTTTATATTAACATTCACCATGCATCCATGTCCACAAAATATCATACATGCATACTGAGCTGTCCATACAAATATATTTATATAAGCATCTCTTACAAGAACAAGTAAAGTATCAACAAAGAACTACTACAAAATGTGTGTATACCTAAAAGTAAGATGACACAACAACAATAGAACCAAACCAAGCTGCTCACCGTTGTGCCTGCTCCTAAGAACCTATCAGATTCACAAAAATAGGTACGTCAACGAGCAAAGTTGCCCAGTACGACACTAATCAACTAATCAAGAAAAGAGTTAGAGGCCAGAAAGTGTACAAAAGAAAGGTAGTTATGTAAGCCCATTCATTCTGAAACTATTGAGTACTTAGATTCTTGATCCTTATCATTGTGATACCGACATTTTGGATAGGTTGTGGTCTTGGTCCACATGAAACCTCACACTATGACTCTACGTCACTGGATCCCTGGGGTTGAGGTGTCTCTGTATGCATGCAATGAAGTACAACATTCTAACTAAGTTCCCAACACATCCACTAGCTATCATTGATCCAAATCATGTAATAGTACACTTTACCGTGTGCCAACCCACTCCACTAGTCTGTAACCAACCCTTGGAATATCTATAGTCTTGAAACCGTCCAGAATCTTCTTTTTCGCAAAAATACACAACTCCTGGAACTCCTCGTGTAGGGCCAACACTCAAAATACTAATCAGTGTAGCATATACCAACCAATACCAAAGTGCCAAACTGCCAACCTAAGTGAAAAAAGCGAAACAATAGATAACGAACATAACTACTTGGCACCACACATCTGAAATCGAAGTTGTACACTATGCAAAAGGCACTTTGATGCGTCGAGCAACATGTCCCCCACCAATAACCTGCTGGGGTCGTGACCATCTAAGTTTCTACCCAGGGCCCAAAGGGTGTGTGTTCCTCCCTTGGCAGCACTATTCCAAGCTACCCCCATGCGAATGAAAGTAAGGCACTATAGTGTGAAGTGCAGATCTTTTTTTTTGAAGCCAAACAAGGGGGATACACTCAAAGGTGTTCACCCCAGAGATTGTGAAGTTCAGATCTAAAACCCTAAAGCATATGCATGATGTTTAATGCCCAGCCACGTCGGATCTCACCGTATCCATAACTCATTTATTTTTAGTTAAAGTCACGTTGGATCCATTTCACTTGTTTATTAATTTATTGAAATAATTCAAACATTTAACACACCCATCCACACACACATATATTAATGTCCTATAAGATCTTATATCATTTCAGGATTACTTCCATCCATTTAAGGTCCAAATGGGTCTACAGTCCCAGAATGATCGATCATCCAACTTTGCATGTTGATCAACACTAATCGATCAGAAAGCTAAACATGGTCAATCATTTTGAGCCTAGGTGATCGATCAACCATATGGGCATAAGCGATCAACATTATGTATACATGGGATAAACACCATTCCCGTGAACTTGCTCTTATTGATGATCTAAACACCATTATGTTCATGTTAATGTCCACATCATGAAAACATATATAGATTTCGCATGCAAGCCACTGATTGGGTAGAAATCGGAAAACATGATGCGATAAAATTTTCGTTTTGGGGGCATAAGTCTACATATGCACCCAAATCCACGTATGTTTGTGTAGACATTTATTCTTTGGTATACAAAACCCTAGTCTTATACATCCTACAAGATATCTGAGAACAAGGTTGATGTACCCGCCACAGACGCATTCAGAGGTCCAATGCCTATAATCAAAATGGACGGGACAAATTATGAGCTCTGGGCTATGCAGTTCATGAGCCTTATGATGTCAAATGGTAAGAAATACATTCTTACTGAGGAGAAATCGATAGAGAAGATTGGTGTAAACGCCTCATGGGAGGCGGATGACGCATATGCCAAAGTTTGGCTTTCAGGAATATTGACAATTGAGATCACCAATGATGTGTTACATCAGCCTATTGCTAAGGAGATGTGGGATATCCTCGCGGCAACATATTCTCAAGCGAGGAACGAGATGAAGATACTCCAACTTGAGCATGACATATTCACTATCAAGCAGAACCGACGTCCTCTACATTCATTGTATACATCCTTGCGTGGGATGTTTGAGAAGCTTCATAGTTTCATGTCTCTAATGGCAACTCCAGAGCAACAGAAGACATACAGGAATGCTACCATGGTAGGTGTCACAGGGTCAAAATCCCGCTACCAATTTTGATCAAACCTGTGCGGCGTTAGCGAACCCGTGGCTAACCCGCCTTCCTGAGTAGAACGGTCACGGACGCGCTCCAACTCTTCTCAATACTCCTGCTTGCTAACGCACCGACGCTTAGACACAAATACAAGCTCGACTCTATGGATCGTTCAAGAACACTCTCAAGAACTCGCTTAAGAACGCTCAAGAACACAAACACATGGTCACACAAGCACGGGAACAAAGCTTCTTCTCTTATTAGAGGGGGAACTCGCTCTAGAGTGGGGTGACACACTACACTCTCTCGTGTACTCTGTGTATTTACAAATGAGCCACCACCTTTCCTTTTATACAAGACTCAAGGCAACCCAAGGGACACTTATTATTAAATATACAATAATGATATATAAAGACATAAGAGACACTTCGAGTTCTTCAGCAACCCTTCGCGTTCCTCAGCAACTCTTTATCTGCTCGTCTCTTCGACTCCCTGGTTGTTCTTTTGTCTTCCTGCGTGGTTGGCGTCCAGTCAACCCCCAGTCATCAGCATACTCGCGCTCCAAAATTTGCTGATGCAGCTTTGTCGTAATTCACCGAGTGCCACCGGGCACTCGGTCTTTTGTAAAAGGGAACCCGCGGCCTCCAGACCCTCGTACGGTAAACCCTTCCTTAGCGTTCTGCATACTAAGGGGAAGTCCTCCAGAACTTCGCTACCGTGGCCTCCAGAGTACTCCCGTACGCGCACTATCGAGCATGCTCGACAATGCTCGTAATCAACACCTGCAACAGTCTATGCCTTTGCGGATCGCCACGCATCAGTACTGATATCGTGCGCCTTCGTACGTACGCCTATGTGACCGTACTGCATTGCTCCTCAATGCATACTGCTTCACTGCATACCACCGTCATGTCTTGCACTACTGCTTATACTCGCTATGCTCACACTGCTACAAGTTTCACGACACTCTAATACCGAGACAGTGTCTTGTGTGACGCTTCTCTCTTGTAATATACGGTTGAGCCTCCAGACTTCCGTGGATAACCTCCATTTATCCACACATTCTTGGACTCCTCCTGAAGTCCCAGCTAGGGATGTCAATCTGGGTTTACTCATTGGGTACCCGACACGAACCCGTCCCATTTAAGGACCCGAAACCCGTCCCATTTACTTTTGGACATGTTTGGGTTTTGAATTGACTACCCATGTGGGTATGGGTATGGGTTTGGGATTGCCTTGTGGGTACCCGAACCCGAACCCGCCCCAAACCCGAATAACAAATATATATAAAGATAGATGTGCGTGTTGTATTTTAATCAAACTAGACCCAAATCCATTTCATATCTAATATGTATCGATCTACATGTATAGATATCCAACTCAATTTTCTCCTCTCAATCAATTTATTTATATTCAACTAACTTTTTGTAACTTTAATAAATAAAAACTATCAACACAAAAGAGTTAACACTTAACATATATAAACATTTAATATTCTCTATATATTGCACATTTTTAGGAATCACCATATTACACGATCTCACCGTATTTCATTTATTTGTGAAAATCTTGTATACATTTATAGACAACTTAAGATTTACCATGTCAAAGATATGGATACCCATTGGGTACATGGGTATCCGATGGGTATATGGGTACCTGCTATAAATTATCCGTTTAATAAATGAGCGGGTATGGGTAGTGATATTATAAATCGGTATGGGTTTGGGTATAGTAATACCCGCCCCAAACCCGACCCGCTGACATCCCTAGTCCCAGCTCCATCGATCATTCTCGAGCATCCAGCTACCGTATCTGCACGATCATTCTCGATCACGGAATTTGGGGGTGTGACAAGCCTCCCCACCTGAAGAATCGGTTGTCCTCAACCGAGCATTCCCTCTTCAGCTGACCTCCCGTCACGATTCTCCATTCGCTACGCACCTCCTAATGCTGCTCAATTGGGAGGGTGGTGCTGTATTGCACCACCTCCCTTTGTACACCTTGTCTTCTCACGAGCCACGTCCCTCCATGACTAGGTCTTCAACGTGAAAAGTGGAGCTTGCTTGTCAGCTCCCATTTTTGGTGTATCCTTCACGGATCCAGCATCTCCATCGCTGGTTTGTGGCAGCTCCATCTCTACATGTAGAGTACTCATCTCCACGCTTGCTCGTTGACGATCTCGATCATTCCCTGTAGGCGTCCCCACATCTTGGGAAATGAGCAGCTCCTTCGCTCCGAGCGTCTTCGGTATCTTGCCTCCTGCAAGGTCGTTGGTGGTGTGGTTCATCACCACTCCATCTCCATGGACATGTAACTTCTTGCCCATGTTGCATCGCCCTCCGGAGCTCTGCATCACCTTCTCGTGCTCGGACATTCTCATATATGTGGCTTTGGTTGTGTACCTCCAGCACACACATTGGTGCTAAGCATGCACCTGCACACTCTTATGTATCCTCGATCGAGCCTTGGCGCCTTCAAAGCTCTTAGTTGTGGAGTTCCCTCCCTCCACCGAATTCGAAGCTCCAACTCGAAGTGTTGTGAGACGTACCTTATGCATAGTACCGATTGCTCCCAAGTGTACCTCACGTTCTTTTTCCTCCTCCTCGTCCGCACGAAGAGAGTTCAGTTTCTCCTTCATGTGTACTCCCGCGTCCGATACGGTCCGTCGCATATGAAGCATCCCTTGCTCCTGCGTTGGTCCTTCTTCTTGGAATACTCTCGTTCCTCCATTGGTGGATCATGGCCAATGCCTTTGTCCTTGTCCTTCAACCGTACCTTCTGCTTGATGGTGAACTCCTTCTCTTCTGCGTTGTGGCCTGGTTGAGCACCGTAGTCGACCAACGCATCCGCCACCACGATTGTTGAATTTAGGTCCTTCACGCCCCGCCTCCGCAGCGTGAAATTGAACAGCTTGTCCTCCTCGGACATCCCCTTGATGTCCAGTAATAAAGACGTGAACTGCTTCACGTACTCACGAACTGTGCATGTCTGCTTCAGGCGTCGTCGAAGAGCCTCCCGTGCGACCCAGATAGTATTCTTCGGCAGGAACTTCTCCTTCAATTCCGTGACTAGATCATCCCAGTCATCAGCACACTCGCGCTTCAACACTTGCTGATGTAGCTTTGCTGTAATTCACTGAGTGCCACCGAGCACTCGGTCTTGTGCCAAAGGGAACCTGCGGCTTCCAGACCATTGTGCGGTAAACTCTTCCTTAGCGTTTTGTATGATAAGGGAAATCCTCTAGAACTTCGCTATCGTGGCCTTCAGACCACTCCCGTACGCGTACTACCGAGCATGCTCGACAATGCTCGTACTCAGCACCTCCAACGCTCCATGCCTTTGTGGACCACCATCATGTCTTACACTACCGCCTGTACTCGTTGTGCTCGCACTGCTACAAGCTTCACGACACTCTACTACTGAGCCAGTGTCCTATGTGACGCTTCTCTCTTGTAACATACGGTTGAGCCTCCAGACTCCCGTGGATAACCTACATATATCTACGCATTCTTGGACTCCTCCTGAAGTCTGAGCTCCATCGATCATTTTCGAGCATCCAGCTACCGTGCCTGCACGATCATTCTCGATCACGGAATTTGTGGGTGTGGCAGTAGGGGTATTCCTCACAGCCCTTGACCCTGAATATGATGTTGTTCGCTCTCAGATTCTAGCAGCTGCCACTGTTTTTCCATAGAGGAAGCGTTCCGCAAACTCAGCAGGATTACTATTCCTTCTACAGCTTCTAGTCAGACTTCGTCGGCCATGGCAGCCTTGTTGGTGGAAAAGAGCAATCTATTATTCCAAAGAACCCTAGGCTCTCTTATATAGAGGAAAGCCTATGGGTAAATTACATAAGTAGCAACTACGGAAATAAAAATTAATAAACAGTACACAGACTACATAAATATCTCTACATCCAACCATGCCCGTTTCAACCAGCAAATCTGTAATATATTTCCTTTGGGTCATCACAAGACCATGTGCATTCCTGGCAAACTCCAACCCTAGAAAGTATCGTAGGGTACCGAGATCCTTCGTGACAAACTGACGGCCCAAAAATGCTTTTGTCATCTCTATCCCCTGAGCATCATCTCATGTAACCAGAATATCATCAACATATACCATGATGACAACCATACCTCTAGAAGTCTTCTGAATGAACAACGAGTGATCCGCAATTGATCTTTTGAAACCATGTTGTTCAATTTGATGGGAAAGCTTCTGGAACCACGCCTTTGGGCTCTGTTTAAGGCCATATATCGCCTTGTGAAGTCTACACACCATATGATTCTCACCCTCAGCAGCAAACCTCGGTGGTTGTTGCATGTAGACTTCTTCCTGCAGATCGCCATACAAGAGTGCATTCTTGACATCAAGTTGAAATATGGACCAGTCACGTATCACAACAACAGATAGAAGAATGCCAAGAGTAAAGTGACGAGCCACTGGAGAGAATGTATCCATATAGTCCACACCATATGTTTGAGTGAAGCCGCTCGCCACTGGCCTTGCCTTGTACCGGTCAAGGCTCCTATCGGCGTGGTACTTTACTGTGAATATCCATTTGCAGCTAACAATAGATGCGCCGGAGGGAGCAGGAACCAAGCTCCATGTACAGGAGGAAACTTATTTGTGGAGAAGAAAACATAGAGGATAAAAAGAACTCTAACTGTAAGGAGTTTAGTGCTCCAAGTACAAACGGATCCCAGAGACAACGAGACCCATACGGTGGTAGGGTATGGTGCGGCGATGGGTACATAAGATGGTTCTTCAAGTAGGTTCAACTGTTTTGATGGTTAGGAACAATTAGGGCAGTGCTTTCCAAGTTTACTTACCTTTGTCATGTCTATAACTTCCTTGTTATTGAACTTGCATTTCATATACTTTGCCTTGGTTCAAATTAGTCAAAACCCCTTGCACTTCAGAGCCTTCCACCATTAATACGGTTCCTATTGAGTACTAATCTTGTCCACTAAAACAATGTCATCTGCAAGCAATAAATAACATGGCACCTCCCCTTAATAACAATCCATCGAAATCTAGATTGTACGGAGTACATTGATGGAAGTGTTAAGGTGGTAGATGGTCGACCATCTTAATACCGAAGAACTACAATTTGGAACCAAAATATACTGGCTTAGATCATCTCTATGAGATTTCTAGTGGAAACACATTGCTTTTGTTCAATATATGAGCAAATCATCATCAACAATTATATTCGGTATCTGGATTGATTTGTAAGTCAAATCAAGCACTTCAGTTAATATCAGATTTGTCTTATTGCAGCCTACATTGTTATGGGCTTCATTTCATACCTGTGTCAATAGGTTGTAAAACATGTTTATGCTTCAGTGACTACAAGCGAAGACCCATGAGTAGATTCACCCTGCATTCTTGATAACTTTTGAAAGAGAAAGATGACACAATTATGCTAATTGGCTATTATATTGTTAGAAACTGTGGTATAGTTTGGTTTAGACAAGCTAGATTTGCATAGGTAACTACTTTCTTGTTTCAGATATGTGTGCTATACCTTATTTCAATTTTACTTTTTCAAATTCATCTGGTTAGAACATGTACACTTTTTCTGTTTACCAATTCAATCATGTAGGATTCAATTGACGACTCTTACGGAAATCGGCATGCAAAAGTTCTTATGTTATTATCTACATACAAGATTTGTTAATCTACTATACCCCTTCAAACACTCTCTTGTGCTTACTATATTTTTTTAAAGCAGAAACTTAAGGCTTCCATCTCGTCGCCCTTCAGTTGTATGTGAAAATTGTCTATATTCCCTGGAAGAAAACTCGAGAGCAAGGGCCTTTCACATCTTGGATCCAAAGGGTACTCTAGAAATGGTATTTATCTTTCTCGAGCAGCTGGGAGAAGGGGTGAATCATGTTCCATCACCATACAGTACTGAAAATAAGGTGGTAATAGTTGGCAGGAATCAAATCTCTTGTGCTCCATGTACACTTGGATAGTGTACATACTGACCGGATTTTAATATATTTATAGTGCTATCTCATGCTTCATGCAGGATGCTACGGATAGGCTGAAGTGTTTACTTGGACATTGGAAGGGTCACTCTATAACTAAACGTAGCGGTGTCTATGGAGCAACAGTTGCCGAGGCTGAAACAAGTGCTTCAATCGAGATCGACAGTAATGGCCAGTTAATTCAGGTGCTCATAATGTTGATTGCATGTTGCAGAGTTTTTATATGTGGAATAGAGTTTGATGGATTACTTACCATTGATGCTTATATAATGTATTCGCTCCCCACCATCTATTGTTTGGCTTCATGAAACATAATCCTAGACGTTAATGGATGCTAACGGACATGCTCGTGTTTTTTGACTTCAATAACAATGGGTTTTCAGATAATCATTTCTCGTGGTTTGGTTCTTTCTTAGGATTATTTTTTCAACATAGTACATTGATAATCCAGTCTAATGGTGGATGCATTTTGGAAGCTCTCCATGTGCTATATCTTAGGTGTGCATTGTTGAGAATGTCCACTAAAAGCCGTGGTGAAAGGGTTCTGCGACTGTGTTGAGGTCTTGTATGAATGTCAGTTAGGAGGAAAATGTCGTACTTATTGCAAGAACATTACCCCTCTTTGTCGAGAGAAAATAATGAAATACATATTTACGAGGCCCTAGGGTTCTTTTATATAGCGGAGAAATTTATTGGGCAAATTTCATAAAGTAGACAAAAAGAATGGAGAATACATAAAATAAACAAAAGATAACTAATATCTCAACCCTCACCCTCAAGCGGGAGCAAACATCATCCATGCTCTGCTTGGAACAACATCTCTAGAATGGCCCTCTAGCTAGGGCCTTGGTGAACACGTTCGTTGTCTGACCTCATGAGCTAATATGAGTGGTGGAGATGAAGCCCTTCTGAATCATGTTTCGAGTGTAGTAACACTCTACCTCGATATGCCTGGTCCTCTCGTGGAAGGTTGAGTTGTTGGCAACGAATGGAGCAACCTGATTGTTACATTGGAGATGCATGGGAAGAGGCACCTCAACTGCTAGGTCAATAAGAACAAATCTGACCCGCATCATCTCTGTACAACCTTGTGTCATGGCTCTGTACTCTGATTATACACTATATCTGACGACCGTCGTCTGCTTTTTGCTCTTCCATGATACCAAGGAACTCTCTATGAACACTGCAAAGTTAGATATTGACCATGGTTCGAAATCTCAATTTCCATTTCGTTTCGGTCACCTCCAATACTGAAATTTCGCCGATATTCCGGGAAATTTCGACGATTTCGATGGAAATTTTGGAAATGGCTCAAAAAGTCATTTTTCGACCATTTTTTTGCAAATTAAGATCTTTCAAGTTATTTACAACAATAATAGCTCACAAATACATAGTTTTATCATACATATTGCTCATATATGCCCCTTATATCGCATATATCGGTCATATCGGTCATATCGATCATTTCGTTGTTAAGGCTGATTGTTGATGAATACATATTGAAAATGGATATCATTAAATCCAAGTTCTTAAAACAACAATAGCTAACAAATGCGTACTTATATCATACATATCTCGCATCCATATGCCTTATATTGCACATATCAGTCATATCGGTCATTTCGTTGTTAAGGCTGATTATTGATTGATACATATTGGAAATGAATATCATTAAATCCAAGTTCTTAAAACAATAATAGCTAACAAATGCACACTTATATCACACATATCTCTCATCCATATGCCTTATATCGCACATATCGAGGCATATCGTTGAGCTGACTGATAGATACTGGAATCGAAATTAAAATAACTAAGTTAAAAATACTTATAAGATGTCTTTTTGTTCAGAAAAATAGATGAGTATTTTTTATTCTAAAATGTAGATAATGCTTAGTAAGACAATGTTTAGTTCATAGAAATAATGGTCGTAGGCGCAGTTCTAGTGAATTACATAATTATTTATAGACTTACAACAAAGATGATATATTTTACAAGACAAATGACAAAAGGAATGAAGCAAAGAAGCTATAGCGGATCTCTAGAATCTATAGAGTTGTTTCATCTCCATTGCAAAGGGAGGTGAAGCTCCCTACGTTGAAGAAACATTGTATGCATCCCCCTTGTTGCACCATGCCCTACCAGAACGGGGGTCTCGCTGCCCGGTCAACGAGCCTGGGGGGGCTGGGGGCCCCCAGGTTGGCCCCCCTTGCGGGGGTGCGGGGGCAGCGCTCCCAACTCGAAACAAAATATATAGATCATGATGTGTTTTGAATCTTTTGATATAGAGAATTGGTAAATGCTAAATAGTTAGTAAAATGATTAAAATTAAGATCACATGGTTAATATCGTTGATTTACATAGGTATCGGCGAAATTTCGCCCATATCGGTCGAAATCTGAGAAATTTTGAACTGAAGATATGGGTCGAAATGTCGAAATATCACCGATATTTCGACCCATTTCGTTTGAAATCCGGGAAAGCGATATATATAGGTGTTTCGAAAGACCCTCCCTGTCAAAATCGAAATTTGGGCGAAATTTCGCCGAAATTTTACGAAATTTAATGCCATGATATTGACTTCATGTCCTTGGGACACCCCGCATAATATGCATATGCGCAAGCTATAACGATAAGAGATGAGCTTCTGCTAAATAGAAGACTAATGCTAGGTGAGGTTTTCAGATACCTTAGAATCGTATGGACTGTCTAGGCTAGTCCATGAACTAACTCACTCTGCTCACTGCAACAGATATATGTAGCCTGGTGATGACCACATATAAGAGCTTCCTAGCGAGCTCCTTGTACCTCCTCTTGTCTACCTCCTCACCTCTGTGTCATCATATAACTTCATGCTCGGGTTCATAGGAGTAGTGACATGTCTGCAATATGCCATGCATGTCTCATAGAGAAGATCTTTAACGTACTTCTTCTGGGTCATCACAAGACCTCGTTGGTTGCTGGCAAACTTCAGTCTAAAGAAGTAACATAAACTGCCAAGGTCCTTGGTTACAAACTGTTGACCTAGGAAATCCTTAGTAGCCCGGATGTTGTGCTCATCATCCCTTGTAATAATGATATCATCAACATAAACAAGTACGGTGATTGTACATCTCTGAGACCTCTGAACAAACAGTGAATGATATACAATCGATCTCACGAACCCATGATGCCCTATCAAATCCGAGAGCTTCTAGAACCATGCTCTTGGACTCTGCTTATGGGCATAGATCGCTTTGTGAAGTCTGCGAACCTTCTGACACTTCCCCTCAATAGCGAACCCAGGTGGTTACTGCATGTAGACCTCTTCCTATAGGTTACTATAGAGAAACACTCTTCACATCAATCTGCTATAGGGTCAGTCACGTATCACTGACAAAAAGAATGATTTGTAGTGTGGAATCTCGAGCTACTGGAGAGGAAGTATTCTGGTAGTCCACTCTATATGTTTGTGTGAATCCACGGGCCACAAGCCTCGCCTTGCAGTGATCCACGCTGCCATATACTCGGTGCTTCACTGTAAACACATACTTACATCCTACAACATATGCTCCTTTAAGAGTTGTAACAGTGCTCCATATGCCGTGCACCTATAATATTGCCATCTCCTCCTCTGTAGCAAGATTTTATTGATTGTCCTGTATCATCTCCTGATATGTCCATGGTATCTCTACGGCTGACAGTCCCACGACAAACCTCCTGAAATCCTTTGACAGTCGTTCCAAGAAAACTTGGATTGCAAGAGGATATGTAGCACAAGTATATATCTGCTTTCGCAGAGCAATAGACACATTGAGGCACATGCATCCTCATCATGTAAACTAACCTCCTAAGAGGGCACCTGCTCACCATGTAAAGAATCCTGCTACATGGATAAATCACTAGTACTATCAGTAGAAATAATATGCTCATTACATACCTGGGACACGCTGGATGATGGGGAAGGCGCATGAGCAAGGGGAATTTTGCGAAGCCTACGAGCGTAGAAATGTGGTGAGAAATGGGCCAACATTCTGGATCGTGGTGCAAGTGTTGACACTAAAGGTAGTAGTGTTGAAGGTGATATAGATAATATAGATGGTGCAACTGCAGGAGGCATATATACCTCGTCTCCAGAGTCAGAGTCAACCTATCGCATGTAAGAGAGAAATACATAATAGACTCAACGAAGGTGACATCAACATTAATATAGAACTTCCGTCGAACTGAATCAAAATAACGATACCCCTTTTGGGTACGAGAGTAGCCTACAAAGACACACTTGATAGCTCTAGGAGAGAGCTTCTCGTGACTAGGCATCATATAGTGAATAGAGGTAGCAAAGCTAACATACAGGGTGTAAGCAAAAATATGTCTTTCTCGGGAAATGCGATTGAGAAAGGAACATTCTCTCGTAGCACTAAAGATGTCATGCGATTCACCAAGTAGCAAGCAATGAGGATTGCATCCCCCTAGAAGGAGTGAGGAGCATGACTCTCGAGCAAAAGTGTGATGGTCACATCAACCAAATGATGGTGTTTGTGTTCGCTAACACCATTCTGTTGAGAAGTTTTAAGCATAGGAGGTCTGGTGTACGATGTTTAGAAACCTAAAGAACTCAAATAGTTGTAACATGCAGGGCTCTAATGCATTGTCGAAGCGAATAAACTTGACCGTGAAAGAGAATAAAATATCATGTCATATTCCAGAGGTCTAAGGGTCATTATATAGGACGAAACCTTAGAGAGCTCAAAAGAGGAGAAAATAAATAAGTGCCCCTAGCGTGGTTACAACGAATAATAATTAAGAATCGTAGGATACATCATTAACACTTCCCCTCAAGTTGGAGCATATCTATCAGTCATGCCCAACTTGGAAACAATCCAGGAAAGACGCTTCTTGGGTAAGGCCTTTGTGAGTACATCTACAAGCTGAAGATCTGTGTTGATATGAGTGGTAATTCTTCCAATCCGGACAGCATCACGAACAAAATGGCAGTCAATCTCTATATGCTTGGTTTGCTCATGGAACACATGATTCATGGCAATGTATGTAGCAGATTTGTTGTCGCGGTATAATGGAATAGGAATAGTGACAAGACAACAATACTAAGTTCTTGCAGAAAAGTCAATAACCACGTGATCTCACAGGTAGCTTGAGCTATCGCCCTGTACTTTACTTCTGCACTGCATCTGGATACAACAGTTTGTTTCTTGCTTCTTCAAGTAACAAAGTTTCCTCTATCATAACATATCTATGGTGGAGCGTCGATCCTTTAGTGAACTTGCATAATCAACATCAGCATATGAAATAACATCGGTGTGCCCATTCGCCCCGTAAAAGAGGCCACACCCTTGTGATTCCTTCAAGTATTGTAGAATATGAAGAACATCCTGCCAGTGGTTGTAACAAGGTTGTTCCATGTATTGGCTAGCTCTTCTCACTGCATAAGAAATATCTGGTCTGGTGACCGTAAGGTAGAGAAGTTTGTCAACCAAGCTTCTGCATCGAGTAACGTCTTCGAAGATAGGATCAGAGAATGTGAAGTGTTTCTATGGATCTACATGAATACCAGAGGGCTTGCATCCAAGTAAACCAGCTTCAGTAAGGATGTCCAGACATTATTTCCTTTGCGAGAGATGAAGACCTTCTATCGTGCATAATACTTCTATGCGTAAAAAGTAGCGTAGTGGACCAAGGTCCTTGGTAACAAACACCTTCTAGAGGAAGGCGACGGTCTCAAGTATCCCTTTATCATCATCACATGCGACAACCATATCATTCGCATAGACTGCAAGTATAATAGTACCAGTTGTTCGTCTTCTGACAAACACATACAGAGCTTGTTCTCTGTAAGCCAAGAGTGTACAATACTAAGTATAGTGTACACCTTCTCATCAAGGTCGCCATATAGGAACACATTTTTCACATCTAGTTGAAAGATAGGTCAGTCCTTATTAGCTACCACTGAATGTATAGTCCTTATTGATCCCATTCATGCAACCGGTGAGAAATGTCTCAAAGTAATCCACTCCATATGTCTGTGTAAAGCCTTTGACCACAAGATGAGCTTTCAATCTGTCAATGGATCCGCCTGGTGACTGCTTGGTTGTGAAGACCCATCTGCTTGTCACAGGTCTAGTCCCTTTGGGACACGGTACTAGATCCCATATCCCCCTGGAAATAAGAGCATCCATCTCTTCATTCATGGCCTTTCGCCATCCTGAATCCTGCAAGGCACTATGGTGGTCTCTCGGAATAGAAATAGTCATGAGAGCTTCCGTATATCGTCTGTAAGTGGAAGATAAACTAGCAATAAAAGTGAAATGCGACATGAGATGAGAAGTACATTGCCTCTTAGTTCTTCATAGAGCAACTGGAAGCTCTTGAGGATCATCCGGGATAATAGTGGAGGGGACACTTGTAGAAGGCATATCATCATGCTACAAAGAAACAGGTAAAAGCACATATGATGGTGAAGATATTTATCTGCACTTATAGACAATGGGTGAAGGTGGGAGATCCGGAGGAACATCTGTAACAGATTGAGTGAATAAAATGTTCTGTTCAAAAAAGGTTACATATGCAAAGATATAATAGCGATGTCTAGTTGGATCATAACACATGTAACCTTTTTGAGTACGGGAATAACCAAAGAAGACACATTTGATTGCACGAGGAGAAAGTTTGTCTGCGATGTGAAAATTATGAACAAAGCACACATCCAAAGATTCACAAGGGAAAAGGAAAGGATGACTCAGTCTGGTAAAGTAGAGAGAAGGGGATGGATCCCTTTAGGGTGTGTTTGGTTGCCGGGCTACCCCGAGGTAAACTAGGGGAGAGTAACCTGTTTTTGTGTTTTGGTGTTTAGATAGAGGGCTTTGGGATGAAAGAGTTTGTTGTAATGCGGTTGTATTGAAGTTTGGAAAAGTGAGGAGTTATTGTGATGTGATTGTATTGAAGTTTGAAAAAGTATGTAGAGGTTGAGTAGTTTATATTTTTTAGATGATATGATGTTATAATATATTATATTTTTAGAATAGGTAAAAGAAAAATGATTTATTTAATGTATTAAAAAAGAGAGGAAGAGTTGACCTCACATGAGAGAGAAAAATGGAGGTTTTGGGGGGTAAATCCCCAAAGGAGGTGTTAACCCCCTAACTGAACATGGTCTTAGGGTTGGAGATGGAATTTTGTTGATAAGATGGACGACGGTCACAATAGCATCACCCCAATAAGTTTTTGGAACTTTCATGTGAGTAAGAAGTGTGCGGGCAATATTTAGGAGATGTATGAGTTTTCTCTATGCAATCCCATTTTGTTGGACGTATATAGGCATCAGGTTTGATGTATGGTACCTTGAGATGCAAAGACGTTTGTTAGGTCATGTTGGGTGAATTCCAAAGCATTATTAGAACAGAAAATTTGTATACCAGAGGAGAAAATATTTTGGCATAATGAGAGGAGTTTTTGACAATATTATTAATCTCTGAACATTCTTTTAAAAGATAAACCCAGACGACCTATAATCATCAACAAAAACAACAAAATACTTATGTCCACTCAAGGTACGGATCGGACACGGTCCCCAAATATCACAATGGACTAAAGAGAAAGGAACTTCACGACGAGGCTCAGTACGAGCAGGGAACGAAGCTTGATGATGTTCATGCTTCGCACTCAAAAGGCTTGAGCATAGAGAGTTCGGGGAACAATAAAGAGAGGGCTTTGGCAGACGGATGACCGAAACGAAGATGCCAGAAGAGAGGATCAGTGGAGGTGGACGAAACACCAGCAAAATTAGAGTCAGAGGGGATGTCCAGATAATAAAGACCATTCTTCTCATGTCCCCCACCAAAAATCTATCACGTCCGGATGTCCTGAAAATAACAACAAAACTCATCAAATATAACACGACGGTTAAGTTCAGTGCACAGCTTATGAACAAATAATAGACTAAAAGGAAAGTTAAGAGCACAACGAACTCCAATAAGACGGAGTTTGGAGGAAAACTCCATAGTGCCTATAGTAGTATTAGCTGAATGGGCTCCATTGGCAACACGTACAGTCTTCACACGGAAGACGGACGTGAAGAGCTGAAAAGATGGCCTTCTCTCGTCAGATGAGTTGAGGCACCTAAGTAGATAATTTATGCAGGAGTAGATGTAGAGGCAGAGCTGGCAATTGTACCTGATATAGTGGTCAAAGTAGCAGTAGAAGCAGAAGTAGTAGTGTCATTAGCAGAGCCCTGCAGCAGTTATCGAAGACGAGCATACTCAGATGCAATAAAGGAAGTCTGACTATCACCAGAAGGCTGATCATGAGAGGTGTCTACAAGATCATAAGTACCATCATGTGTGGCAGTCTCATGTGCACTATTGGCATTAGGAGGCATGCCAAACTTTACCCAGCAACGCTCGGACGGATGGTTCAAACGTCCACAATAATGGGCACGTCCTGAGTCACGTCCACGGCCACGACCACTACCAAAATCATGTCCATGTCCCCCTTGGTAGTTAGATCGTCCTCTAGCAAAATGTGATATAGTCTCAACAGACAGAGGGGTGAAGGAGTTTCAAGCTCCTGTAGTCGACCAAAAATGGTCTCAAGAGTGGGTAGAGCCGCAACAGTATGAAATTGGTCCTTCATGGGCTTGTATTGTGGATGTAATCCTGATAAGAAGCGATACACCTGCCACTATGCACGTTTTCCTGTCTGTTTGTCACAACAAGCATGCTAAAAGATGAGAAGTTCCTCAAATAGGCATGTGAGGAGTCGGTAGTACTCTATCAAGGATATATCGCCTTGATTTGCAGACCAAATCCGTGTGTATATGAGAGCCTGGACTTGGTTGTCTTTTGGGAGTAAGTATTCTCAATGCTCTCCCACATTGTCTTTGTCATCTCCTTGTAGAAAAGATTTGGTGCTATGTTCGGATCAACATTGTTGGTCATCCAAGTAATCACCTGACAGTTGTCAATGTACCAGGTTTCATAGTCCTTGTCTCTCTCTCCTTTGGAGGATCTTTAGCAAGAACGTAGTTCTTCCGTCATCCACCAATGAACACCTTGAATGATCGAGACCATAGTACATAGTTCTCGTAGCCCTTTAGTTTAATAGAAGTGCCATGTACCATCACTGAAGAAGTAGGGTATATGGGCTTGGGCTTTGTAGATGCCATGGTGGTTGTGTAGATCAAGAAAAAATTAACCTAAGTAGTTCATGTAATATTACTCAATCATCATGGAGACCGAATAGTACTTTGATAAGGATTCAACAGAGAGATATAGCGCATGGATGCGAGCATGCATGATGGTGCACAGGGCTATAAGATGGTACGCAGGCGTGATGATGCGCATGTGTGAGGATAGGCAGCACTGGCGAGCCCCTGGAGGGGCTTCCCGTGTAGGAGGTCAGCGATTGAGTACTTCGTTGGAAAGAACCTGGGTTACGAGAGGGCAAGATAACCTGGATTGCGAGAAGCCCCGGAGGTGCTAGCGGCGAGTTCGCTTGGAGGCGCTAGCGGCGAGTCTTGGAGGCGCTAGCGGCGAGTTCGCCTGGAGGGGCTTCCCGTGTAGGAGGTCAGCGATTGAGTACTTCGTTGGAAAGAACCTGGGTTATGAGAGGGCAAGATAACCTGGATTGCGAGAAGCCCCGGAGGTGCTAGCTGCGAGTTCGCTTGGAGGCGCTAGCGGCGAGTCTTGGAGGCGCTAGCGGCGATTTCGCCTAGAGGTTGCGAGAGGGCGAGATCGACTGGATTGCGAGAGGACCTGCTAGCAGTCAGTTTGCATGGAGGCGCTAGCGGCGATTCCTGGAGGCACTAACGACGACTTTGCCTGGAGGCTTGTGTCAAATCTCGCATCACAAGGAGCCGTAGCGGGCCTCCAACGTGTGGGAGAAGCACATGAGGGCTAGAGGGAAGGGAGGGGGCGCGCTTGAGGAGACGATGCAGAGAAGAGGCTTGATGGTGGGGAAAAGTTTAGGTTAGAACACCGGTCTAGCACTGCCACTCTGATACTATGTGAAAGAGAATAAAATAGCATGTCTTATTCCAGAGATCTAGGGGTTCTTATATAGGACAAAACCCTAGAGAGCTCAAAAGAGGAGAAAATACATAAGTGCCTCTAGCGGGGTTATAACGAATAATAATTAAGAACCGTAGGATACATCACTAACATTGACAAGATAAAATGTTCTTTATTTCATTATTGAAGGACATACACAACTTCAAATTTGTTTTTCAATAGAAAAATCCAAGAAAGTCTAGAATAATTACCCAGAACAAGATAAAGTGGTGTCCCTGGAGATCAGGAACACGACTAAGACCCCAAATATCTAGATAAATAAACTCAAATAGATTACTACTGCTACAACTCTGACAACCAGTGAACGATGAACAGTGATGCTTCCCAAGCTGGCAAGCCTCGCACTGGAAGGAAGAATGTGTGAAAATACATGGGAGGACATGACATAGCTTCTGTAGAGGAAGGTGATCAAAATGGAGATGCCACAAATAAGGTGAGCCTGATCTGGTGGGAACTGTAGAGGTACCTGCACTGGGAGATTGGATCAGTCTGTCGAGCCGTCGTTGCTCATGGCCACATCCAATCACCTTACTTATGAGTATGCCCTGAAACACAAGAGAAGAGGGGTCAAAAATGTCACGACATTGCAGTTCCTTTGTGATATGACTAATAGAAAGCAAGTTCTTCTGAAAATCGAGAATATATAAAACATTCTAAAGGTATATGGATAGCATCAAATGCACTTCAATTGTCCTATAATGGGTAAGTAAACCACGTTCACAATGACGGTTGATGTAAATGAGAAACTTTTGTGGAGATGAAAGAATGAATTGCATTATAGAGAGGCCCTAGAGTTCTCTTATATATGAGAGAAACCAGTTGGGCAAATTACAAGAAAACAAGAAGAAAATAAATTACATAACCAATATAAAAGATAAATAATATCTCAACACTCCCCAAGCTGGAGCCTAGATATCAATCAGGCTCAGCTTGGAGAAGCATCTTTGGTAAGGCCCTCTGGCTAAGGTCTTAGTAAGTACATCTGTTTTTTAATCTCCAGAGCTGACGTGAGTAGTGGTAATGAGACTTTTCTATATCATGTCACGAGTGTAGTGACAATCCACCTCTATGTGCTTAGTCCTATCATGGAAGAAAGAATTATTTGAATGAAAAGAGCAGTCTGGTTGTTGCAATGGAGGTGCATGGGAAGAGGCACCTCGATAGTCAGGTCAGTAAGAACAGATCTAACCTACTTCATCTCTGTGCTAGCTTGCGTCATGACCTTGTATTCTGACTCGGCATTAGATCTCGCAACCACAATCTGATTTTTGCTCTTCCATGATACAAGGGAATTTCCTATGAACACTGTGAAACCTAAAGTAGACTTCCTATCCTTGGGACAACCAACATAATCTGCATCTACACATGTTGTAACTGAAAGCGATGTACATCTGCTGAATAGAAACCCTGTGCCAGGTGATGCCTTCAGATACCTTAAAATCATATGGACTGCATCCATGTGTGCACGTCTGGGTTGCTCCATAAGCTGACTCACTTTGTTCACGGCAATGGATATGTCTGGCCTGGTAATGGTCATGTACAAAAGCTTGCCAACAAGCTCCTTGTATCTCCTCTTATTGACCTCTTCAGTGTCATCATCGTAGAGCTTCATGCTCGAGTCCATAGGAGTAGTGGCAGGTCTGTAATCTGCCATGCATGTCTCAAAAAGAAGATATATCACGTACTTCCTCTGGGTCATCACAAGACCTCGCTGGTTCATGTCGAAATCCAGTCTAAGGAAGTAGCATAAACTACCAATGTCCTTGACCACAAAGTGTTGACCTAAGAAGTCCTTGGCAACCTGAATGCCCTGGTCGTCATCTCCTGTAACAATAATATCATCAACATAGGCAAGAATGATGATTGTACCTCTGTGAGTCATGTGCACCAACAAAGAGTGATTGGCAGTCGATCGCACAAACCTATGTTGCTATATCAAGTTCGAGAGTTTCTAGAACCATGCTCTTGGACTCTGCTTAAGGCCATAGATAGCCTTGTATAGTTTGCAAACCTTTTGACAC
The DNA here is from genome assembly GCA_037367405.1 of Ottelia alismoides. Lineage (NCBI taxonomy): Eukaryota > Viridiplantae > Streptophyta > Magnoliopsida > Alismatales > Hydrocharitaceae > Ottelia > Ottelia alismoides. Next base: position 1,147,667 of record JAZKJV010000279.1, on the reverse strand, counting down.
TCCTCCTCAGTAGCAAACCCCAGTGGCTGCTACATGTAGACCTCCTCCTGTAGATCACCATATATGAAGGCATTTTTCACATCAAACTGGTAAAGGGGCCAATCTCATGTCACAACAGATAGAAGGATACACAAAATAGAATGTCTGGCAATTAGAGAAAAGGTATCTTGATAGTCTACCACATATGTCGAGGTGAACCCACGTGCCACAAGTCTTGCCCTATAGTGATCCACACTGCCATCTGCATGATGCTTCACAGTGAACACCCACTTGTACCCAACAACGGTGCACCAACTGGAGTCGAAATAAGACTCCAAGTACCATGCGACTATAGCGCAACCATCTCCTCCTCCATGGCTAAACACCATTGACTGTCCTGAATAGTCTCCTGATATGTCTGTAGTATTTCCACCGCTGATAGTGCCAAGACAAATCTCCCGAAATCCTCTGACAGACTGTTCAAGGAAACGTTGGCTGCAAGAGGATATGTAGCACAAGTACGTCTCTGCTTTCGCAGAACAATCGATACATCAAGATTATTTGTCAAGTCCTAAACCTGTAAGTTCCCCTCTTGAGAAGGCACATGCTCATCCTGTATGGAATCCTGCTGCACAGACAACTCGGTAGTGTCATCAGTATAAACAATGTGCTCATCACATACTTGAGGTGTGCTGGATGACGAGGAAGACCTGTGAGCAGGGGGAACAGAGAGACATGCGAGTAAACACTCGTGGCAAAAACTCATTCAAGGTTGGTAGTGGTCCAGGAGCAGCCACATGAGCAGGTGGAGTAGGAGCAAATGTATGTAGTGACAGTAGTGCTGGTGGAGGAGGAGGTGGTGGTAGAGCAGGAGTGAACGTAGGTGGTGATATGACAGTAGGATGTGTGAGCATGTAGATCTCTGCGTCAGAGTCTGATGGCGCTAGTTTGTTACCTGTAGGATAAATATCCATGACATAATCAAAGAAAGTAATGTCGACACTAATAAAGTATTTTCATTGAAGCGGATCCAAGCAACGGTACCCCTTCTGGGTACGAGAATAGTCGACAAAAACACACTTGACAACTCTGGGAGAGAGCTTGTCATGACTTGGAGAGAAATCATGAACAAAAGCAACCGAGCCAAATACACGAGGTGTAAGGGAGAACATATCCTTCTTGGGAAACGCAATCGAGAAAGGGATATTCTCTCCCAACACAGAAGAGGGCTTGCGGTTCACTAGGAGCACGACTCTGGATCAACTATGTTCTAGTCACATCAAGTAACTGTGTTTGCGCTCAGCAATACTGTTTTGCCGGGATGTATGTGCACACGAGGTCTGGTGTACAATGCCAAAAGATCTCCTGAGAAACTCAGAAAGTTGTAGGGTGCAAAACTCCAAGGAAATATCAGAACATAGATATATGACATTGGCAGAAAAAATATTCTTTATCTCAGTAATGAATGACTTGATAAGAGACCCAACTTCTGACTTATTCTTCAAAAGGAAAACCCAAGAAAGTTTAGAAAAATCATCTACATCGACTAAATAAAAATGATGTCCCTAGTGATCAGGAACATGACTCGGGCCCTAGATATCTAAATGAAGGAGCTCAAACAACTGAGAACTGCTGCGACTTTGACAAGATGGAAAGGAAGAACAACAGTGCTTCCCAAGCTGGCAAACACCACACTAAAAGGAAGATCGCGTGGAGATCTGTGGGAGGACGTGCCACCACTTCTACAGAGGAAGGTGACCAAAACGAAGATGCCACATGTACGGTGACACTGGTCCAGTAGAAATAGTGGAGTCACTAGCATGAGGAGGATGGACCAGTCTATAGAGCCTCTGCTGCTCACAACCACATCCAAACATCTTGCCCCTGAGTATGTCCTGAAACACAAGAGATGAAGGGTTAAAAATGGCACGACAATGCATATCCTTAGTAATATGACTAATAGAAATTAAGTTCTTCTGAAAATCATGGGCATAAAAACCATTTTGAAGGTGCATGGATGGCGTCAGGTACACCTCCTCCATTCCTGTAATGGGTAAGTGGACCCCATTAGCAATAATAACCCATTTGCCAGGAGGTATAGTCATGTAGGACCTGAATTGGGCTCTGTCTCTACACATATGGTGGGATGCGCCTGAGTCCATGATCCAGTCTGTCATAACTGTACTGCTACTACCAATAAAAGCATAAGTGATATCTGAGGAGCTCGAAGAAGCTCTGGCTACGGTTGCAGGATCTATGGATCCTATAGTGTTGGTGTTGAGCACCGGAATCATGATCTCTCGTATACGAGAGACAATGTCATACATGTGTAGATCTGCCTGGGAAGTTGGAGTCTCTGAAGGCTCGATCTGTTTTGCCGTACGAGCAGATGTGGGGTATCCATGCTTCAGATAGCATGTGTCCTCTAGGTGTCTTGGACGACGACAGTAGGTGCAAGGACCATGCTGGCGTCCACCACCTCTGTCACGGGGACTACGTCCTCTGAACTGGGTAGACCTTCCTCTGCCGTAAGAAGCGGCCGTCACTGAAGAAGGTTGTGAGGTGGCAGTAGGATTAATAAAAGTTCTGCTAAGACGATTATACGCCTCCTCCATGGGAGGTATGGTCTCCCCAGTAAGGAGTTGTGCTCGTGTTGCATCATACTTCGGGTAAAGCACTGCCAAAAAGACTCCAACCGTAGTGGAGTTCCTGTACGTCATCTGCTTCTCTGTGGATGTCATAATAGGCATAAAGCAATGAAGCTTCTTGAACATGCCACAAAGTGAGGAGTAGAACGTGTGCAGAGGACGACCATTATGCTTGGCCCTACAAATGTGAAACTGAAGCTGAAGAATCTAGGTCTCATTCTTTGCTTGGACATAATTGGATGCTAAAATATCCCACATCGCCTTGGCGGTGGGCTGATTCACCGTGTCATTGGCTATCTCCGTGGTGAGGGCCCTTGAGAACCAAATGTGTGCATAAGCGTCGTCTTGCTTCCACGAAGCATTATCCCAGTCTTATTTGTCAGCTCCAGCTAGTTAGAATGTGCTCCTTATTGTTGCACTGCATAAGGGTATGAAATTGCATGGACCGCAACTCATGGTTGGTCCCATCCATGTTTACGATGGGAGCCACACCCTTGAAGGCACCAGATGAAGAAAAAATATCACCCTTGTTCTCTGACGTGATGGAAGAACGACTGAAAAACAAAACTCGGCTGGGGAAGTAGATTGTTCTGAACAAGTCTACACGATCATACGGAGGATTGGTTATACATCTAGTCTAATACTGTTGGGAAATGTGAAATGAGATATTCATTCCATGAACCCTAGGCTCTCTTATATAGGAGAGGAGCCTATGGGTAAATTACATAAAGCATACTAAGAGGAAAAACAAAATAAAGAAAGGTACAGATACTACTGTTAATGTATGCGTTAACACTCTCCCTCAAGATGGAGCATAGATATCAATCATGCTCAGCTTGGAAGCACACTTCTGAAATGGACCTCGTAACAATGCCTTGGTGAATATGTCTGCAGTCTGGTTCTCTGAAGTAACATGAGATGTGGCAATGAATCCTTTCTGAATCATATCACGTATGAAGTGACAATTCACCTCAATATGCTTGGTCCGCTCATGGAATGCAGGATTGTTTGCAATAAACAAAGCAGCCTGATTATCACATTCCAAGTTCATAGGAAGTGGTACATCTAAACATAAATCTGTCAGCACCGCTTTCACCCACATCATCTCTGTAGTAGCCTGGGCCATAGCCCTATATTCGGATTCAGCACTAGATCTAGCTACCACAGTTTGTTTCTTGCTCCTCCATGAGACTAGGGCATCTCCAACATAGACAGCATACCCTGAGGTGGACTTCCTATCCTTGGGACATCCTGCATAGTCTGCATCTGCGCATGCTGAGATAGAAATCCCCTTTCCTTTCTTGAATAGCAGACCTGCACCTGGAGAAGATTTGAGATATCTAAGTATCATATGTATTGCATCCATATGTACCTGGCGTGGTTGCTCCATGAACTGGCTCACACGGCTCACTGCAAATAATATATCTGGCCTAGTGATCGTGACATATAACAGTTTGCCTACCAGTTCTCTATATCTTCTCCTGTCCACCTCCTCTGTGTTATCTTCATAAAGCTTCATGCTGGGGTCCATGGGTGTCGTAACAGGCCGACACTCGAGCATACATGTTTCACTCAACAGATCAGTAACATATTTCCGTTGTGACATGACTAGCCCATAGGAATTTCTGGCAAATTCAAGCCCCAGAAAGTATCTAAGGACCCCAAGATCCTTAGTGACAAACTCACTACCCAGCATTCCTTTCGCCTGCCTTATGCCCTGCTCATCATCTCCTGTAATCAAGATGTCATCAACATAAACCATAATGACAATGATACCTCTCACTGTTTTCTGTACAAACAAGGAATGATCAGCATTGGAGCGTTTGTATCCTTGTTTCTCGAAGAGATCCGAGAGCTTCTGAAACCATGCTCTGGGACTCTGCTTCAGGCCATATATAGCCTTATGCAGCCTGCATACCTTGAAACACTCCCCCTCAACAGCAAAACCAGGTGGCTGTTGCATATATACTTCCTCCTGCAAATCTCCATATAGAAATGCATTCTTCACGTCCAACTGATGGAGCGGCCAGTCTCGAGCAACTGCAACTGATAACAGGATCCGTAGAGTGGAATGACGTGCCACAGGGGAGAATGTGTCAAGGTAATCTACCCCATACGTCTGTGTGAAGCCCCGTGCAACCAGGCGTGCCTTGTACCTGTCAATGGAACCATCTGCATTGTGCTTAACTGTAACCACCCATTTGCAACTCACCGGGTTGACATCTGGAGGTATAGGAACCAAACTCCAGGTTCCTCTAGACTGAAGTGCCGCCATCTCTTCTTCCATTGCTAGCCGCCATCTAGCATCCTGCAAAGCGTCATGATGATTCCGTGGAATGTCTGTGGCTGAAAGTGCCAATGCAAACGTCCTGAAGTCTCCAGATAGCCTCTCAAAAGACACAGCTGCTGATAATGGATATTTGGCACAACTTCTCTTCGGCTTGCGTAGAGCAATTGGAACATCCAGATCATCTGTGTTATCACCATGCCCCTGTAATGCATCCTGCTGAGAAATGTCGTCAGATCCATCAACATTAATATTTTCATTACATACCATAGGCGAGCTAGTTGACGGGTCAGGACCCTGAGCTGGAGGAGGCCTGCGGGTGTAATGGAATGGTAGCGGGGATACTAGCGATGGCGGTGGTGGTGGCGGTGGTGGTGGCGGTGGCGGTGGTGGTGACGGTGGTGTTGTTTGTGGCAAAGGTGGTGGTGGTGCCATGAATACGGCATCAGGAGATATAGGTGGTAGCTGCATGTTTCCAGATTCTGAAAAATACATAATGGATTCAAAAAATGTAACATCTGCACTGATCATATACCGCCGACGCACAGGATCAAAACACTTGTACCCCTTTTGAGTTCTGGAGTACCCCACAAAGACGCACTTGACAGCCCTAGGAGAGAGCTTGTCAGTACCAGGCGACAACTGATGGACAAATGCGACTGACCCAAACACACGAGGGGTAAGAATGAACAAATCCTTGTCAGGGTAAATGAGTGAAAAAGGAATCTGTTCATTCAAGACAGACGAAGGCATACGGTTGATTAGGTAACATGCAGTGAGGACTGCATCACCCCAGTAGGAGTACGGAACATGACTCTGAATAAGAAGTGACCTTGTGACATCAAGAAGGTGACGGTGTTTTCTTTCTGCAACCCCATTCTGTTGAGACGTATGAGCACAAGATGTTTGGTGAATAATTCCTTTTGAGTAGTAATTTGCTAGAATGTTGGTGCACAACTCTAAGGCATTATCACTTCTCACAATCTTGACAGATGTGGAAAAAACATTTTGAATTTCATTAAGAAAGTGGATAATAATATTTCCTGCTTCAGATTTATTTTTCATTAGAAAGACCCATGACGCTCTAGAGAAATCATCCACAAATACAATATAAAACCTGTGTCCCTGATGATCGGGAACACGACTCGGACCCCAGACATCGACATGAAACAACTCAAACTTGGAGTTACTACTCCGACCTTGACTACTGGGAAAAAACGACCTGTGATGCTTTCCCAACTGACATGCCTCACACTGGATAGGTGTGTGAGAGAGACCATAGGGTAGAACTAGACGCAACTTTTGAAGCGGTAAATGACCAAAGCGCAGATGCCACAGGAGAGGAGATACTTGTCCAGCAGGAGAAGATGTGGTTCCAGCAAATGGGGTCTGGTTCAGTCGATAAAGGCCTCCTTGCTCATAGCCATGACCAATCACGTTGCCCGTACGGATGTCCTGAAAAATCAAAGAAGATGGATCAAAAATAGCTCGACAATGGAGATCCTTCGTAATCTGACTAATTGACAACAGATTCATAGAAAAATGCGGTGCATGTAGGACATTCTTGAGCTGCATAGAGGATGTCAATCTAATCTCCCCCTGACCCGTGATAGGGGAGTGGGTGCCATTGGCAATCACTATTGTCCGTCCTGGAGGAATCCGAGTGTATCCTGTAAGTAGACTCTAGTCGCCACATAGATGATGTGTAGCGCCCGAGTCCATGATCCACGACAATGTATCAGATCTACTACTGTGGAGTGCAAGTGTACTACCTGAAGTACTAGTAGAGGCAGAGGCAGAAGCAGCAGCATCAGTATGACTCTCTGTAGTCGGTGCTGGACCGGATGGTGGGATAATGTCCCTGAGGCGGGCAACTAGATCATCAAATCGTTGATCCAGTGTAGCAGCAGATGGGGGCTCTATCTGCTCAGCGGCTCGTGCAGATGCAGGGAATCCATGCTTCGAGTAGCATGTGTCTTCAGTATGTCCGACTCGGTGACAATATGAGCATGTTGGCCTAGTGCGGCCACCCCTTCCACGAGGAGTACGTCCACGGCCCTGGTGATGAAAACCGCGGCCTCTGTTGGCCGCCATAGCTGAGGGATTCTGACTCGCAGCTGCTGAAGGCACTGTGATCCTACTCAATCTGTGAAAAGCCTCCTCCATGGGAGGAATGGTCGAGTCCGCCAAAATCTGTGAACGTGCTGCCTCATACTCTGGATCAAGTGCAGCGAGAAACACACCCACCATCGTCGCATTCCTGTATGTCTTCTGCTGTTCTGGCGTGGCAGTAAGAGGCATGAAGCTATAGAGCTTCTCAAACATCCCTCTCAATGATGTATAGAGAGAATGTAAAGGACGGCCGTTCTGCTTTATTGTGAATATATCATGTTGTAGTTGTAGGATCTTCGTCTCGTTCTTCGCCTGAGAATATGTCGCTGCCAGGATATCCCACATGTCTTTGGCTGTGGGTTGATGTAGAATGTCATTGGCGATTTCAATAGCCAATGTGCCAGATAGCCACACCTTGGCATATGCATCATCGGCCTCCCATGAGGCATGGACTCCAGTCTTCTCTGCAGGCTCGGGCTCGGTAAGAATATGCTTCTTACCTGTAGACTTCATCATACTCATGAACTGCATTGCCCACAGTTCATAGTTCGTACCATCCATCTTGACAATGGGCGCTGGACCACGAAATGCGCCAATAGACGGGATATCTGCCTTGCTTTCTGACATACTGGAGACGGAAGACTGGAGCGAATGACAAGAGATAATCTTTGTCTACAATGACATAGACGGGATTAGTTGCATGTGTAGACCTCAAGCAACTATCCCCATGAATTTGCGCGTGCTACGATCCGCACACGCACAGGAATGACGACGATGCACACAGTATGCGCACGCGGTATGTAGCCTTCACGTGCAGGTGCTCAGGAGATGGAGCCCCTCACGCGCAGGCGCACTGGAGATGGAGCGCTTGGAGATGCGCGCTCGTGGTGTAGGCGCAGCCGCGCAGATGCGCTACTTCGTGCGCAGGTGCGCCTGTGCGTTGTGCGCAGATGCGCCTGTGCGCAGATGGTGTAGGCGCAGGTGCGCCTGTGCGTAGATGCGCTAGGTGCGCATGTGCGTTGTTGCGCAGATGCACAGGCGATTGACGCACTGGAGAAGATCGACGCGCGTGTGGCTGGAGAAGATCGACGCGCGAGAGAGGAGAGGCGGCGGTGTTGGAGGCGCGCCGATCGAGGGAGAGAGAGATAGGGCCGGCGGGTGGGGTGGGTGGGGTTAGGGTTTCGAGAACTCCGGTCTAGGACCGTCGCTCTGATACCATGTTGGGAAATGTGAAATGAGATATTCATTCCATGAACCCTAGGCTCTCTTATATAGGAGAAGAGCCTATGGGTAAATTACATAAAGCATACTAAGAGGAAAAACAAAATAAAGAAAGGTACATATACTACTGTTAATGTATGCGTTAACAAATACAATCATCCTCATCAATCCTCGTTGCGCGCTAGGATCGAAAAACGTGATTTATAGGTCTGAAATCACGTTTTCCGGTCAAAATCAAACCATTTTCAGATAAGATCAGACTGCGGGACTGCGCATAGAAGCGCAAGGTGGCCTGGCAGCGTGAGATGAGATGCCGCAACAGACTTGTGGTGGTTGTGGAGGCCTGGAAAGGGGCCTGGCGACGTTGTAGCAGTGCCTCAAGGGGCCTAGCAGCTACCTGCCGACACCAGTGATTGTCGTTGATGGCTGGCGGAGGCTGGTTGTATCCCCAACGGCGAGAGAGGGGGTGCCTCAACCCTTGGCAGTGCCAAAGAGGTCCTGATGAGGGCCTGGAACCAGCATGGAGGTTGGCGACAGTGCACCAATGGGTTCTGCGTGAGACGGTTGCACGAGTTGGTCTGATGGTAGGGATGGGGATTAGGTCAGAGCTCCAACCTAGGATCGTCGCTCTGATATCATGTGTAGATGAAATAATGAATTCCATTATAGATAGACCCTAGGGTTCTTATGTATATGAGAGAAATCAGTTGGGCAAATTACAAGAAGAAGATATAAAGAAAAGAAATTATATAAATAATATAAAAGATATGTAATATCTCAACAATTTTAACGGTTAAAAGTAGATCTTGATGGTGGAAATATATTTGGTGGAAGAAATCAGAGGAGAAAAGGAGAGAAGGCCCTTCGGATGTGAGGAATTTGGGGAAGAAGCACAGAGATCGCGTCGAGGGAGAAGAGAGAGAGATGAAGTAAATCCCAATTTTTAATTAACTCTAAATTGAATCAAACATTAGACTACCATCCACTTTATATATGAGGGGTGATATTACAAAATAGAAAGAGAAATAAAAATCAAATCTTAATTTACCTTAAATGGACTTTAAATATCTCTAACTGACTAGCTACTTAATAATTGACTAACTAATTGATTCGAGATCACATGCGGTCTCCTTATTTTGAAAAGAAAATTGTAACAGACAATAAAATTAACTCGACCTCAGTTTAATTAACCTCTAATTAGTGGATAGAAAATTAAGCACTAGTTATCCATTTCACGTTGCATCAACACTCAGTCGCTTAGAAAAACTTTATCCATTTCACGTTGCATCAACACTCAGTCGCTTAGAAAAACTATCTTCTGGTGAGTTGTTGTACATTGAATTGCGACATTTTGGAGTCCATGCGGAAAGAAGAAATGAGGCGCATGTAGCAGAATCCAAGCCGTTGTCATGACTCTCGTGGAATCGTCATCATGTCGAAGAGAATGATGATCGAAGAATCGATGTGGCACATGTAGAGGTATACATGTTGTGGTAGAGATTCTGATCAAGTTGTTGTCTATGAAAAATTGATGCAGCATTTTCATAGGTGGGATCGTGGAATTAGGAGAGACCATGGATGATGGAAACCACTAGACAATTGTGAGAGATGCGTGTCTCCCCCTTCCCTCCTCACGATGTAAGTATCTTGTTCATTTATTATAAAATATACTGGGGTGAACACCATCGCGTGTCTCCCCCTTTTTTGAGCTTTCAAAAAAAAATTGTGAGAGATGCGAATAAATTAGTTGCTCCATATGTCCTTTTATAAAGGTGCTCATAATCATATTTCTAATGTTTCTAATGGGACTAGATTGTTGTTCACTCATATTCCAAATATTGTTTCCATAATTTTCATCAGGGGACGTGAATGCAATTTTTCTATCCATTGACATAGAGGGCTTATTTCCCTTAACTTGACCTTTTGGTAAAAGATTTTTGAGTGAGGTGAGCCTTTGCAATTTCCTCATAGAACTTAACTGGGACTGTAGACCAATCAAGGTGTCTACATAGTCATATGAGAATTCGTTGTGAGTGCAGAATCAAATCACAACCATTCCCTTTAAATTCAGGTTTGTACTACGGCTGGATGGGTGATTTATTGGTCTGAAATCATCGTTTTCTGTCCAAAATCAGACCACAAACAGTTCTTAGATGCTGGAAGACAACCAATGAGAGAAGAGAGGAGGTAGGCAGCTTCCTAGGTGACAATTGGGATGTTGCCGGAAGCCCTAGATGGCGTAGAGTGTCACTAGGATGCCGCTGGAGGCGGCAAACTACAGCTGCTGTGGTGGAGGTGCTGCTTGGAAGGGGCAGTCGCAGCTATGACGATGAAGATTGCCAAGGATGCAAAAATCGGTTCAGACGGCCGTTTAAACTCATTCGGTCCTCGACCGACTGTATAACCTTTAATCGGCTATGTAAACGGTCAGACCGTTTAAACGGGTGTAATCGGCCGTTTACACGCCGTTTAAGCGGCCGCGTTTTGCATCAAGGTAACATAAACCCTATGTTGATTGTGCTATCTACTTTGACATGTCACATTTGGATGAAGAAGTCATTGAAATTGACAATATCTGATCAAAATTGTGGATATGTGACTACATTTTTAAAGTTCATTTATACTTTTTTATTAAATAAATATATATATATGTAATATTTTTTATTAATTTAAAAATGTAAAACCGCGTAGACCGTTTAATTTCCGTTTAAACTCCCGCATACCGTTTAAACAGTAATCAGTGACCCTACCGATTGTATACCGCATAACATTTTTTGCAACCTTGAAAATTGCCACTCGCACGAGATGCTAGGGGCGGCAGATGTGTATTTATCTTTTTCGATAAGTTTGTCATGGATGTGGATTTATTAATAATAGATGTCTATAAGATGGGCTCATACCCCACCTTGTGTTGTGTTGATATGCTTGAATCCTAATCATCGGACTCCGGTTGAAGAACCTTTGTATGCACTCCCTCCTGCCATACCATACACCCAACAAGACGGGGATCCGTTTGTTTCAGGGATCCACTTGTACATGAGTAGTATCTAAAATCCATAGGGTTATGGCTCTTTGTATCATCTATACTTTTTTCTTCTTTCTCGACATAGTGAAAACCGATCGCCACCACCCAAGGACGTAGCACAGTTACATGTGAACTTTGTAAATCCGCGTGTTTCGTGCTTGCTTGCTTGATTTTATTTGTGTGTGCTTCCACAATTCAAAAACATGTTTAGCATAATAAAGCTGAACCTTAGACTTCAGTTGATGGTTGAGCATTGTGCTTCTATGGTTTTCCCTTCATAGTAGAGAGTTTTTCCATAGTATTCCCTTCATAGTGGAGAGTTTTCCGTCTATATTGTTGCATCATGATTTCAATTGTTTTATATGATTATTTTCCGATGTTTTAATAGATCTTTGTATTGTATCGCGCTATCATCACAACGCTGATGTGCTGTCCTTTTATATAGGATATATCTTCAAGACTTTCTGAAAGTAACACAACCACAAACGTCCGTTGGTCTGGTCAAGTCTCTGGTAACATGATTTCATTTGATGGAGGATTCCAGATGACGTTACTTGATGGAGGTATGTATGTGGGATGCCCATCTGATGTGAGCAAGAGCGTGGCTCAATCACAATCCTTCCACCTAGAGTTTGGTTGGATGGAATCTCCAAATAAGCGGCAGAGGCTCGTTCGTACATACGATTTCGAGGGTCTGGCTGTATCTTCTACCTACTTCTACGAGACGAAAGTGTGAGAATATGGATGAGACAAGGTGCCAATTTGAATTCGCCCTTCTAAGTATGGGATCCCTGCTAGCCCGGTACTGTTCATTGTCATGAGTATTTCTAAGCTTTAGTTACTATTTTCCATTCTTGAATATGTTATACTTCTCACCATTGATTCATCCAAGCAGTAATTTTTTTCTACTACAGTTGATGCATCCATGCGTGAAGAGGAGGGAGTTCATGGGTCTTATGTGGCATCCTGGGGAGACAAGAATACTACATTGTCTCCTGTGGCATTCAATGCTTTACAGTTTTGTTTTTGATGTGCTTCTGTCAAGAAAGGTACTTGCCAATTTGGATCAATTGCTACACTGTTATTGTTACCAAAAATATAATCACATATGTCTAGTGTCGGACATAGCAACTGCTTTTTTTCTTAAAAAATAGGAATCGTTTTTCATCTTTGTGGAGAAATATACATACTTTTACGCCCCATTTGGATCACCTCAATTCAAAGGGATTCCATGGAGTTCTTTTCCACGGAATCGGACTGTGGACCCTGTTATCTACTGGAGATTAAAATCCAGTTAGATTGACTTCAACTCTACAAATTTGTTATTTCCATCGTACAGTAACATTTCAATCACTTTATATGTGTATTGGTCACTTTTGGCATTATCTCAAACATGCATCGGGTTGCAATTAAGGTTACATGGAAAAAACCATAAATCACATCACATTAGGATAATGCATTGCAGACTAGTGGAATGCATTTGAGTTGTATGGCAAAATTACAGATATCCGGAGTTAGAGCTTTGCTGAGTTGGTTCCTTGATATCCCAGTATATTTCTCTAATTTGTCCTCTCATGTGATTTGGTGTAGCTGTTAACATAGTATGAAGATGCAATCACACAGAGATACTGATTCACAAGGTTTACTCATAATCAGATTACTCCTTCCACGGTCTACAGAGAGTTTATCCAGAAAATCCTTAAGTAGAAATGAATCGAAGTATAAATCTAATTCAAATAAACCAGATTTTTTATATGTTTTCCAAGACAATGCCTCGTAGCTTATACTGGGATGCACCTACTCTTCTCTTGACCTCCCTAGGTCGTTGATCAGGCGGTAAGAACTTATTGTTTAGTTGTGGGGATAACCTTTGGTTTACTAGACAGAGGTTCTGTCTTCCTTATCTTATGGAGATGATCAAACATCTTCACAACCAATTAGTTAAGATTCAAGGTGTATCTACTCTTAATCATGGGATAAGCTATCTCCGGATAACTAGTCACATCGTGGTTAAATCATCATTATGTCCCTGTTTATAGTACTCCATACCACTTTCTTCAAACCAATCGAACAAGAACATGGGATAAACATTATTTATCTCGTGTCCCACCCTACTCCTTATCTCTTTTGGATCAGGGATAAAGAATACGAAGGAACATGTGGATTTAGTCCGTTGTTCTTGCTTTGTTAATTCGATGATATGAATTATGAAAGGGGTTAATATTGTAAATGGAGATATAACATCTTAATATGATCATTTTATCTTGTGAGAGTTTATTCTAGATTAAAGTCATTTTATCTCGAGATAATATGCCTCAGTATCAGCGTTCAATATAGTGCCCAATATTATAGTTCAAACAATCAGTTGCCTTAATGTTTTTGTAAATTAAAATACATTTTTACGATCTTCGTGTCAAGGATGAAGTCGAAGTTGTGTCGTGGAGTTACAAAATTTATATCATGTCTCAACATCATCCATGATAATGAAGAGAGATAGGGTATATATCCTTAAGGCCCCATTCAATAATGGGATATGGGATATGGGATAAGGACGGAACAATGGGTTGTATCCCTCTTTTTTTCATTTGCAAGGATAGGATTCTAAGGGATAAGGAAAGATAAATGGTAGATCTATAAATGAATAAATACGAGATACATAATATAAGTTGGTTATTTCTGTTTAGATTTGTTGTGCTTTGGGAGCTCACACGTCACATATAATAGAATTTTCTGGTACTGGTACTACTGAACTTTGACATATAAATACAATATGCAACTTTATTTTGGATACATTGCATGAGGATTACTCTAGCTGATTTGTAATATCCTTTGTTCGATGGAATGATGGGAAGTGATGGTCTTTGAGCTCTACATATCTATCACCAACCTACAATACAATACAAAGACAACATTAGGACAAAGAAATTGAAGACAAGTTATTGGGATAAAAGACGAAGGACATGCTTGTAGAATAGTCCGATGACCGCAGTGGTCAAGAACCACTGTCAATGATTACGCGGCCGATGGTCACAATGATCGGGTCTTTTGAAAGACCTAACCGTGGGGCGTGGGACTAACCGTGAGGCGGGGAAGAGGGAGGACTTCGCGAGGGGGCTTTCACGCCCTATAAATGCCGACCTCCATCGGGAGGAGTTGATCCATTCGAGAACCCTCGTTAAGGGAGCCCTCTCCCATCCACACCATCTCACTTTCCTCTCCCGTTCTATCTCTCAAAACTCAAGAAGAGGCTATCGACGACGTACCTCGGCATTTCTATACCAGTATCAGAGCAATCGTCGAGCTCCTCCGACATCGATCTCCTCCGAAGTCGAGCTCCTCCGCCGTCGAGCTCCTCCGGACAACTCTCATGCTGCAACAGCAACAGCTATCTCATTCTTAAACGAAACCCTAAGTCGAGTAACAAATCGAAAATGATAAGCAAAACCATTGCCATTGAAGTGGGAAAAATCGAGTACTTTAACGGTACTAATTATGAACTGTGGAGTAGAAAGATACTATGGCCTATTACACGATAGCATACACTCCATAATAGACAAACCCGACCCTACTTTATCTGAGAATCCAACTATGAAGGAAATTAGGTCCCGCGAACAGTGGGAGAAAATAGATAATATGACTTGAGCTTTATTGTTAAATTTCAAGATTTTAAAATACCAAATGATCTCCAATTGACGAACGATCGAATCGGATTTAATGGCAGTCTCGATTTGTTTTGCAGTTTCCGATTCCGCGTTGCAGCTTTTTTGTGACACGCTTTACGATGCGGTCGACTTTTGGTCGACTTCACCTGAACGACTTTTGATTCACGATCAATTTAAGTTATTTAATATTGTCTAATAATTTTATTGGGTTAAACTGACTCTAGTCAGGTCAGGTTCGGGTTTGTGCATATATGGATGTTACAGTAGATATCAAAGTAATCCCAGACCAGCACATTGGGAAGTTGTAAAGAGGATTCTTCGATATCTGAAAAGGAATGTGCATCTGAAATTGGTGTATCACGCTGAATCACTTGAAGTAGTAGGATACTCCGATGCAGATTTCGGAGGGGATGTGGATGATAGGAAATTTACATCAGGTTACCTTTTCATGTTAGGTGGAGCAGTTGTTTCTTGGGGTAGCAGGAAACAAGGATGTATCTAAACATACATAGGAGGCAGAATACATTATACGTAGCACGACCACCACTCATGCGGTTTGGATTAGACACGTTTTGGAGAACTTAATCCTGGAATTGGTCAAAGGATCAATTGAAATGTATTGTTATAATCAAGTTGTAATAAACTTGATCAATAGTGGGGTTAATAGTTCTAAAGGAAAGCACATAGAATTCCAGTATCACTGTGTACAATGGCAAAATGAGAAATTACAATAACCTACATACTGACAAGTGATATGTCAGATGATTCTCTAACCAAGGTAATAGTAGCTGACACGTACATTAAACATGTTGCTTTAATGGGACTCGGAAATGCATGAGTCAAGGAAGAAGTTTTCATGAATAATGAACTTAATTGCAAACATCTTTATGCAATACACGAATAGTGGGAGTGTAAAGTTTTGACCACTACGGTCAAGTGGGAGATGTAGAATAGTCCACTGCGTGGTCAAGAACTACCGTCGGCGGTTATGCGGCCGACAGTTATGGCGACCGGATCTTTCGGAAGGCCTAACCGTGGGCCGTGAGGGAGAGGGAGGACTTCACGTGGGGGCTTTCATGCCCTATAAATGCCGATCATCGGAAGGAGTTGATCCATCCGAGAACAACCCTCGTTAAGGGAGCCCTCTTCCATCCACACCATCTCTCTCTCTCCTCTCTCGTTCTCTCTCAAAACTCAAGAAGAGGTTGTCGACGACATACGTCGGTGTTTCTACAATGCTTACCCAGTCCCAAAAATCTAGGTCGTCTGGTATGTGTTGGAGTATTTGGTAGTGCACCTATTGAGTTGTAGCAGGGTAAATGGATCCTGGAGAAGATCCATTTACCCCATCCAGTGTTTAGTCCCACATGGACCAGCAGTGGGACTTGGAGGCTCTGGGAAGGCTATATAAGGAGCCCCAGACCTCCTGTACTCATTGAGAAATTCTAATAGAGAAATACGCCCCTTAGAGGGCTTCTCCCGTGGTTTCATCCCGCTCCTCACGGAGTAGGGTTCCACGTTAAATCCCGCTGTTCTTTCTTTGTTCTTATTCTTTGTTCCATGTTTTTGCTTCCGCTTCATATTTTATAACAGTATGAGACACTGATACGGATTATCTCATAACCAAGCCCCTGTCTATATAAAAGGCATCATCTTTGTTTATATCCCCTCTATATATTTTCGCAGATTTAGGATCCAGTTCTCCACTCCAGATATTTGATTCCAATTCTAAATCTTTCATTTAAGTCAACTACAATGTTTTCCCAACCAATGTGAGATGTTTTCCTATCTCGTGTTCTCCTTAAGTGTTATTGATCAGTAAGTTGAATAGGACACAGTCCATATCTGACATCCACACTAGTCTTGATATCGTCCACCATATATCAAATGAATACGCATATATGAATACATGTACATCGTCTTTAACCAAAGGTGATCAAGAACACTAATCTCCCAAATTGTTCTAAATTAATACTGTTAATACAATCACGATTAAATAGAAATACAAGACAATATGTTTATCACACATCAACTCGTCAATCTTATCATGAGCAGATGTTGCTTGAAATGTCAGGTGTAGGATAAGCTTTCTGAGTAGACGTTCTTTTTCTTCCAGCGTCTTTTCTTCCAACGTTCTCTTCTATCATTTTACGAGAACTCAAGAACTTTTACATAGTCAGCCATGAAGACCTTCTCCACCATCACCTACCGTATAGTAGAGGGAAATGACAAATTCTTAACCCTAAACTCGAAAGGCCTTTGGCATATGGGACTGGGATGATACCAATCACTATCAGAAATATTCAGTGTGTTTCGGTGTACATATATCTTGTGGACATGTGTAATACAATCAATCCTCCGCATCATCGAATTTACATGTTTTATCAAAGACCAGTAGAGCATTATCGAGACAATAACAACTACATCCATGATCTCTTGCATGTTCAGAGTAGAGTGCCCTTTTGTAATATGTTGCACTATAACGACATGATGGTAGTATATATAGTTAAAATAGACCGCATTTGACCGAGGACATGAAGCACTACATTTAGGATGTCGATGTTACTTGAGAGAGAACGAGATAAGAGGGTGGGATAGGTAATGGGAGAGGGCTCTCTACGGCAAGGTGGTTCTCTGATGGATCAACTCCTCTCGATGGAGGTCGGCATTTATAGGGCGTGAAAGCCCCCTCGCAAAGTCTGCCCTCTTTCCACGCCCTATGGTTAGGTCTTCCACAAGACCCAGTCACCGTAACCTCTGGCCTCCGCAACGGCTGGCCACGGTTCTTGACCTACTTGGTCAAAAGCCGTTCTACACTACATAGTATCTTAAAATTGGCATGAGATATCCTGAAAAAAAATAGGCAAAAAGAACCAGTATGCTTAAAAAAGAAGGAAGCTCATTCTCTTCCACTCTCCGATGTTTGCTTCTCGCGCCCTTACATTATCGTCATTGTCATTGTAAAAAAATCCATCCTCCACAGCTTCTGAAGCATCATTGACACTTGGATTTTCTTGGGTTTAAGTCATGAAAATCTCTTCGTCATCCTGCATCCATAGGATGAAGTTGATTCTACAATATGCCAGGACAACCATGACTTGTTCAAAAAAAATGTAGTAGGATTGTTCAGATATTACTTTAAATCGTGACTTCAATATTCTAAATGTGCATTACATGTACGACCGGAGCTGAGAGTAATGATGGTTGTATAGCTCCTTATGAGTTGTATAAGTCCTACCCCTTCGTGCATTGAACTGTGGAAGGTGGCAGATGACATTGTAGTAGCCCTAGTCCACCTGAAACTTACGCCCATGTGGAACTCGAAAGCCACCGTCGTTGAGGGGCCATCTCAGGACCTTAATGTCCCTATTGAACCCCTCCCAGCCTGGTTACAGCATACAGGACTTGGTAGTCGAAGTCCACACAAGCCATGACATTTAACGATAGAGTTTGATGTTTGTACGGAACTTTGGGACAAATCACAAGGTAACATTCCTAGGCACATGTGTACTATCAATTGCACCAATGATGTCAAGGAGCATGAAGACCCAAAAATCAAGGGTAGAGCAGTGATAATGGATATGAAACTTAAGTGTATTTAGGGGAACATATGTACTAGGGTTGTACAGAGACTGATTGACCCAACAATTTGAAATTGTAGTTCATAACAGATGCAAAAAAAATAAAAAAATGAGTTTAGTATCCAGCAAAAATATAGCAGATCACATAAATAGAATCAAGTGTTTGCATATTCAGCCAATGTAAACAAGTGGAGTTAAAAAGTCAATTGTTTTTAGAGTACACTTGTGTGAAGGGAGTAACAAAGCAATAGGAAAATACGAAGCGTGTTAGAGTTATTATTTTTACATTTATGTATGTGACATTTCGGGTTCCGTAAACCCCCGTGACCCTTCGGGTTCCATAACCCTTTGTGATATTTGGAGTTTCGAAACCCCCTGTGACCCTCCGGGTTCTGTAACCCTTGTACTCTCTAGGGTTTTTTCTCTATAGAAGAGATCTTAGATCTATTGAATAAATATCACATTCGTTCCTCTTCTCAACATGGTATCAGAGCGACGGTCCTACACTGGAGCTTAATACCTTAAATCCGCCATCACCCACAACCCTCTCTCCATCGACAAGGAGAGAGGGCTGGACCTCATGCGTTGCTCGTGGATTCGATGGCCCCGCGCAAGGCAGTCTGAGTCCCCAGCAACACCATATGCTACCTCTAGCGACACCTAAAGTGTCGCCCAAGGCTCCAGCAGCTCTAGCCGCAGCTCCTGCGTCGTCGGCACCGCCTGGAGCCCCCCCTCCCACTGCCCTTGCTTCACCACGACTTGTTTCTCCCAACTTTTTATTTCTACCAACTTAATGTTCCATACTCTTTATTCTATCAAGTATGGGAGAAAGGGTGAGTCAGAGATGATTCTTCAGGATGTCTGTTGTCCTACCACGACTGACAGACCGACACTCCAGACTACTACTCAGACCATCCATCTTCACCGAGCATCGACTTCTTCGTCAGGACGTATGCTTCTTCTTTTACGACCTGACTACTACTCTATGTTGAACTTCTTCTACAGCGATTCTTCTCCAGGCATGACAGAGATATGTTCCGGTGACCTGCAGGCAAAATGTGTACTTCTAAATGCGTTCTGTTGGAAATGTGTACTTTGGCATTCAACAAATCTAAACTGGAAGTTTAGCGTTCAACATATTTGTTTCGAGCAATTAAACGAAGAGATCATTTATAGCGGTACAAGTACACGATGAAGAGAGCATTCAAGGCATCCAAAGAGAGCTGTTAAATATTGTAACGAGTCGAACTGCAAAACAAAGAGAGGAAACCGATACAACAACTGAAGCTTGTAAAGGATAAAAAAAATTAAAATAAGAGAATTAGCATTCAGCGATTTTAAAGAATATATATGATAAAAAAAACAAGGGTGGAGCAGTCAAAATGTATATCAAATTATGACTAGAGGAGAAAATATGTAGTAAAGTTGTACAAAGTCTTATTGGCACGACAAATTGGAAAAAGTAGTGGATATCATATCCAAGAAATGCAAACAAATTGTTTACACTTCAGCGAGACTTCTGAATCCAAATGCCATATTGTTGTAAGTTCAATATGGGAAGGATTGAATGGATCACAAAGCACTCAAGTAAAGTAATGTATTCACATTCAAACTTCTACAACAGTACATGATGCGCATATGAATCTGACAGGTCGCAAAGAAAGCAGCAACAATATGATGCAAGGTTTTAAAAACCGAACCGAATCAACCGGTTAGACCAAGAACCGGAAGAGAAACGATCCAATCATCTGGTTTTTATTAAGAAACTAAAAACCAATCAAAATCCAGTTGAACCGCTTAAATCCAGTTGATCCAATTGAACCAAGCCACTGGTTCAACCATCCATTTTTGACAAAAAAATAAATTTTGATAATTTAATAAAATGTAAAAGTATTCACAATCTAGTCTCATTCTAACTTATAATATAGTACTCCTTTATCTCTTCTCCTTCCACATGCGTCAATGACCCATTATCACCTCTTACTTCCAACCATGGAGCATTGCCTCTCCTCACATATTACACATGTTTGTCTACTTCCAACAACAACAAAAGAAGAATATGTCATAATTATACTATGAGAAGTAATAACTTAAAAACACTTATTATTAACTAAAGTTCAAATAGTTTTAAAATTATTAATTTTATACATCACACACATGAATTTTACAAAATATGTATGCCCTTTTGAGTTTTTCTAATAACATTTATACCACTAATATTTAGCAATGTCTCTTATGCTCTTATATTCTTAAAAAAATCTACAAATATGTTGGTGTAATATTGGAGCACACTTATACTAATAAAATGTCATTACTATCCATTTGTAAAAATACAGAGGAGTGCACAATTATAAAAAAAAGGAGTATAAGTGTTATTGGAAAACTAGGAAGGACACGAGTATATAGATCCTTTAAAGATATGGTGTAGCATTTTTCATATTTATTTGTATAATACTACCGGTCTCTAATTCGGTTCGACCCGGTTAAATCATACGAACCAAATCAGCAGTACAACGGTTCGATTTTTTCCGACTTTTATGAACTGACGTCATCACTGGTTATGCCGGTCGGTCTCATTGGTCCGACTATAAAAATCAAAAACCGATACTTGCCCGGTTTGATATTTGGTTCGGTTTTTAAAACCTTGATATGATGTACACTTGAACACTATGTAGCAGCTGTAAAAAAAGGGAAAATAGCTTTGAGGACTCCCCATCAAATGAAGACGGGCTCCATTACTAATATCGCACATGCAACAATAGAAGAACACCATGGAGAGAAGAATGCAACATCGGCAAACAAAGAGCAACATGATGGAGTTCCCTTCAAATGCAAGCAAGAATATATACAGCAAAAATAGTGGAGTACAACAATAATAACAGCAACAAAATTTTTTTTCACATTAAGTAAGGTCGGCTACATTGATTATTTGCCTACATACAGATCTCTCTTGGGCCATTCTCGAAACATACCAATGTAATGAAACAAAAAAAATAGAAATCGGCAAAGTATATTGACAAATGTAATAGGAAGAGTAAAGGTCACAAAGATATGGAAACAAGCAACATTGAAGCACTCAAGATTAGGGATGAAAATGAATGTTAACGTATTCTTATTTGATTCGCTATCGTATTCATTTTAAAATGTATGGGGATATGGATATCACTTTGACATTCTCATAACTACTAGAAGAGCTGGTATTCAGAAGATGAGTTACCTATATTCATAGAAACATGCATTTCTATTACTATACTTATGTGCGAAAATGAATATACGAGGACGCCAACGCGGGTCGCGGAAGAGGTTGACGTTGGGGGCCCAGAAGGTGAGGCGCGCCTGGGCGGAGTTGTACATGGCGCGGGCCTCGACGGCGATTGCGCGGGCAACGAGGGACCAGAGGGAGAGGTTGAAGGAGGCGGACTGGAGGAGGACGAGCTTGCAGCGCGGGGGGGGGGGGGGCTGGGGGGAGGCGATGGAGCCGACAGGGGGTTTGGGTTGGAGGTGATGGACCTGGCGGAGGGGTTGCGTTTGCAGAGGCGACGGAGGGACGAGGGGGAGGCGATGGACCTGGAGGGCATTTGCAGAGGCAATTGGGGGGGTGCTGCTTGGAGGTCGAAGGGGAGAGGAGGAGGTTGTCGAGGAGCTTGCTGCTTGGAGGAGGAGGTGGGTGCTGCTTGGTGGAGGAAGAGGATAAGGTGGAGGAGGAAGGTGATAAAAGAACTTTTTTGTAAATAATAGAAACTTAAAGGGTATAAATATAAAATATATAACGGATACCGTCAGTAGTTAACGGTAAAATGGATGGAAGTTGACTCAGGGTTATGTAATGTAAGGGTTAAACATTATTCAGGGTTCTGGGTGTAATTCGTGTTTGCGCAAGGTTCCTGGGGTAATTACGAGATTACTCAGGGTTATGGGTGTAAATATCCCTATTTTATATGTAAACCATCCTATAAGCATGTATTTATTAAACATTTTGGTTATTATTCGTATCTGATTCGTATTCGTTTTACATCCGTATTCGTTCTTAAGGATATGGTAACACATTTTTCACATCCATCAATATTCGTATCTTCATTCGTATTTGTATTTTAAAATGGAGGAGGATATGATTATGCATGTATTTGTATCTGTATCCGACCATTTTCATCCTTACAAGATCCACCATAGTGAGAGCAGGCCTAGCCCTTAGAGGTGTTGCATAGGCCAAGGGTCCATCAATTTTAAGAGCTCATTTTCCTTCATGTCAAGAAATCCAAAATAACTTCTCATATCTCCTTCCTCCCAAACTTTACCTTCTCAATGTTTCCCAAATTTTCAAAATCCCAATAAAGAAAGATTGTTCCCCTTCCCACAAAATTATTAACGGCAAGTCGACAACAAATTTACCATTTTTGGTTATTCTGGTTTTAATTTATGCGAGCCTTCTCTCTCTCGATCAATCAACCCAGAACCATCATTTCAACCCGACAATCCCAAATCAAAGGATTCAAACTTTGCAGTCGAAGTCTGGCGATCGAACTCCAAAGAGTTCAAATTAGCAACCCCCTCTCTCGCACGAATCATATGTTGTTTTCGGGTCAAGAACATTTGCAGTGCAGCCTCGACGAGTTGCGAGTTGCCCCCTTGCTGGGCATCATATCACAAGTTGTTTTAGACTCTTTGATTCATATGATTGATTATCTATTAACTTTTATATTGAAAACTTTAGTTTAGTGTCAAACGAATGTCGAGTAGATTATTGATGTGAGATGATCTATGAAATTCTTGTTATCCAAACAAATCAAGATTTGAATCTACTATTGCGTGAGGAAAATTCCTCCAAGGGGCAAGCATATATACTTATTGTCTCTATGTGGTGGTCATTATTTTTTTGTTATATCCGTAGGTAAGATGCCTCCTGAAGAGGCGACTTTGGATAAGAGAAAGTCATCTCTTCAAGAGGTGGCTATAGATCAAAGCCGCCTCTTAAAGAGGCGGCTTTGATTAGGGAACAAAATCAATGCAGGGGTGGACAGACTCCACGCTTTCGATCACTGTCGTTGCTCGCTGCTGCCCTCTCCTCTTCCTGCCCGCTGCAGCACTGTCGCCTCGTCCTCACCGTTGGCTTCGTCTGCACGATGGGCCCTCCAACTCGGACCAGCATTCACTCCTTCCCCTTCCCCAACCTAAGGAAGGGATTTTCCTATTGTGGGTTTAGGGTTTTTTGGGGGTTTTTGAGTGTCAAATGGTACGTGCTAAATTATAGATGTTTTTTCATCACTAATCATTATTGTTAATGTAATTTAGGATGCCTCGCAAAGTTCATTGCTTTTGTCATTGTGGTGGAATAATTTCGAAGTCGAGTAAGGACATGACCTACGTTAGAGGTCGTATGAAAACCTTCAAGATTTGTCATGAAATATCATTCTCGAGGTTAATTGAGCACATCAAGTTCGTGTTTATGATGAACTTATCGCAAGGACTCGAATTACATGTGTTTCATAGAATGTCCCAACATGGTGCAATTTTTTACGTAGGGTGCGTCGAGTTTGATGATGATGTCTGATAGATTGTGGAATATGCCAAGGAGATGGATGCTAAATATCGGCCAGTGATATTTATTGTCACTGTTTCTATGTCCGGATCAGTACCTTATAGATTTGTACCTCAGGGTAGAAATACATATATTCCTCCCATGGTGGATATGAGACCTTGTGTAGGAACTCATGTTAATGATCCGAGAACTTGATGGGTTGATGGAACCCTTGCCACAGAATACCGATGATGACAAGAAAAATGATGATAGTGATGAGCAAGATCATCTGGGAACACACCTCGTATCTGACATACCATGTTTGAACATGAGAGAAGGTGATGGTTATATTTTGAAATGGCGAAAATTGCATGAACTGTGATGATAGGATTAGTCTGAGTAAGGAGTTGAAAATGAGATGCTTTTCAAATACAAAGCCGATTTGGTGTACTCTGTGAAGGTTTTCCATATTAAACGGTATTACAACTTCATGGTAGTTGAATCAGACAAGAAGGTCTGGGATGTACACTGCAGCGAACGGGTAGAGGATGTTTGTGGAGATTGTGTGGTCATCGTCGACCAATTGATGAACAATTTATTGTCTCAATGGTTGACAAGCCGCATAATTGCTTAAATCATGATGTCAATCAAGATCATCCACAGTTGGATTGCAATTTCATGGCACTCGGATTTCTTAATCAAATAAAAATATCTCCCTCAGTCAAGGTGTTATTTTTGCAGGTATCAATTCAAGATGACTTTGACTTCCAAGTGAGTAGAAGGAGGGTTTGGGATGCAAGGAGGAAGGGAATAGAGATGGTTTACGACGATTGGAGAAAATCTTACAACGAACTCCCGTATCTTTTCAGATTTTTTGAAGAGGTTATTCCAGGTTTGGTTACAGATATCGACACAACGACAGTGAGTGAAGGAGAGCTATTTGAGATGGTATTCTGGGTATTTCGGCCTTGTTTTGAGGCCTTCAGACACTGCAGACCACATTATTAATGTGGATGGTACACACACGTATGGAAGGTATAAACAGAAAATTCTAATTGCTTGCTCAAACGATGCAATAACAGCATCCTACCGTTGGCATTTGCATTTGTCAACGAGGAAGATGGCCGTAGTTGGGCTTAGTTTCTAGAGAGGGCGTGTTTGCATGTTTTCCGTGATCGTGCTAGACCGATTTGTTTGTTATCTGACCGTGCTCTTGGGATATGTGCTACGCTTAGACACATGGAGGTACAATTTCTTCCACCGTACATCCATTGGCGCTCATGTCTACGCCACACGGGTAGCAATTTCAATGATGCCCACAAAAATCAAACACTGAAGCAAATGGTCAGGAGGACGTGAAAAGCCTATTCGCAATCAAAGTGGCACACTTACATGGAAAAACTTAAGGAGTGTGGTCAGAATGGTACAAAGTGGGTTGACACACATGATTATAAAAAAGAACGTTGGACGATTGCATTTGATGGAGAGGTACATGTTTGGTTACAAAACAATGAACTAATCTGAAAGCTACAACATTGTTCTTGAGAAATCAATAAGCCTGCCAGTTACAACATTGGTGTTGAAGACATATTATCATGAAAATAAAATAGGCAAAAAGAACCAATATGCTTAAAAAAGAAGTTTGCTCATTCTCTTCCACTCTGTGATGTCTGTTTCTCGTGCCCTTATATATATATATATATATATATCATGATTCCTTTTAGGATATTTTTAGTGGTTTTTATGACATTTTTGGAGTTTATTTTTTGGGTTTTTTTTTCAGTTGTGATCTTATGAGATATTGTAATATCAATTATGACCCTCTTTTTTTAGAATATCAGTTGTGCCCCTACATTCTTGCAAAATTCATTGTTCTTCCCTTTTGTAATATTAATTTTGCCCTTACTTTATCTTGACAAAAGGGCAGAATTGTGAAATTTGCACGAAGGTAGGGGCGCAACTGATAGTCCAAAAAAAGGATGGGTATAACTAATATTGCAATATCTCATAGGGGTACGACTGATAAAAACCCTTGGTTTTTTTTGCAGTACAAAGTAAAGTAATCAAATCAAAAGGAAATATGTACAAAGAATAGGCTTTGTACATGAAATTATGTAGTTATTAATGTATAGTCGTTCTATACACAATAATGCCTCTATCCTTAAATTTCACATATGGACTTCATTTCCTTCTAAATTATCTTCTTTAATAGGTATTTGAATGTATGGTGTTTTAAAAGTGGGTAAGGGGTTCACAGGGGTTTGTGTGAGTGAGAAATTGGATTTTGTGAGTGAGAAATTCTAGCTTTAAGTCTAACAGATACCAAACTAGGATTTCAATTTATTTATCATATAGCTTTGTATTATTTTTCATTGATTTATGTCAACGAAGACCATTTCATGTAAATCAAAGTTACCATGAACTTATTAAACAGTAGTAAAGAGTATACTATATACATATATGCATGGGCTCAAAGTTTAATGAAATTTAATGGAACTTCTTTAAAATTTCATTTCTCGAGGTCGATGAAATCAAAACACTACTATATTTCCCTTTCTAGGATTTCAACAGATGTCAACAAAATCTCATCGAAACTCCATGTCGTCTCAGTGAAACAACAAAGATAAGGAAATATACCTTTTTTTTAATTGAAACTAGTCAATGTATTTCCACCCATTTCTTCGCCTATATGTTGAGTTCCTAGAGAGCTTTATATGTTAGAATTCATTTTCAATTTTTTTGTCTAATTTCAAATTAAATCAATTAAAAATAATCTGAGAAGGTTAAATTCAAATTTTAACTAAAAAGCTTCATATATTTTGTCTTAAGTGTGTGTATATATTATTTACAAGTTATTATGTGTGTCACCTCACTCTTGTTAAAAAAGTTTATTATCATGACTTTTTTACAATAACCCTTTGAGGGTCTCATGTGATTTTTCTCTTCTTTATAATACTCTTTCGATGACACTTTTTTACAAAATCCTCCTCAGTGTCAGAGAAAAGAGGTGTACATAATTTGTTTGCGAAAACATTGATTCATGAAATAGAGAGTCACCTTCGGTAAATGGAAAAGGAGTATAGGCATGGCTCTGACCTAGCTCAAAAGAGCAAAAATCTTTATTGAAGATGGGAAGAGAGTAATCCAAGATCAGAGGTGGTTTGGGAAGAGAATCATCCACAAAGAACATAGGGGGAGAGCCAATCATCAATGGCTCACAAAGTCCAAGCAAAATTCGATTTCATTCTTTATTCTCAACACAAAAGGGATGAACAGAAGCACAAAACACAACACATGAGATGCATGACATGCATGGAAGCATGATCTCATACGCACATGCAAACAAACATACAAAGCAAACCCTAGTCTCACACTCGACATGGTGAAAATCATAAGAGTGTGACTTGTTTAATTCTGTTCAGTTTTAATGTAAAATTTCAAACGTTGTTGCTAATATAATCTCTCACGTGGCATGTAGTAGCAAGTCACCATGATATGCATAGTTTGACTTAAGGATTCCTCGTTTCATTCACTAAATGACTTCGGGATGTACGTCATTCTCAATTGGTCATAAGTGAAGGATAATAGAGGGAGAATTGAAAAATTGTGCAATTTGAGAAACAATGATGGTCGGAAAAGTACTAGGAGTACTTACATAGCTTCCTCACAATCTTTCTATGGGATACGTAACATAAATGATTAAAATCTACACTAAGGGTGCGTTCGGTTCGAGAATAAGCAGGAATAAGGATGTGGAATAAGGAGAATAAGGGTCTATTCTTTGTTCGGCTGGAAGATAGGAATAAGGAAAATAAGATGAAATAAAGGTAGGTAAGGTGGGATAAAGATAGGAATAAGAGTGAAATAAGATGGAATAATAGAGAATAGTCATATCACTAGGAATCGTGTCAGAAGGAGAATTGGCCCCTTATTCCAAGGCCTATTCTCCAACCAAACATGGCCTAAATGAACGCAATCAGAAAAACCGCACCTAAACATGAACTTCTACTAGTAAGGAATATAATCAGTTTAATTTGAACTACATAGAAGACGATCTAGAGTATGTCTTATTAATTATATGTAATGTGTTCTTAAGTCGTATCAGCACAAGCAAAAACCCTAGAATCTCTAGTTGTTGTGTGCAACCTAAAACACCACAAAATAGTAGGGCCACGACCACCCAATTGGGATTGAAACATGCTAATGCCCAAGACCAGATTTATAGGCGTGACACTCCAAATAAATGCCATTAAAAATGTACAAGAAAAGTTGTACAAAAATGCAAACCTAGGCCTGGATTTCTCTCTCTTTTACTGACAAGAAAATAAAAGTGCAACAAAATTCTTGGTTCCTCTGCAACAGACTTAGTTGATATAATCGTCTACCTCTGGTTCTTGCAAGTTGCACTAGCTCCCGAAAAATCAATGGTTCCTACTAAGAAATAATTTGATTCAATTAGATTTATAGAAATAACATATAATATACACATCAAATAAATTTACAACATGTGATCTGAATCCTAGCTTAAATTTACTACTTTTTATGTGTAGTATACTAGCGGGTTAATCCACTAGTTTTTATGTGTAATAATTAAGAGCGATTGCATGGTTAAGTATGCAAATATCCCATTAAATTATATTTTCTTTCCTTCTGAGTTATTGAACTGTAGCCTTTTTTTTCAAATTAAGCAAAGGCACGTGATCCCGCTGCTGCCCCAAACCGTCCGATCAAAGATTTGGTCTCTCATCTACGCAGCCACGTCATCGATCCTTCCAAGCCCTCATCACCCAATCAATTCAAACCTCCCAATCCCTATATAAAATCTCCTCGCCCTCCCACTAAAACAAACCAGAAGAGAACAACCCTACTAAGAATGGCCTCTCCAGCCGCAGCCAAAGCCGGGCGAGGCAAGGCCAAGTCCTCCAAGTCCGTCTCTCGCTCGTCCAAGGCCGGTCTCCAGTTCCCCGTTGGCCGTGTTGCCCGGTTCCTCAAGTCTGGTCGGTACGCGCAGCGTGTCGGCGCAGGTGCTCCCGTCTACCTCTCCGCCGTCCTCGAGTATCTTGCCGCTGAGGTCCTGGAGCTTGCGGGTAACGCGGCAAGGGATAACAAGAAGAGCAGGATCATACCGAGGCACATTCAGCTGGCGGTGAGGAATGACGAGGAGCTCGGGAAGCTGCTTGGGTCGGTCACCATCGCTAATGGTGGTGTTCTCCCCAACATACATCAGGTGCTAATGCCGAAGAAGGGTGCCAAGGGAAAGGGTGATGTCATCGGCTCTGCTTCTCAGGAGTTCTAAAAAACATCTCTTGGTTTCTTCTTGTTTTGTTCTGCCAAAGCTCTATATGTAAATGGCTCCGATTGCTTAGTTGATTCGGAACTTCGACTTAATTATATCTTTGCTGGGCATGTCTTCGCATGCCTCGACCGATTTCTCTTTAAATGCACGTTCTGGGATGTAACCTGTAACTGACACTCTTGGATTGGATCTGCTCTTCATGGCATCTTCTTGTTGATGGTGGTGGTCATCGATGTAACTATACCTTAAACCTCAATGACATCATAAACATGGGGAAGCAAGGAGTATATCAGGAAATTATTTCATGCTGTTATTAATGAAGGGAAGTAGTCCCCAATCGTGGCAAGATGGAAGATAACTCAACAGGACTAACACCTTATCCTCTTCCTCATTTTTCTTCTCAAAGTATGAGTACGGCTGTTGGAATATTGTTGAGCTAATCCAAGCTTACATTGAGCTATGTTCCATTGGCTATCTCATAGATTTTTTTCATCAACAATAGTCTCTTTGTTAGAAATTTTGACTTGTATTGTGCATTGGGATTTTTAAAGATCTTTACCAAATCACCTATGTTAATGACTTCTCAAAGAGTGTTATCTGGTAAGAATAGTTGTATCCTATTGTTTGCAAGATCCTTCTCCTTTCAATCTTCCATCTTCTTGGACCTTTTTTTTGGGTTGTATGGTGAGCTTTCACAGGCCTCTTTATATAAGTATATTTTTCACGTGTTGTCACAATAAGGTGAGGTTTTTCCAGTCAAAGGAATCCACAGAGGTTGATGCACCCTCTGATGTAAACTTAACTATTAAATATGTATGATAATCTGTGGTCTTCTTACACGTTGATTGGCTTAGATCTTAGTCAATCGCCTTGATGGAGATGATATTTGCCCACTTTGCAAGATTAAAAAAAACAAAGCTGAATCCCCTTGATACAGACTTTCCAACTTATTTGCAACATGAAAAACCCCCATATGGAGACCTAAATATCTTTGATCGAATTTTGGATGCTCCCATGAAAAACCCCCATGATAATCTCAATGGTTTAATGTAGTTGTTGATTGGGTATGGTTATTTGAGATTGCCCGCATATAGCATCATGTACTTTTATCAACTTTTGATGCGTTCTAATGCAAGTTGTTGGGGATAGTGAAAAGATGCACAATCAAACATCACATAATCATGTGAAGAAGAGATAAGATATGATGGTGGACACCACCATCGAAGAAGAAATTACTATTTGTTCTTTTGCTTTCTTCCTTCTCAACTCTCTCTCTCTCTCATCATTGTATTCTATTGTATTGTGGTTGTGGTAGTGCCTCCACCCATGTATATATGGCCCTAGTAACGACCCATTATCCTATTCCTAAAACGACTCTAAATGATATAGTTAAGTTTACATCAGAGGGTGCATTGGTCCTCTGACCCATTATCCTATTCATCAGATATTATACCTAATAAAGGGAGCACTCTGGTCAAATACGTTTCTTTAGGCCCCGTTTGGGTAGCAGGTTACCCACATTTCCCTCTCTCCTCGTGGGCCCTACTTTATTCATTTTTTAAAAAAATTAAATAAATCAATTTTACATCATCAATCCTATCAAAAAATAATATATTATACCATCATATCATATAAAAATTATACTCCACTTCACTCACTTTTTCAAACTTCAATACAATCACATCACAATAACTACTCACTTTTTCAAACTCCAATACAATCATATCAACTCAAACCCACTTCTAACCCACATCCAGTTTAACCCTCTATCCAAACACCAAAACACAAAAACAGGTTACCCTCTACCAGTTTAACCCGTCTTAACCCGCCAACCAAACGCACCCTTAGGATTTTGGAGAGGAACATTGTCCCTTGACTTTCTTTAGGTTTGAATGCTCTTAGCTCTTGGAGGACGCCTTTTGTCCCTTTAAAGAGACTACAATGTTGTGAATTGGCGATTCGAGAAATTATTTTTAAGCTAAAAGCATTGAAGAAGATGTTGATTGTTTGTAAGAGGGATTCTTGCGAGTAGTGGGAGCTCAGATGTCTCTAGTATATGGAGAAACTCTTAGGCTGAATAGAATTTGTTCAGAGTTATTTTGTATTTTCATATTTATTAGGTCTCCTTTATTTAGTTTGCAATATAAGGCTCTTCTTTCATATAAGAGAGCCCTATGGCTCTTAGAGTAATCAACTCATTATTTTCTTTCCACATGGTATCAGAGCGATAGTCCTAGATTGGAGTTTGGTACTCTCGAATCATAGCCCCCACCCTGTTGGCTATATTAAGGTCAACTCCGTAAATGCATGTTATATATGCCAATATTTATGTCAGTTAAAGATGCCAGAGAATGTAAGATATGAATGCACAATGAACACAAAATGATGCTGGATTTTATAATTAATCTCTTAAGGTAAATTAGAAATCGAACTCAGAAAAGCAACAAATTAATACTCCTATTTAAATATATGACAAGTGTGGTCAAATTTCTAAGTCCTTAAAACAATCAATTCACTTAGACAAGATTAAGATCCTCAAAGGAAATTAACCTTAAAGTAGATGAATCAAGCTTTAGATGGTCAATCTATTTGCATTATTTGGGCAAGTGTACAATTTAACACAAATAAAACAAGCTATAATAGTCAAAAAAACTTCTCTGATGAATATTTATCCTCTTGCAAATTCAATCAGAGCATACATGTCAATATATGCAACACCAAAATATCTTTCAAATGAGATCAATTTCATTTAATTTAGAGTTCTGGAGCTCCTATATTCACAAATAAGTCCATGATCATGAATGCAATAGAAACTATTTAAGAACAAATTTAAAATATGTAAAAATATTAAATAAGGGCTTATCAATAAGATAACTTAGAGGGGGTTATTAGCAATTTTATGGGTGCATGGCTTAATTTTGCAGTTCTACGGATCTGGAGAGATCTGACTGCAATTGCCCCAGGTGAGCCATGTGTCTCCAAAGGGAGGAGATGGATGCAAATAGAAGAACCCAAAGGGCGAGTGCTAAAATTTTCCCACCGACGCGCCTCATATAGGGGTGCTAATCGAATCGAATGTATTTGAATCTACCCAGATTTGGATCCAATTCATTGTAAATTTTTCGAATTCGAGCTCGAATCGAATTTCAACCGAATTCACTAATCTGGATTCAAATTCAATTCATTATAAGTTTTGAATATTCAAATTCGATTCATTTTATTTCGAATAGGGATGTTAATTATTAATATAATGAATATAAATAATTTTATCTAAAGAACATTCTAAATTTCAAAGAATATAATAGGTTCGATAATTCTATTTTGTGAAAAAATAACTTAGATACGTAAATAAGCCTTAAGGTAGAGGATAAAATTCAATAAATAATACGAAATGCATAAAATTACCTAATTTTTGTAGTTCTACTGCTAGTATAAGTCTGATACAATCCCTGTGTGCTCTTTTACCTATTATGAATGAAATAAGTAAAGAAAAATAATTAGATTAGGCTTATAAAAGAGGATGGATATTGTTGATGAAACAATGAACATATTGTAATTACCTTTGCATGTTGATTAACGATGTGACGAGGCTTGTATAGAAAATTCTACAAATTAATCATGTTATTTGAAGAAAAAATATTAGCAACAAATAGTTTCACACTTTATGCATAGTATATAAGAAAAAATAAAGTAATTTGATGGTAAATGGTTAAAAGATTTAAGTCTCAATTGAAAATACTTCAGATTACAAAAAATATGACATGTCAAAAACATAGATTTTTAAAAGTTGAACAAAGAAGAAATAGACGCATTCATCAACATGTCACAAACATAGATTTTTAAAAGTTGAACAAAGAAGAAATAGATACATTCATTTACATGTCACAAACATAGATTTTTAAAAGTTGAACAAAGAATAAATAGACACATTCATCTTAAAACAATTGCAGAAAATAATCTTCAAAAATCAATGTTGAATATATATGGACTTTTAGATTTATCGATTCTTGCTAATGATGTTGGTAGAAACTTTTCTTCAAAATAGCACACCTACGCTTCCACATCCTTCACATAAAGAAAAATCATTACAATAAAAACTCAACTAGTAGAAATTGGGTTTATATGTGCTTTTAAGTTGACTGCTAACCTTCCCCATAAGAAGATCGTGTCTATTCTGGAATCACTACCCTCAAGTTTTTGTATTGACCAACAACAGACTGCAATTAATTCAAAATTAACATACATGGTAACTATGATATGCAGAAACAAATTCAAACGTAGTATTCTTACATTTGAAGTTTGGATAATGTCTTGAGTTGCTCGAATCCGATCAGAGGTACATATAACAGCCTTAACAATTTTAGGAGATAAAGAACCTCTATAATCAGTGAGAACTCTCCCTCCAGTGCTAAAAGATGACTCCGATGCAACAGAACTAACATGAGTTGACAATATATCATGCGCCATAATAAAAAGTATTGGAAATGTCAAAGCATTGGTTTTCCACCAGTCTAAGACATCAAAAGAAGGATATCCTTTTTTGGATCTCAATGTTGGGTCTTCCAAGTATCTCTCCAAGTTAGTTTTTTCAGGAGGTTCATTTTCAACATTGTCTAAATAATCATCCAATTCAGCTTCACTTGACAATTCAGGAGGAAATGCATTTGAAGATTCTTTATTTTCACCAAAGTTCTTGCTTCCATCATTTCGTTTGCCCAGTCTTTGCAAGTAAAAAAGAATATATTTCGGATAAATCTTTCTTCAATTTTAGCAATTGTTCTTGAGACTCAATACAAGTGTAAACCTTATCAAAAATAAATTCTATAGATTTCAACTTATATCTCGGATCAAGGAGACAAGCAATTGACATTAAAAGGTTACAATCTTTCCAATACTTATCAAACTTCAATTTCATCGTAATGGTCATTTCTTTAATGAAATCATCATCGGAAAATGCATTGCATTTCAACTTTCTGCTACTTTCCAAATTTTCGGAAGAAATAAATTCACGGTTGGAAACTTTGTACCTGAAAAGACTTGAGTCGCCTCAAAAACTTGTTTCAAAAGAGAGCGGATTTTTCCGGCTTTCTCCCACTCTTCTTGTGATGGTAACCAATTATAATTCTCATTTCTTCTAGCATAATTTTGAAAAATAATTTTATAACAGAGTGCAGAATCAAGCATAACATTAGTGGAATTCCAACGAGTAGACACATCCGTTGAAAGTCCCCTTCAAGTAGACAGATTTAATTGCTTTGTAATCTCTCCAAATTTCTTTAAGCGTGCACTGCTTTTTTTGATGTACTTCACACTTTCTCTTATATTAGATACGGTGTTTTCTAGTGCACGGATACCATCTTGAACCATGACATTAAGTATATGTGCACAACATCTCACATGAAAGAGTCTTCCTTTAAATAACAAACAACCCTTTCCAGTAAATGTATCTTTCAAAGTTCTCACCGCCACATCGTTAGTACCAGCATTGTCTAATGTAACACTGACAATCTTGCTGTCAATCCCCCAATCAACTAAGCAGTTCAGAATTGCATCCGCAATAACGTTACCTATATGTGGTGGTTCCAATTCAGAAAAATTTAGAATACGCTTTTGCAACTTCCAATTGACATGTACATAATGGGCAGTCAAACACATGTACCCTAAGTTTGGTTTGATGTCCAAGTGTCGGTCATGAGACTAATCATGCCCACGTGTAGAAAATCTTTTTTTTCCAATTTTTCCTTTTCTATAGAGAAAAGCTTCATGCAATAATTTATAATTGTAGCTCTGGAAACTTGTCTAAAACTGGAATTGAAATATTTTAGGATGGCATTTAACCAAAATTCCTCCACAACACTGAAAACATGCTCATGAACGATGATCCATTTGGCAATCAATTCTCTTGCCTTCATCTGGTCAAACTTCGAAGATGATAATGCAATTTCATTCAAATGTTCAGATTCAGATGATGGACCAAAAGATAACGTTCTTTGTTTCTTATCTCCTGAATTTCACATGATACAATATCGCTCTCTATGATTTTTTAAATACAAAGTAGTTCCGCATTGCGCAATTGTGATCATTTTTTTACAATCCATGCACTTCCACTTTTCAACCGACACTCCACCAACTTTCACATTCTCCTTGGTAAATGATTGATAAACTATTGATATTTTCTTTCTATCTATCTTATTAATTGTTTCGGGATTTGATTTTTCTACCTCCTCTCCCTCTTCTTCCACTTTTTCTTCTCCATTATTATCATTATCATGTTCGATAACCATCTCATGGACACTATCTTGAGAAGATGGTATGTTTGAATTTGACTTCTAAAAATAAAATGAAGGCTCATTCTTAAAATTATATTTAAAATTCCATACCATTCTAGAAAAAATATGATAGAGATATACCTGTCCAAAATTATAACCAGAAGATTGTGTTCCATGTTTCTCTGAAGAATCATCCATATCTTTCCTCTCGTTATGAGCCATCTCCATGATTTCTAAGAAAAAATAATCATCTTCCACATATTTAAACTTAAACAAATAGATTGAATCTTTTCAACGGTAAAACTAAAATATTTTAAGAGCTACATAGGTTGTGGTTTGGATTGATCTTCCAGGATCAAACATAGATCTCCATACTTAAATCTATTACAAATATACTTGGCGGGTACATTTGCATCGATAAGTGTTGGAATTCACTGGACAAGCTGGCAAGCTATCTTAGGTTATAAGTTGAGATTGATCTATTATAACCTGCAAGAAGTTCCACTGTTTATCTTTGTGAAAAAGTAACATTCTCAAACAATTAAGCATAAATTTCTCGATCATGCAGAAGGAAAATTAATGGGTGTAGTACGTTCAAGCAGGAGGAAAATTAATCATAAGTTGATCATACAACTACCTAATTGTCGACATATTGACAACCAGTTGTCTCTTAAAAAAATAGTAACATGTGATCTATTCAGACAATGTAATTATAGCAATTTGCAGTCCACTGTCTACACAATAATAATGACCCTCCAAGATTCCCAAGTTGATTATCGATCCATAAAATTAGAGACAACCTCGACTAATGACAAAGATTGCATCAACTAGAGGCAAACAAACTTGCTTTTAGGTTTGGTGCAGGTGATAAAATAGTAAAAAAAATATAGCCTCTCAATGCTCATACCTTCGGTTGTACTGATTTTGCATCGTGGACCAGTGGTGCTTTGAATGGAACTTTAGTTTGGATTATGGAGGGGAGGCAAGTGGGATGTGAACTATAGTCGATGGGGATGTGGTTGCACCGTGAGGTTGTGTGCGAGAGAGGGGTCGAGATGGAGAGATGGAGACCAGAGACAAGGGGTGTGGCTTGCAGTCGCGAAAGCACGGTAGGTGGACGACACAATTGTGGTGGAGCCGTGATCGATCGAGCACATCCGGCGGTCGCAACTAGCAAGGGGGTGATGTAGGGCTTCCGTGAAGACCTGTAGTTTGGAGAATGAAAGGAAAGGGAAAGGGCGTGCGAAGGGGTGGGGGGCGTTACACAGTGCTGGATTTTGATTTTGAGGGAGGGAGACAATAGGAGAGGGGGAGGTCCGTAGGGTCGTAGGGTTTTTTTATAGGGATTTTATCACTTGTGCCCCTCCGAGATATCGAAATTTCAGTTATGCCCCTATCTTTTTGGTAATATCAGTTGTGCCCCTCAAAACTTTCTCCGTCATCAGTTGTGCCCTTCCGTCAGGTTGACCGTCAATGAATTGACTTAACCATAGTTTTTTCAAACCTTGGTGCATTTAAGAGGGGTATTATTGTCCAGAGGCCTCTTCTTCCTCCTCCAACCTCCTCCTCCTCCCTCTCCGCCCGGAGTTCGCCTGCACCTGCACCACGCATGACCACATCATACCCTCCTGTTGCCCTAACCATTGATTACAGTCATCGCGTTCTTCCCCGCGTGCCCTCCCTTGCTGTGCACCTACAGTAGCCGGGGCGGAGGAGGCGGTGCGGGGCTGGCGGCGCGGGGGAGGGAAGGGCTGGGAGAGCGGGGCAGGGGAGGGCTGGGCGGTGCGGGGGAGGGGTTGGCTGGGCGGCGTGGGGGAGGGAAGGGATGGGCGGCACGGGGGCGGCGCGGTGCGGGGCTGGGCGGCATGGGGGAGGGGAGGGCTGGGCGGCGTGGGGGTGACACGATGTAGGGCTGGGCGGCAGGGGGAGGGGAGGGCTGGGAAGCACGGGGGAGGGGTTGGCTGGGCGGTGCGGGGGAGGGAATGGCTGGGCGGCGCGGGGGAGGGGAGGGCTGGGCGGCACGGGGGTGACACGGTGTGGGGCTAGGCGACGCGGGGGAGGGGAGGGCTGAGCGGCGCAGGGGCGACACGGTGCGGGGTGGCACGGGGGAGGGGCTGGCTGGGCGGCGCGGGGGAGGGAAGGGGTAGGGGGAGGGGACGTAGGGGCGGTGCCGTGCGGGAGGGGACGGTGCAGGGGAGGGGTGGAGCCGTGCAGGGCAGGAGGAGGGGGAGCAGGCGGGGAAGGGGAAGGGGGCGCAGGGGGCGGTGCCGTGCGGGAGGGGGCGGTGCTGGGCTGGGGAGGAGTTGCGGAGCTGGGGAGGAGTTGCGGGGAGCTCGGGGCGGAGCTGGGAGGAGGTGCGGGCTGGGGAGGAGGAGGTTGGAGGAGGAGGAAGAAGATGGGGAAAGAGGAGGAAGAAGATGATGTAAAATGACGATATAACCTAAAAAGTTAAAACTAATTCCGTTTTTACCCTCAAAGTTAACGGCCGTTTGCACTGTGGATGGACGGTCACTAACCCGAGGGGCACAAGTGATAAATTAGCAAGTTTGAGGGGCACAACTGATATTACCAAAAAGATAGGGGCATACTTGAAATTACGATATCTCGGAGGGGCACAAGTGATAAAATCCCTTTTTTATATTCCAAAATCTGTCGTACACTTCCCCAAGGCCCTCTTTTTAGAAACTTTGCAAAATTTACCCTACAAATATTTATGTGTATATAGTGGATCTTTAAATTATATCATATATATGTATGTATGTATGTTTCGAATTGAATCGAATCGAATTGCTATCGAACGAATCCAAGTCAATTCAGATTCGATTCATTTGGGATTCGAATTCACGAATGAAATTCGTATTCAATTCATTTAATTTCGAATCGAACTATTTACGAATTATTTTCGAACAAATCCTAATCGAATTCTAATGATTCAATTTAATTAGCAGCCCTAGCCTCATATGCGTGAGGGGGTGTTTCAGAGTGAGGCTGGGAATGTGGGCTCCATGTAGTGGACATCGGAGATACAAACGAGGCTTGGATGCTCAGGCAGATGATGCAGATGGTGTACTACATGAGATCGAACAGCTATGGATGTGGAGCCTGCGGACTGTTAGATCTGGC
Organism: Ottelia alismoides; assembly: GCA_037367405.1. Classification (NCBI taxonomy): domain Eukaryota; kingdom Viridiplantae; phylum Streptophyta; class Magnoliopsida; order Alismatales; family Hydrocharitaceae; genus Ottelia; species Ottelia alismoides. Next base: position 1,108,949 of record JAZKJV010000279.1, on the reverse strand, counting down.
CTTTGGCCAGATCCAACAGTGCATGTAGCTTCTTCCTCCTCCGTGTGTGGCTGGGTGGGGGTGAAGTTCTAGTGAGCTATTGAGGGCTTCTCTATGGCTTGGGGGTGGGGGTGAGGACCCTACGAGCATCGGAGGAGGCCGACGAAGATATTGGTGGTGAGGCAGAGATGTTGCGACGATATGAAAGGTGATTCGAGGAAGCTTCACTGGAGGTGAAAGTAGAGATCATACAAGAGCCATATGACGGTTGCGTTTACCACAACAAGGTAGAGGATTAGTCCATCTATCTATTGCTCTATGCCTACAACATGTTAATAATTGCTCAAAAAAGTGTACCATAGATGATATGAAGAATGTCCTTAGTTCAGAAATTGACATAAAAGATCATGGTGCAACAAAGAAGATTTGGGGATGGAAATCATTAAGGACATGCAGAGAGACCTTTTCTTGGAAGAACAACATTGAGAAGGTCTTGATGAGATTGGAAGAATCCTCTATGTACTCTATTTGTTGCAAATATCTATCTTTCAGTTTCTGCTACAACTCGTCGAATGCAGAAGATCACATGTCATGAATTCTCTATGTCAATGCAACTAGGTGTTTTATGTATGTTATGGTATACACAAGATCAGGTACCGCTTATATTGTGAGCGTTGTTAGTAAAATCATGGGAACTCCAAGGAAGAACCATTGATAGGCAGTCAAGCGATTTTTTGGTACACAAAAGGAACACCTGACATCGACCTCACTTATAGAAGTGATTCAGAATGTTTGGTTGTTAGGTATTCAGATTTAGACTATGTTGTAGATGTTTATGGAAGGAGATCAATGTCATCCTATTTCTTTACTTTGAGGAGTATTGCCATTAATTGGAAGGGCTACTTTACAACAATTAATTACTTTGCATACCATGTAAGTTGAGTATATGGCTTAGACAAAAGTTGCAAATGAAGGCATCTGGCTGAAAGACTTAGAAGAAGATCTCGGTCTACAATAGGATCTCACTATCATATATTGTAACAATCTCAGTGCAATAAGCCTAACCAAGGATTATGTGCATCATGAGAGGACCACGCATATTGATGTCAAGTATCACTTTATTAACTCTTACAAGAGGATCAAGGTGAAGAAAATTGACACCATTGATATGTTCACAAAGGCAGTTTCCAGAAGTAAGTTCAAACATTCTTTGGACTTGCTGAATGTCAATAGTTGACAGTAACCCAAAGAAAGGGTTTGTTGGCGTTAAAGCTTGTTATGCTTCTCCGATGATTTAATTCAAGGTGGAGATTATTGATATGCCTTGAATCCTAACCATTTGTTCTGTTGACCCAATGAAAAAATCATTCTCCCCATTCTCCATAAGGACATGCAAAGCCCACCGTACATCACAAGGGTCTCGTTGCCTAGTTAGCAAGTGTGGAGGAGTCTAATGGGGAGTAAATATATCAATTTTTTTTCTAGGATCCGTTTGTATGGAGAGTACTATATAGGCTCCCTAGGGTTAGAGTTTTTTTATATGTTTTTCCCATTCTCCGCATATAGTAAAAGTAATTGTGGCCTTATTATGGATGAAATTTGTAAATCCACGAGCACGGGATCCTGTATATTTGTACTTTGTTTGCTTCCACTATTCGCAGCATGATGGTTGACTGCGAACTGATGTTTGATGTGTCCTGGCATGTATGGATCCTTTTCAATCCCTACTATTTATGCAGATTGTTCCAAAGAAAAATATATTCCATGACCATGACAAAGATATAGATGACATTAAGTAAATTTAACCCTAAATAATAGTGGCAACTGATGTATAACGTGATCTATTAAAAAAGGAACAAGAAACCAAGACCTATCTATACAACTACTGTTAATTTGGCTATAGAATGCATCCACGATATGAATAAAATGGCATGGATCAGAATTCTACATCATTACATAACTTTAGATGCAACATACAAACTTTGAGATTATCTGCGTTACAACCACGTAGGTCTAATAGCAACAGTGGTCAGCACCAGGTCATAACGGACCCAAAAGAATAATAAGATGCACAGAATGGTAGATTCATATCAAGGACAACCCTACACGTATGAACTACACTAGATACATATTTTACATCGAAAATACATTCATGATTGGGTTATCAATATTGAACATGCAGTACAGTAGTTTCCCTGTGGAGAACCATGCCTGGGAACTGGAAACCTAGTTTGCTCTTCCAGCTTGATGGTGCTAACATCAACAATGAAAGAGAACTTGATAGGGCTATGTGTTGTAAAATTCTTCCTTCGGAGGCCTAACTGCTGCAACAGGTTGCCTATGTTTTGCAGCATGCATTGCTTTTGGTTGGATTGTATTAATAGAGTTGGCACTGGTGGTGTTGGGACCGCTATTCCTTGCAGTTGGTGTATCATGGTTGTGTTTCCCCTCATATGTTGTTATCACATCCCTGAGATCTGTTGAAGCCCGTTCTACATGTTTACGAACATTGCACCCAGGAAATGTGCATCTATAGTAACTCCTGTAGTACAAAACATCAAAATATGAATTCTAATCAAAATGATATCTTATGTAAGAAATTGAAGATCGAAATGATAGCTTAGAACTAGTATCTAATCAAAATGCTTTCAACTTAGAAAAATATTTAATTTTAGAAATAAAATAAGACACATATACATGCACATAAACACAAATCTTTCTACCACGTATGGCTAATAGATGCAATGTATAGCTTGTGATTGTAAAATATATGTTATACATGACACAAACAAATCAATTAACATCAAGAACCTACATAGCATTAACAAGTACAATCTATATCCAACCTGATAGTAGTCAAATACTTACAGTTATAAGATTTGGTAGGTTGCTAACAACCTAGCACTCACATACATGTACATACGGAGAAATCACAACAAAGAAAGGCCTTAAATTTTGAATTGCGATTTCATTTTGCCAAATACAGAAAGAGAGATTTCATAGAATTTTGGTAAATCATTGGAAATATTGGAAATGACCTTAAACTTGACTTTTTTTCTCCAAAAACTAAGGTTTTCAGTATTCCAAATTAATAAATAAAATCAATATGCACACTTGTTTGTAAAATAGAAGTGTAAATATAAGTTTTGAAGTAGTATTATCATCATAATCATCATACATGTTGAAATGTAGAGTAACACGTTGGCTATAGTCAGAACTGTATGCTAAACAGGAAGCAAAAACCATGATAATCACCTCATCAATAAGAATGAGGTGACACGTATGATAATTACTAATCAAAATATATACCAAAAGAAAGAAAGAACAAAAAATAAAGCACTTCAAATAAAAATTGAATTTAACTCTTAAATCTTGTGTCTAATTGATTTGGTTTGGATTTAGATCAAAAATTGAGAAACTAACTACAAAAACTTCTTCAAACAATGTAAAGCACTCTAACAAACACATCGACGAATAAATAAGTGAAAAATCATTAATATATACAAATTTCGATGAAAGTGAAGGGTAGATTCCCTTATTTTTGTTGTTTCACCAAAATGACGTGCGATTTCAGTGAAATGTTGTTGACATTTTGTTTATATTTCGTTGTGATCTTGGAAAAAGAAATAAGGTTTGCGATTTCGGTGACATGGAGAAATGGACCACTGAAATGGACAACTTGGGATGATCTCGAGGTAGTAGCTATGTCACTCCCGATCTTCCACGATAGTCAGGAAAATGAATAAAATATTAAAATGATTACAAACCTCAAAATGAACGACCAAACGATAAACTTGCTTTAGTAGCATACTGAAAAATAAACCATGTACAACATCAAATAACAAGAATAATAAAGGTCTACATGGTTTGAGACGGACTAGATGAGCGCTCTACTCCATGGGAGGATCTAATGAGGCCAATTTATATAATGTTCTCATTCTCCATGAATCAAAGAGATGGGGGCTCTTTATTTAGCCACACCAAAACACCCATGTACGGTAACTAGATTATGAGAGACTAAAACACGATAGAGTTGTGGAGAAGAGAATTGGGAGCGAATGAATAATTTATTCCATTGGTTTAGGGTTTCTTATATAGTATGAAAACCTAGAGATAAAATATAAGAACAAATTACATAGATACCCCGATACATGCTTCACAATATTCATCTAAGTAAATAACATGCTGAAATATCATAACTCCAACACCCCCCTCAAGTTAGAGCATAACTATCGATCATGCCAACTTGTAAATAAGCTATAAGACTCGTCGTTAGGAAGTGCCTTTGTGAATATGTCTGCAAGCTGAAGCTCAATGGATATATGTAGAGTGCATATCTTCCCTTCTCATACGATCACATATGAAATTGCAGTAATTCTCGATATGTTTGGTACATCCATAAAAGACTAGAATAGAGGCAATATATGTGGTAGATACACCAGGAGACATGTTGAAAGATGTACATTGAAATTGCAGTCAATCTTGATGAGCCTTCAACTAGTTTGGGATTGGTAAATACACCAGGAGACATTTTGAAAGATGTACATTGTCACTGTCTAAGGACACTAATTTATGACTGAATTAATTGTTGGAGACAAGGACAATCCCACAATCTTAGCCCACTCACCAATCATCCCAAGTTGTGCTTTTCCAACCACAACTAGAGCCATCATTCATTGCACGATCTAGACCACTGAATTGGAAATGAGAATAAAATTACAAATCAAAGTGGTTACTAAGTCTAGATGTATAAATACCAAAGACTGCAACCATAACGGGGAATGTAACATCGCAACCGGCCTTCAAGATGATTCAGACCCACGTACATGTCAATAAGGCGAATCACACGCTCAGAGGTTTTCAGGAGTCTGTGGCTTCCTTTTGGGAGGGATGCAATCCTTTGGGGCCCGCCACGTACAGGTTGGCTTCCCAGCTGGCGACGCTCAGAGGTCACTTGATGTGGTTCAATAAGGCGAATCGCATGCTGAGGAGGAGCCGACAGATGAGGGCTCATGATGAGGTCAGCCGATTAGACATATTGGAGGATGAGAGGGCTCAGACGGTCGAGAAAGTGTTGGTGAGGGAAGATCACTTGGAGAATATTCTTCTGGAGGAAAAAAAGGAGGTCGATTAGAGGCAGAGGTCCAGGCAGCGGTGGTTGAGGTAGGGTGATGTGAACGTGAAGTTCTTCCATGCAATGGCTAGCAGGAGAAGGTACATGAACTTGATTCATTCGTTGGTTGTTGGGGGTAGGGGTGGTGGATCGTGTGGATCAAGAGATGCGTTAGTACGACATCCCTTGTGGTGCTTGTCAAAGGTAGAGCGGTGAGGGGGGGGGGGTTTCCAGCCTCAGAGTATTAGGCAGGGTTGCTCACTGGCCCCGCTTATGTTTGTGTTGGTGACCGATGCTCTGCCTGTAATGATGAGGTTGGCGGTTGATGGAGAGTGGTGCTCTGGTTAGCCAAGAGATTTCCATCCCATTGTTGCAGTATGCGAACGGGTGTTGTTCCTGGGGGACGATCCTGAGAGAATTGAACGAGCATCATATATTACGGACATTTTGGGGATGTTTCCAAGCTCATAATGAACAAGGAGAAGTCAGTGGTGGTCTCCTTTGACTTTTCAGTGGTGGAGCAATGATGTGTTTCAGGTATTTTGAGATGCTCGTCTACCTCATTGCCCATTATGTACTTGCCTCCCTCTGGCGGTGGGTAAGTCGAGGTCCAAGGATTGGAGGATTCTGTTCGAGAGGCTGGACACGAGGCCGGCGGGGTGGAAAGCGTCTATGCTCTCTAGAGGAGGGAAGTTGATTCTTCTGAAGCATATTCTTTCAACAATTCCAGTGTTCTGCTCTACGTGTGCGTTACAAGCAGGGGTGCGAAATAAGATCGAGGCTTCAATGATGAGATTTTTTTGGATGAACGGTCGCCAGGGCAGAAAGGGCATTCAACTGGTGGATTGGCATAAGGAGACATCATCGAAGAGGAAGGGTGGACTCGGGGTGATATGGATGGGTGAGATGAACAAGGCTTTTATTGCAAAGTGGGTGGTTCGAATTTAGGGGAGTTCAAAGGATCCGGTTTGCTAATTGTTGAGGAAGAGGTGATATGTCATTGGTGGTTGGTTCGGGCCGTCTCCCATCGTTGTTGTGGAAGGGATCACTGAGGTGGTTCCGGAGATTGCTGGGTAGCTGTGGCCGGTGCTTGGGGATGGTGCGGGGTTCCGATTCTAGCTAGACAATTGGATGGCAGATGGGGCGTTGGGGGAGCGTTACCCACATTTGATGTGTTTGAGGGGGGGGGGGGGCAGATGGGTGGCGGTGCGACACGTCAGGGAGGGTGGGGCATGGACCTCGATGTTTTCTTTGGGCATGTATGATTATATGGTGGATGAATTCCTTCCTTTACAGACGGAGCTATTGCGGTGTGAGACACCGATTTCGGGAAGGGGCCATTTTCTATGGGGGGATGGGAGATTCACGACGAAGAAAGCATACCGTTTTTTTATTAATGAAGGGGAAGTGGTGCACGATGAGTTGGTGGTGGATACGGGTATGATTTGGAGGAGTAGAGTGTTAAATCGCGTTAAGGTTTTCCTCTGGCTATTCCGGATGGGGAAGGTTCTTACGAAGACTCGCCGAGGTTATCTGTTGGAAGCGAAGGATGTCGGGTGCGATAGATGTGGTGCAACTGAAGATGACACGAACCACTTGTTCTTCTCTTGTCCTCTACCGGCGGAGGTTTGGGCCAGAGCTAGTGTTTCGTGGTTGGAGAGTCGGAATGGGACCACATTTTGAAGGGATATCAGATTGGTTTGCGGCACTGGGCATGAGGACAACTCCCTTCCTTTTGTTGTGGTATAGTCTATATGGTGCGCTAGGAATGGTGATATTTTTATGGGGTGGAGGTTTTATGCGGAAAATGTGGTTGAGCATTTTAGGGCATTGGGCTCGATGTGGCAAGTGTAATGTAGTGAGTTGTGGTGTAATTATGACAATGATGTAATCCTCCTTTTTTAATAATATGCTTTTCCCGACTTGGGAGGTCAGCCATATTTTTCCTCAAAAAAAAGATGATTCAGACCCACTGTATTCCTCTTGTGATCCTTTAACGGTATCCTTAGTCGTATTTGATGACAAATTGCCATCACCTCCGGAGTCCATTTTCAACACCACACCAATTCTATCACTCTCTAAACCGCTCTCAGGATCCACTAAGCATTTCATTAACAGAGTGTCTCACGTTGATCAACATTTTCGGGACCCGCTTGATGGAGTCATATTCACATGAATTCACCAACACCGACAACATTTGAGACATGATGTGAATCCATTGGGATTCTGCTCCATGTACCACACATATGGGGAACTTAGGTCCCTCAAATAATTTGTAAATTCGATCACTCATATATATCTTTTATATGTTTCATTAATAATTTGTACGTACTTCATTTTTTATGTCACGCACTTCCTTCATACAGATCCAACCTACCCCGTCAGTATTTTCCTCGAGCTATTATGTGCACTCAAATCAATTAGGGCATTGCATTGTTTAAGCATGGATATATTATTAGCCATTCTTAGGAAGCTCACTTCATTTTTTAAATATTTAAAATTATCTGCATTTTTTCAAATATGCAAATATTTACGGAGATACCAAATATTAAAAAAATATTCTTTTTTTACACATTTGTTTTGCGAACTTTTGAAAACCCCGGAAAGTATTTTTCTGTGCTTATATTTATTTTTCATATGACCCTCTCTTTTAAGAGGATAGTCGAGTTTTTTTAACAAATGCAATGGCAGAATACCTTAATCCACGCCTAATTCTCGGAGAAACTTATCATATGAAATTTCAGACTTCATTCCAGTATGGCTTAATACCTCAAGTTCCGTAATTTCTGCACAGAATTCGAGTCCTGTGTAGAAGTAGATTACCCGTGATCATCTAAGTGTTGAGTAACTTATGAACTTATTTTAACTCGACCTAAATTGTGAATGCAAGTCTTGTTGTGGTTTGATCATAGTGAAGAGTTATCCTCTTGTTATGGTTTTTGCTTCGACACATGGGGATAGTGACCCTGTGTGGGGAATGCATCAACCTTTAACATAAAAAGTTCTATTAATTATGGTCTAGGATACATCATCCTGTTTAAAAGTTTGATCTGCCAACAATATTACCCATGTACAGAACCACAAAAATTCCAGAAACTGGACATATGTTGTCATCCCTACCAAAAAGCTGCAAAACAAAACAAAAGCAAATTCTACCAAATAAAGAAAGAGGTCTGATATTATAAAGGAAGCCTTGAAACCATTGAAAATGCACAAAAAATTCCATACATCAATATAAACCAAATAAACCAGGCATCATAGCTACTTAAATTTAGATAGAAGTCGATGTGTTGCCCATAGTTTAAAGCTTAATTTTGCGAGAAAGACCAAAAACTCCAAACTAAATTCAAAAAGGTAAATGTACTTTCGATTCATTGTAATTCCCTTCCTCTATTTTTGTGCCGACAGTCTGAATATGTAGAGAGGATGCATGCCTCTGGTGAGAACTACAGTTTTTGGATATTTGGAATCTAGAGGTTCCTTGAATGATTGTCTGACCAACTCGCATTTCGAAGTAGGTAGGAACTTAAACTTTCACACATATTTCAAAAAATAAGTCGCAGTTATCGAAGAATACGATTTTGATTGGGTCAATTTGAGTTGATTGTGGAATAAAAACTGGAAAGAAGTTTTACAAAAGTTGAGAATTGTGGAGTCTAAGTATTCACGTCTGATCGAGTTCCAACAAACCATTAATCTAACAATTAGATCGGATTTTACTCTTTACCTTAAAATTTCAATCCACATTCCTAGGATTTTATGAGTAAGGTAATACTACCCTCCTCTTTGAAACTCAAGAGATCTGAAACTTTTGTGAGTAAGGTAATCCCACCCATGAATTCTATAACAGTGAGTTAGGACTTCACGGTTTTTTAATTATTTGTTTTGTGTGGGACTGTTGAGATATTAGGTATCCTTTTCTTTCAATATATATTATGTAATTTTCTCATGCGGGTTTCTCCTCTATATAAGATAACTCTAGAGCCTCATGAATAAACAACTCATCAGTTTTTCTCCACATGGTATTCAAGCAACGGTCCTTTACTGGAGTTCTCGTACCCTGTGCCCTAACCCCACCCGTCGCCCCCTTTTCTCCACCTTGCGTGTCGTCGGGACCCCTCCATGGGTTGTTGCACCGATGCCTCACTCCAAGGGCTGTTGCGCAACCATCGACCCTCTCTGAGGTCTGTTGCACCGTCGCCCAACCCTTCCAAGGGGTGTTGCACCACCACATGCCCCCATAGGGCACTTGGTGTTGTCGTAAGGCCACCCTAGGCCCCCTTCAAGCATTGCCCCCCCCCCTCCTTGGGCCACCTGCGCCTCCTCCCAGCCCCCATAAAGCCTCCTCCTTTGTCGCAAGTAGCCGCTAAGGTCTTCTAGGGCACCCGACGCAACCCAAGGATCTATTGTGATCATGTTTAGCACATTTTTAGAGATCCAAGACCCTTTTTCGTCTAACTTTGACTGGAAAAGGGTGATTTTAGACTTTTAGGGCACCTCTCAGAACCTCGTACAGATCATGGATTGACGATGACGGTTGTATGAGTCCTACACATACAACCAATCCTCTATATGATCATGTAGACTTGCTTAGATCGATCTACCCTAGTCGAGCTCCATTCCATCCCCTTTACTTCATCATATCAGAGAGAAAGAGTGTTGTCTTCTATTCACCTAGTTCCTTCAAGGGTCTGGCTCCAATTGTGAAGATGGATGGGACCAACTATGAGTTATGGTCCATGTAATTCTTGACCCTCATGTAATGCATTAACAAGGAGCACATTCTTATAACCGGAGTCAACAGATAAGATTGGGGAGAACGCTTCCTGAAAGCAAGATGACATGTACGCACATTTTTGGCTCTATGGGATTGTTGTCATGAAGATTGCCAATGATATCGTGAACCAGCCCATCGCTAAGGCAGTGTGGAATGTCCTGGCAACCACATATGGGCAAGCGGATAATGAGGCCAAGATTCTCAATTTACAATTTGATGTCTACACGGCCAAGCAGAATGGGCGTTCTCTGCATAGTTACTACTCTTCGCTTCGTGGCATGTTCGAGAAGCTTCACAACTTTATGCCCATGACCACATCTATTGAGCAATAGATGACGTATAGGATCTCTACGATAGTTGTAGTTTTCTTGGCTGCTCTAGACCTTGAGGACAAGGCAACACACACACAACTTCTTACCGATGCAGCTACACCTCCCGTGGAGGAAGCATATAGTCGTCTCAGCAGGATAATTGTCCCACTACCTGCCACCACACAGACCTCCTCATCGATGGTTGTATCTCGCGACAACAAAGGTTCTACATAGTTCATAGGGCGTAGTCCCCGTAACAGAGGAGACAGACACCAGCGTGTCCCATGCATCTATTGTCGCCGTCCTGTTCATTCATATGATACATGCTATCAGAAGCATAGATATCCCGCTTTTGCTCGTAGAGCTGAGCAATCATAGTCTCCTAACTGTTTGGCATCTTCTACAGATTCACAACTAGATGACATTGTCCCCGTCTCAGAGAGATAATGACTCTTGCTGTCGACACCAGTACAGGTTCCCCAGATATTACAGCGTCTGCCGGAGCATCTTTGAGTTCCTCAAGTATAGCATATACTTCTACCAGTTGTAGGAGGGAAGATATGGCAGAGTGGATCATGGACTATGGTGCTTCCCACCATATATGTAGAGACAAAGCACAATTCAGTTCTTACGAATCTGTACCCCTTGACAGATCAATTGTCAAGTTCATGCATATCTGTACCCCCTAACAGATCAGTTTTCATTGCAAACGGGGCTCATTTACCTCTTACATGACAGAAGGTTGTTCATTTGACGACATCCATGCCCCCGCAGAATGTGCTACATGCACCTGACTTTGAGATGAATTTACTGTTTATTGGTCAGACCACTAATGATTTGCATTGTTGTGTCATTTTGACCCGTCAGCTCTTGTATTTCAAGACATACTCACAAGCACGGTGATTGGATGCGGTCGTGAGTGGAGGGAGTTCTACAGACTGGTCCAGTCTCCATATGCTGGTGCCTCTACCATTCCTACTAGATCATTCTCATAACATATGCGGCATCTTCGATTTAGTCACCTTCCTCTGCAGAAGTTGTGTCATATCCTCCAACAGATCTCCACGTGTTCTACCTTCCAGTATGAAGCTTGCCAACTTGGGAAGCATCACCGTTCTTTTTTCGGTTGTCATAGTCATAGTAGCAGTCATTTAATTGAGCTTGTCTATTTTAACATTTAGGATCCTAGTTGTGTTCCTAATCAAAAGGGACATAGGTTTTATCTTGTAGATGTAGATGATTTTTCTATACTATCTTAGGTTTTTCTTTTGAAAATAGGTATAAACTTGGGTCTCTCTTTAAATCTTTCATTATTTAAATAAAGAATATTTTCTCTACTACTATTAAGGTCATTCGTTCTGACAGTGCCTTAAAGTTCTGCATTTTATTTTTGAGTTCTTCGGGTCTCTTGGCATCATAACCAAACCTCGTGTGCTTCCATTTCTCAGCAGAACGATATTGTCGAATGCAAACACCATCACTTACTTGATATGACCAGGACACTTTTAATTCAGAGTCGTTCTCCACATTCTTTCTAGGGTGATGCAATTCTTACTGTTTGCTACTTGGTGAAGCATAAGCCATCCTCGATTTTAGGAGAGAAGGTCTCTTTCTCAATTGTGTTTTCTGAGAAGTACCTATTCTCCCTTACACCTTGTGTGTTTGGCTCTGTCATCTTTGTTCATCACCTGTCTCCTAGTTGTGACAAGCTCTTCCCTAGAGTTGTCAAGTGTGTCTTTGTAAGCTACTCTCGTACCTAGAAGGAGTACCACTACTTCGATCTCATTTGTACTATGTCAACGTTGACATCACATTTTTTGAGTATGTCGTGTATTTCTCTCCTACAAGTGACATGTTGACTTCATATGATTCTGGAGAGGAGGTATATGTGTTTCCTCCTACGGCACCAGCACCTCCAGTCCCACCAACACCTCCACTACTACCACCTGCACCTATGGCTCCTCCATCACTACCTAATACCCTGCCTTACTTGTTGCCACGTTTCTATGCTCGCAATCCTCCCACAGTTCCCTCTTCTCATGGACCTTCCCCACAATCCAGCACACCCTAGGTATGTACTGAGCCCATTGTTTCTACCGATGCCACTGGTGATTTGTCCATGCAATATGCTACTTTACAGGATGAGCAAATGCCCTCTTGGGAGGCTAGTTTACAGGATGAGGAGGAGGCATGTGATCTTGATATGCTCATTGCTCTATGGAAGCAGAGACGTACATGTGCTACTTATCATCTTCCAACCCATGTTTCTTTAGTCAACTTTCAAAGGATTTTAAGAGATTTTTCATGGGGTTGTCAACCGTGGAAATACCACGGACATATCAGGAGGCGATACAAGACAGTCAGTGGTGTCTTGCCATGGAAAAGGAGATGGACACGTTACAGTCACCTTGGCACCTGAAGCATTGTTACAACTCCTACAGGAGCATCTATCGTGGGATGCAAGTGGGTGTTCATGGTGAAGCACCGAGCAAATAGCAGTGCGGATCACTACAAGTCGAGGCTTGTGGCTCGCCAGTTCACCTAAATGTATAGGGTAGACTATCATGATACTTTCTCTCAAGTGGCTCGACATTCTACACTGCAAATCCTTCTCACTTTTGCAATGTATGGGATTGACCATTATATCAGCTTGATGTAAAGAATGTGTTTCTGTACGGTGACCTGCAGGAGGAAGTCTACATGCAATAGCTGCCAAGGTTCGTTGTTATGGGGGTGATCGTTTCTAGATTCATAAGGCTATCTATGGCCTTAAACAGAGTCCAAGAGCATGGTTTCAGAAGCTCTCAGATTTGATAGAGCAATAGGCGTTCGTGAGATCGACTACAGAGCATTCATTGTTTGTTCAAAGATACAAGAGATGATACACATGGCATTCGTGCAGCTAAGGATTTCCTTGGTCAGCAATATGCAACCAAGGACTTTGGTGATCTACGTTACTTCCTTGGACTTAAGTTCACCAGTAACCAGCGAGGTCTTCTTATGACCCAAAGGAAGTACAATACAGATCTTCTCTCTGAGATAGGCATGGAAAATTGCAGGCCTTCCACTACTCCTATGGACCCAAGCATGAAGTTGTATGATAGTGACACAGAGGAGATAGGCAAGATGAGGTACAGGGAGCTCATGGGGAAGCTCCTATATGTGATCATCACCAAGCCAGATATATCAGTTGCAGTAACCAGAGGTGAGGCAATTCATGGAGCAACCTAGACGGTCAGAGATAATTCTGATGTACTTGAAGACCTCTCCTAGCACTAGTCTTGTATTCAATAGAGGAACTTCCCTTGCCGTTACAACATCTACAGATGCAGATTATGCGAGATGTCCCAAGGACAAGAAGTCTACCTCAGATTTTGTAGTGTTCAGAGGGAGCTCCTTAGTGTCATGGAAAATCAATAAGCTGACGGTGGTTGCTAGATCGAGTGCAAAGTCAGACTACAAAGCCATTGCACAGGGGAGTACAGAGATGATGTTGGTCAGATCCGTTCTAATTGACCTAGTTATTGAAGTGCCTCTTCCCATGCTTTTCCAATGCGACAACCAGGTTGTTCTTTTCACTGCCAATAACCATGTCATCCATGAGAGGATCAAGCATATCAAAGGTTGACTATCACTACACTCGTAACATGATTCAGAAGGGTTTCATCTCCACCTCTCATTTCAGCTAAGGAGAACAAACATGGGACGTGCTCATCAAGGTCTTAGCGAGAGGCCCGTTCCAGAGATGTTGTTTCAAACTGAGCATGATTGATATCTATGCTTCATCTTGAGGGAGAGCATTGAGATATTAGTTATCTTTTCATTATTCAATGTATTTCTTTTTCTTTCAGTCTATATTATGTAATTTTTTCATACAGGTTTCTCCTCTATATAAGAGATTTCTAGGACCTTGTGAGTAAACAATTCATCAGTTTCTTTCCACATGGACTAGCAAATACGCACAAGTGAATGATGAGTAATTGATTTATCAAATTAACATGCCCAAATTAGGCTAAAAACATCCATAAACTTCATGCATTTCACCATATTTTCATCGTAGTGCATGCTAGACTTTAAAGTATAAACCCTCCAATAGAGGAAAAATTACGAAGCCACACCAGTCAGTAGACCTCACGAAAGTTTAGTTATTCACCTTATCTCACTAATAGAAAAGAGGGAGGATGAGTTATATATACAGATGCATACGGGCAAGAGAACACATCATACCCATGAACCCAATAACACAGCTCAAAATATATGATTTATCCGCCGAACTCTGCTCTTCATATATATAGAATTAGAAGAAATGAATTGTGTGTGCTAAATGGAAGGAAAAAAATTAGACCGTATATAATATACATTGTCCAAAAAGTAATAAGGAGAGTGCATGTCTATATGCTGATAAGTCAGCCTTGTTTCGTATACGGAATGTGTATATGCATGGCAACTTTTCCATAGTTTTAAACATGATACATACATACATAGTTTTAAACATGATATATACATAACTTTTTTGAGGGAAAAAGGAGGGTACACCATCGAGACATAACATGCAACTTTTAATGTATGACTGGCATTTGGACAGAACATATCAAGTAGTAAATATTTCAAGCAGAGATAATGGGCAATAGGACATGTCCCCTTTGTGATATCAAGAGACGTGTTTCACAGGATAAATTTCTCAGAAGATTTAATGAAAATTTTCCAAATTTGACAAACAAAATGCTTTCTTTTTAATTTTTCGTTATCAAATATTCTTCACTTGTTAGAGATGAAGGGGGGAAATCAGCATTGCTGGAAGGAAATTTTTGACTCTTATTCAGTAACATCATAGAGCAAACAAAATAACCAACCTTGGATTAGGATTTCCTTTCACTACTTTCTGACCATACTTGCGCCATCTATATCCATCATCGAGCAGATCAACTTCACTGGTTGTCTGCACAATAATTACAGGCTCTGCAAGTGTTTTCTGAGAAGAAACTGATTTGATCTCTCCATTGTCTATACCCTTACTAGAATAAAAGGAAATTCTATTAATAGAAAGAAAACATATCATGTGAATATAAACAACATAAACGAAATTGTGCAATGTAGAAAGTAGAAAATTTTCAGTTCAGTACTTGACATTGTGGTTTCTGCTTTTTTGATAGCAATATATTCTTTAATCCCAGATGCTGTTCGATCAACTGTGATTGTTACTTATTTTTGTTAAGTGTGAGAGTGAAGACCAGATTGTTGCTTATTCCCATTTGTTTGTGTGCTGGCTTTATCAGGCTGAAATGCCCGCAGATAGTGGTTATCCAGCATATCTAGAAGCACATTTGGCTTCATTCTATGAACGTGCTGGCAAAGTGAAATATTTAGGAGGCCCTCACCGCACTGGCAGTGTGACCATGTTGGTGCCGTTTCTCCCCCAGGAGGAGATTTCTCTGACCCTGTAACATCTGCAACTCTTAGTATTGTCCAAGTAAGAAAAATATGGTTTTCCCAGAATTAAAGGCTCTTCGAGTCCAATGGCAAGATTGCTCATCTCCAGCTTATGTTTCAAATTGTATTATAAGTGTTTTGGGGCTTGGACAAGAAACTTACACAAAGGAAGCATTTTCCATCAGTAGATTGGTGGATATCCTATTCCAAATACTCAAAGGTTAGTTGTGTCATAATTTTGTGAATAATGGATGATACTGGATAGACATGTTTGGAATCCGTCGAGATTCTGCAATGAAAGAATGACATTTGTTGCTGAAGTTATTTAGGCTGCTAAAGTCACATATTTGAACTTTTTTTGAAGGTTGTTTTAATCTTTTGAAGGTCCAATTTATGATATGTAAATTATATGTTGGTCTCTAGGGCCTATCGGGTTGACCAGATGGACTTCAGTCCCTAATTTATTCTGAGAATCGAAGGGTAGTAGTGATGTACCTACTCAATAGGGGTGGAACATCATTGTCGCCTAACATGTTCGTGAACATAAACCTTCTTTGCCTTGAGATCTCTAGACTGGTATCAGAGTATCACAGTAGGGATTGTACATTCTGGTTTTTAAGCAGATGATTGAATGATTATTTGTGGTCATTTGTCCATGGAAATCTCGATGTATTAAATTGCTGGGAGGTAAATTTAAAAGACGCTTATCTTTATTGTGTTAATGGGAGAGGCTTCTTTTATGGGCGCTTGAAATAGTCATTGATTTCATGATATCTGCTTTCAGGCACTGGAATCTTTTTATGAGAAGTTTGATGCCGATTTCATGGATTTATGCATTCATTCTCCTCCAGAATCAATACTTGTATAAGAATAATCATAAACAAACACCCTTATATATCCTTTTAAGTGTATAACTAAAGATAAGTCCAGTAATAGGTGGTTGTATGGATCCTAAAGTATGTTGATAAGAATTCATCAAGAGGTTTTTTTATCAAGTATCATATGGTCAAAGTTGATGGGGATCTTGTTGAAAGCACTGATAAAATGTCATTCAATTGTTAGTTGTCTAAGAAAACTTGCAAGAGGGATCTTAGATGTGTACAAGAGAGGTGCACACTAGCACCAAAAGAATCTTGATGGAATGAAGAGGTACAAAGGAAAGATGATGTTGCAAATCGTGGAAACAGAACACGCACAAACGATCAATCACGCAAGCACAAGGACACATTGATTCGCAAGGTTCACCCATAATTGGGCTACTTCCTTAGGCGACAACGATCGGTTTTCACTATGCGGAGAAAGAAGGAAGTAGTATATAGGATACTGAGAGCCCTAACCCTAAGGGAGTTAATATATTACTTCCGTACAAACAGATCCATGATACAAACAAACCCATAAGAAACTAAAGATAAATATTTGTAGCAGATAGAGTACCAAGAGGCTTGGATGTAGATATCCCAAATCTCACTAGAACTTTCTCAATATAATTCTTCTAAGATAAGAAAGGTTTCCCTTATGCATGATCCTTAATGATCTCCATCCCTAAAATCTTCTTTGATGCACCTAGGTCCTTCATGTCAAACTATAAACTCGGGAGCTTCGTCAGATCATCTACGATACTCTTCTTCTTACCAGCAATCAACATATCGTCAGCACACAGTAACATATAGATGGACGTGTCCTCCTAGGGATGAAAAGGGATAAAAAATATTCAAATTTGTTCGTATGCACATCCGTTTGATAGATGATATGGATGCCAGTTTTTCATATGGCAAATACAAATGCAAATACAAATACTGAAATCTAACATCCAACAAATATAAATAAAAATACAAATATAAGATCTCAAATTTTGAAAATACAAATATGGATAGAAATATACAAATTTAAAGGATACACCTCAATGCATAATATTACTAAGTTTCGCATTATGTATTCCGTATTTGCTTTATTCTATGTGTTTCGTATTTCCAGCTCACCTCAATGCATGTTATTACTAATTTTCACATTATTTATGCTCAAAGAGACCGTTATTGTTAGGACTTAGGAAGATTTTTATAATTAAATAATATGTTGTATAAGAGAGCCCCTTTATTACAGATCTATGTAACATATTGTAGATCTATATTAAATAAAGTAATCGTGTTAAAATAAATTAACCACATTACTAACATTTTCCGTATCTGATCATTGTTGGAAAAATGAAAATAGATGTTCATTCCTGTAACCCTAGGTTCTCTTATACGGGGAAGAGACCTATGGGTAAATTATATAAGACAGACATAACAAAATAAAATAGCTAGAGAGGTACAAATGAGTATAGAAATATCTCAACACTCCCCCTCAAGATGGAGCATAGATGTCAATCATGCTCAGCTTGGACGAACACTTCTGAAACGGCTCCTTGAGTAAGGCCTTGGTAAAGATATCTGGTGTCTGCTCTCCTGAACTAACATAAGAAGTAGAAATCAGACCCTTTCGGATCATATCTCTAGTATAATGGCAGTCTACCTCAATATGTTTCGTTCTCTCATGAAACGTGGGGTTGTTGGCAATAAAAAGAGCAACCTGATTGTCACATTGGAGGTGCATGGGAAGAGGCACCTCTATCATCAGGTCAGTAAGAACAGATCTGACCCACATCGTTTCTGTTGTTGCTTGTGCCATGTCCCTGTATTCTGACTCAGCGCTTGATCTGGAAACCACAGTCTGCTTCTTGTTCTTCCATGAGACTAGGGAATTCCCTATAAATACAGCAAAGCCCGAGGTAGACTTTTTATCCTTTGTACATCCAGCATAGTCTGCATCTGCACGTTGTAACTGAGAGAGATGTGCCCTTGCTGAA
This sequence comes from Ottelia alismoides, assembly GCA_037367405.1. Taxonomy (NCBI): domain Eukaryota; kingdom Viridiplantae; phylum Streptophyta; class Magnoliopsida; order Alismatales; family Hydrocharitaceae; genus Ottelia; species Ottelia alismoides. Next base: position 1,090,494 of record JAZKJV010000279.1, on the reverse strand, counting down.
AAGAAGTCTTGTACCAGGTAAAGTCTTCAGGTATCTCAAGATCATATAAACAACATCCATATGTGCATGTCTGGGCTGCTCCATAAACTGACTTACTTTACTCACTGCAAAGGATATGTCGGGCCTTGTGATGTTCACATATAGTAGCTTGCCAACAATTTCCCTGTACCTCCTCTTGTCGACCTCCTCAGTTTCATCATCATATAGCTTCATACCCAGGTCAATAGGAGTAGTGTCAGGTCTGCAATCTGCCATGCCTGTCTCTGAAAGAAGATCTGCAACATACTTCCTTTGGGTCATCACAAGACCCTGCTGGTTCCTGGCAAACTCCAACCCAAGAAAGTAGTGCAGATGTCCAAGATCCTTGGTCACAAACTGTTGACCTAGGACGTTTGTGGCACCCTGAATGCCTTGCTTGTCATCCCCTGTAACAATAATGTCATCAACGCATACAATAATGACAGTAGTACCTCTCTGGGTCTTCTGCACAAACAAGGAATGATCGACAGTCGATCGCACAAATCCATGTTGCTCTATCAAGTCCGGGAGCTTCTGAAACCATGCTCTTGGACTCTGGTTAAGGCTATAAATGGCCTTGTGTAGCTTGCAAACCTTCTGACACTCCCCCTCAGCAGTAAACCCAGATGGCTACTGCATGTAGACCTCCTCCTGTAGATCACCATAGAGGAAGGCATTCTTCACATCAAGATGATACAATGGCCAATCTCGTGTCACAGTAACTGAAAAAAGAATAAGTAGAGTAGAATGTATGGCCACTGGAGAAAAAGTATCCTGATAGTCCACCCCATATATATGGGTGAACCCACGTACCACAAGTCTCGCCTTATAGAGATCCACATTGCCATCCACATGGTGTTTTACAGTGAACACCCATTTGCATCCCACAACAGATGCGTCAACTGGAGCAGTAACAAGACTCCATGTACCACGTAACTGAATCTCCTCCTCCAAGCCAAGCGCCAGCGACTATCCTTCAATGTGTCCTCATAATTTCGTGGAATTTCCACGGCAGATAGAGCTGTTGCATATTTCTTGAAATCCCCTGTTAGACGATGAAAGGAAACCTGAGACGCCAGAGGGTAGGAAGTACAAGATCGCTTCTTCTTTCGAACAACGATAGGAATATCTAGGTCAGAGGTAACGTCTTCCATCTGTGCACTATTTTCCTGCAATGACTCCTGCACAGATATATCTCCGGACCCATCGTTAGAAGCTATGTTATCAAAACAAGCTTGGGCCCCGTGGATGATGGGCGATGGCCATGAGTAGAAACAGTCCAACGAGTGTAGAATTTAGGTGAAGATGGAATAAGGGGCGTATGGGACTGAGTAGTAGGAGGAGGTGGTGGTGGGGGAGGTGATGTTGGTGGAGGTGATGGAGGCGGTCGAGGTGGAACAACAGTCATAGGAGGAGGTGGCATGTAGACTTCATCATCTGAGTTCGATGAAGCCAACCTATCACCTGTAGGAGAGAAGTACATCACATACTCAAAAAATGTAACATACGCACTGATATAGTATTTCCTGCGCAAAGGGTAATAGCACCGGTATCCCTTCTGAGTCCTGGAGTATCCAATAAACACACATTTGACAGCTCTAGGAGCAAGCTTGTCAAGACCAGGAGTCAACTGATGAACAAAGGCAACGGAACCGAACACACGAGGAGTGAGTGAGAATAACTCTTTCTCAAGAAACGCCACAGAGAAAGGAATTTTCTCACCCAAGACAGATGACGGCATACGATTCACCAAATAACATGCAGTTAGAACTGCGTCACCCCAAAACGAATGTGGTACACAACTTTGAATGAGCAGAGTCTGAGTAACATCAAGAAGATGACGATGCTTCCTCTCGGCAATACCATTTTGCTGAGAGGTATAAGGACACGATGTTTGATGAACAATCCCTCTGGTTGAAAGAAAATGAGATAGATCACGAGTACAGAATTCCAAAGCATTATCAGTTCGCACAAACTTCACACAGGTAAAGAAAACATTATGCACTTCAGTAAGAAAGGTTTTGATCACATCCCCTGCTTCATATTTATTTTTCAAAAGAAAGACCCGAGACAATCTTGAAAAATCATCCGCAGCTACAAGATAAAATATGTGTCCCTTGAGATCAGGTACACGACTCGGACCCCAAATATCAATATGAAATAACACAAAAGGGGAGCTACTGCTCCGACTCTGACGATTGGGAAAGGCAGATTGATGATACTTTCCCAACTGACAAGCTTCACACTGAAAGGAAGAACTAGGTGAAATTTGCGGCAGCATATGACACATCTTCTGAAGAGGGAGATGACCGAACCGGAGGTGCCAAGTGAATGGAGAGACTGATCCAGATGAATGAGAAAATATGCCTGCATAGGGAGTCCGAACCAGGCGATAAAGACCACCCTGCTCACGGTCACACCCAATCACTTTGCCCGTAAGAATGTCCTGAAAAACAAGAGACGATTGGTCAAAAATAACTTGGCAGTGCAAATCCTTAGTAATCTGACTAATAGAAAGAAAATTCATAGAGAAATCAGGAGCATGTAGCACATTCTGCAAACGCATCGAAGGCGTTAAAGTGATCTCCCCCTATCCTGTGATCGGGGAATGAGTCCCATCAGCTATCACGATTGTTCTCCCTGGTTGAACATGTTTATATGACGCAAGCTGATGTTTGTCTCCACATAGATGATGTGTTGCACCGGAGTCCATAATCCACTCTGTAATGTCAAATCCATGACAGGATGTAAAGGCATAAGTACCTGAAGTGCTGGCTGTAGCAGAGGTACTGGCAGAGGCTGAGGCCTGCTACATCTGAATGATCTCCTGACGCTGGTGAAGCAGGAGGAGGTATAATATCCCTCAGTCTGGCTACAAGATGATCAAACCTCTGATCTAGAGTAGAAGCAGCAGGAGATTCAATCTGCTCTGCAACACGGGTTGACGCCGGGAATCCATGCTTGGAATAGCATGTCTCCTCAATGTGACCTAAGCGATGACAAAAAGTACAAGACTGTCAAGTGCGACCTCCTCTACCACGAGGTCCGCATCCACGTGAGGTAGAATGACCTCCTCTCCCTCGAGAGGCGACCATGGCTGAGGAAGTCTGACTAGAGGTCGTGGAAGAAATAGTAATCCGGCTAAGCCTACAGAACGCTTCCTCCATGGGAGGGATAGTAGCATCCGCTAGAATCTGAGAACGAGCAGCATCATATTCAGGATCAAGAGCTGCTAGGAATACCCCTACCATGATAGCATTCCTATATATCTTTTGTTGCTCTAGAGTTGTTAGAGGCATGAAACTATGAAGCTTCTCAAACATCCCACGCAAGGATGTATATATAGTGAATGCAGAGGACGTCCATTCTGCTTAACAGTAAATATGTCATGCTAGAGTTGAAAGATCTTCATCTCATTCCTAGCTTGAGAATATGTTGCCGCTAGGATATACTACATTGTCTTAGCAGTAGGCTGATGTAGTACGTCATTGGTGATCTCGATCGTCAATGTTCCAGAGAGCCAAACTTTGGCATAAGCATCATCTGCCTCCCACGAGGCATTTACCCCAGTCTTCTCCACCGGTTCCTCCTCGGTAAGAATATACTTCTTACCATTTGACTTCATCAGACCCATGAATTGCATAGCCCAAAGCTCGTAGTTCATCCCATCCATTTTGACGATTGGCATTGGACCTCTGAATGCGCCAGTGGCGGGTACATCGACTTTGTTCTCAGACATATTGTCCGATGAGGAGAAAATAGGGTTTTGTAACCAAAGATTGAATGTCTACACAGACATATGTGGTTTTGAGTGCATATGTAGACCTATGCACCTAAATCCATTATCCAACGAAGAGACCGACTTGCAACTAGTGCAGGTGACGTGCAAGACAACTACGCACGGACACGCGAGAAGCGGCCACACACACGCAGGAGGTGGCTCATGCACGCACGTGAGGCAGCACGCATACGCGCAGGTGGCTATGCACGCGCAAGCGACTGGCGGCGTTGCGTAGAGAAGGGGGTTATGTACACGGGTTGCTCGTGGGCGGCGATGCGGGGCAGGGGCGGCGGCGCATGGAAGGGAAGGGTTGGACGGTAGGGTTAGGGCTTTGGGTTCGAGAGCTCCGGTTTAGGATCGCCGCTCCGATACTATGTTGGAAAAATGAAAATATATGTGCATTCCTGTAACCCTAGGCTCTCTTATATAGGGGAGAGACCTATGGGTAAATTACATAAGACAGACACAAAGAAATAAAATAGCTAGAGAGGTACAAATGAGTATAGAAATATCTCAACAATCATTAAATAAAAATTGATTTATTTATTAGAGTACCAAGTAATGAAGTTGCAGAGAAATTTGTGGATCCTAAATCAAAGAGACATAAAGGTTAGTAATTAGAGATAACATAAGTCATTTAGGGCACATACAATATTCGTATTTTAGTCTGTATTCATTTACCAAATATTCGTATCCGAATAGTCAATATCCATTTTGCATTCGCATCTGTATTTTGAGAATATTATTTATCATTTTTTACATTCGTATATATTTGTATTGGTAGCCGTATTTGGATTTTAAAAAGGATGAGAGTATGATAATATCTATATTTGCATCTGTATCCAACCATTTTCATCCTTATGTCCTCCACAATATTGTGGAAAACACAACAATCATATGGGCTCATTTTGAACCCAAGACCAATCATTAATCTATCAAATCTTTTGTTCCTATGCCCGAGAGACTGCTTAAGTCCATACAAGGACTTCTTCAATCAGTATACATGATCTTTTTTACCTTGAAATATGAATCCTTCTCGTTGACTCATCAGAATGTTCTCTTCGAGATCATCATGCAAAAAAGTCGTCATTATAATTAACTGCTCCGGCTCCAATTCGGTGTGCTTCAAGAGCTAGTAGCACCTTGATTGATTGATGTCTTACAACAAGAGAAAATATCTTGTTGTAATCCATACCTTCCTTCTGACTATATCCTTTCGCGGCTAGTTGTGCCTTGTATCTGATGCCTTCACTACTTGAGATTCTTGTCTATTTCTTTAATACCTATTTGCAACAAATGACTTTCCTTCCCTTTGGTAACTTGAAAAGCTCACATGTTTGATTATTTTAAGAGACTTCATCTCTTCATCCATAGCAGAACATCTATCCACTGCTTAGACTCTGCCCCTGCTATAGCCACCTTGTAAGTGGAGGGCTTTGGAGACTATGCCTTCTCATCAACCTATAGTGTAAATGCAACCATGTCTTTAAAGCCATATCTCCGAGACAGGTGTATTTCTCTACAGGGCCGATCGGTAGCAACATTGGTTGCTTCTCCTCTAATTGCTCAACTTCAAGCTGCTCAGCTTCAGGCTACTCAGTATTAGCTCGATCAGAAGTAGTGTGATTAATTGTTAGATCACTACTTTGTATCAATTTGAACTCCACCTGGTTGAGAACATTGTCACTTGTACCTGCATCAACAGACTCACTCTCTAAGTGAAGCATGGAATTCTCATCAAATATAACACTCATGTTAACAATAATTATATGCTCAGATGGAGACAAGATTCTATACCCCTTTACTCCCGCACCATAACATGTAAACACCCCCTTTTTTTGCCCTTGGTTCTGAATCTCCTTCACTAACATTGTCATAGGCAGCACCAAAGGCTCGTAAAACATCATAATTAGCATGATTACCAAATTATACCTCCATAGGTATCTTACAATTAATAGCAGATACGGGACTCCGATTCACTAAGCAACAAGTTGTATTCAGAATTTCAACTTAGAATGCTCTACCAAGTTCAACATTAGAGAGCATACACCTTGCTTTCTCTCCAAAAGTATCATGTTCACTCGTTATGCAACTCAATTCTGTTGTGGCATATATCTGACGGTGTAATATCTTGTAACATCCTCCTCCATACAGATTTCATTGAAATCTGACAAACAAAACTCCAACCCATTATCAGTACACAGACACTTGACCTTCTTAATCATCAATAATGGAGAGGAAATACGTGACCCCTCCCAAAGATGGGACCGAGAAGGGTCCCAACATTCAACATGAGTATAGTCAAGTGTCTCATGTGTTATGTGATTTTTTTAAGTCAATGTGTCATACGAATTGCTTTGCTGAATTGCTTCATGTGTTGTTTTCCAAACATGTAATGCTCACAGAACTCCATGTTAGAGTTATTATACTTACAATTATGTTTGTAACCCTTCGGATTCCGTAACCCTTAACCCTTCGGGTTCCATAACCTTCAACCCTTCGGGTTCCGTAACCCCTCAGGGGTATTTATGTATTTTACCTTTTGTACTCTCTAGGGTTTCTCTCTATATAAGAGACCCGAGCCCTATGGAATAGATATATCATTCGTCTCTCTTTTACTCTCTTAGAGATATCCTTTGAGGGAATGAGGGGAAAAGGACTCGATTGATCCGATTAAAGCTCAAAATTCCTAAATAGATTTCACCAACCACTACCATGATGTCACATGATTTGCATCTCAAAATTTATGGAAGAAACGAACAGGAAAGTTGTCTGACATCGGTCGCCATTCGTATTCGATCCTAAGACCATCGTACGTACCTTATCAACCACAAATCTCCTCGTTAAATCATCCATATGGCCACAATAAGGAGAAGACGCATCCATGCTAAGCCACCTCCAGCTGACGGGGTTGCTCTAACAGGACACCCTATCCTCAATGCATTAACCACACACCATAATGCGATGGATAAGGTTATCACGGCATCTGCCACTGGCCACTGCATAAAAGAATCTAGTATTCACATTGCCCTCTTTAATCCACTTTTGCATGGACATCTGCCTCTATTCAACACTATGTTTGGTGTCCTCCTGAATGATCTTATGAACCCAGCTAGTTCCACAAGCTCAACATAACTCTAGTCATGAACATCCTCCACTATGTTCAGCCAACATGCACCTTCCTGATCCCCAAGGTTTTTCGAACAACGAAGTTTACACAGATCATTCTAGCAATAAAATTTCTTTATCGATGATTCCAGCTTGCAGACCATTGTAACTGTATCAGATCCATCACATTAAAATGGTGCATGTTGCTCAGACAACAAATCTCTAAAGCTATCTTCCAATAGCCAAGATTTTTTACATCCGAAGAAGAAATGGGGTTGCACTGCCTCACTCGAATCCCAGACCAAAAAGTTGTGATCCAACCGAGAATGATGGAGGATTCTAACGTTGGCATGGGGAAATAGTTTGTCCACCATGACCCATAAAACAGTCCATTCTACAATGGAAAATAAAGTTATGCCAAGTGAAATGGTGGTATGTACCAATCATCCTCCTCTTCTATGGGTCCTCAAGACCTCGAACATTCCATGAAATGAGCATCTTAGGTACGCCTTTTTTTACCATGTGGAACAAACCACACCCACATCACAAAAATTAGATATGTGAAACCCTACCTCATATGTTATAGGGTTCACTTTACTCCCTCAGAGACAGATTCCAAGTCATTAAAGACCGCACCAAACTCCTTGAATACCAAAGAAATGAGAGATCCAAACCAAGTATTTATATCCGCGTGCCTCTTTATTCAAATATATAATTTCATATCCCACAAGCCACCTACCGCCCGAGGTAGTTTAGGATGGTCTGGTCTCACCCGAGAACATTTCATGCATGCTTTTGTTGCTTAAGAGAGCACTCCCTAGATGGTAGGGCTATAAGCAGAAGATTAGGACCCAAATTTTGTAAGTAGGATCAACTGTTGCACGAGAATCGACCGAGGACAAAGTGGGGATCATGAAAAAGAGAGAGCTTAGGTTGAAAAGATCACTACATGATCCAAGAAACCCTTTTAGGGCAAATTGATCCATCGCAAAGCCAATCAAAACCTGCAAAGGGACCTCCATTTTATATTTTAGAAATATATATATATAACCACATCAATTAAAAGCATATAAATCTCATTCTAAAACTACTCTCTTTTTTAGTTTGACATTGTGATAATCTTCATGCTTAATCTTTAGATATGAGATAATTTAGAGAATTATTTTAGTGCTTGGCAAGAGAATTAAAGAAAGTAGCCTCATTTATGCATTTAAAAAAAAAATAAACATGTGTATCTTAGTGCACAATCATGATTACAGAAATATAACATCAAGTGTTACCTCAATAAAAATCGAACATGTCAAAAATCTATGCATAATTCAAATATGTAGTCAAATACGTGAAAGTGGAGTCACGACTCCACGATAATGATGTGCCATAGGATGATATAGGAATTGAAGTTCCTTCACATAATTTTTTTCATCTTTCTCGAAATTGATACAAAGAAAATATATAAGGAAGCAAAACAACAAAAAGGGTGACCCCACTCACAACCATTATGGTTAACATTTTGGTTGAGTAGAAATGGTATTTAGCAAATTGACCAGTACAAATCATATAGCTTAATAATAATGGGACTAAAAGTTAGAAGAATCCAAAATAATGATTAATTTAATAATTTTTCAACTGCATCTTGGTAGGTTTCAACTATTATGCAATCTTGGCATGCTATATATGTGCTTGGCACATGCATGGCATCATTAGATGTTGTGAGAGGTTTTACATTCTTTTTGAAGTTGGTTCAATTTCGCCTGTTTCATCAATCTTCAGTTCAGCCTTTGCCACCTCCTCTCCATCACTTGAACCAGATAAATTTTCTGTTGTCACATGGCCAGCACCTTCGTTTAATTTGAAGAGATTTTGAGATTGAAAATTTGAGCTTGTTTCTGTCATGTCAGAGATCCCGTTCAGCTCAGTTGAAAATGTGCTTGTCTCCCTAACGCGCCTACCCGGTGGGGGTCGTTCATGGTTGTGCTGACCTTTGTATATGATCTCAGTAACTTGACCATCCAAACCATGCTCCACCTTTTTTGTGACTGCACAATTGGGAAACGTGCATTTGTAATAGCTCCTAGGAAATTCACTTTTTTTTACTTGCTTCTGTCCATACTTCCTCCAATTGTAGCCATCATCAGCAGGTTTACTGGCATTAAAGGAAGATGATAGAGATCTTTGGTCAGCATAAGAACGATGGCCCAAATTAGAGGTGGCAGTTATAGCATCTTTAGTGGTGATCTGTATGTCCTGGACTAGAGCAGAATTCACGGCAGAGAAAGTTGGTTGTGCCAATGACACTGCTGCTGCTGCAGACTCAGCAGAAGCTGACGGGGCGAACATGTGAGAATTGGAACAAGCAGCTTGTGCCGTGACTTGTGCCAGTGCTTCTTGATGGGAGATTCCAAATGGACCCTGCATATACGTATTATTTACATCAGACTTCTGTAAGGCATTCCATAAGCAGATTTTAAAGCTCAACTCTAAAAGCATAAATTTTAAAAAACGAATGTGTATTTATCAGTCTTCTTGATGATTATGTTCACGCTCTTAGGTTCCAAAAATATCTTTGTGGTTCTCAAAAATCAATTAAAACATTTGCAACTTATTTAGGCCCAGAAAATCTAGACCACAAGACAGCCCCCATGAGCGGAAGTTCTCAATCTTATCTCTTACAAATACGGATGAAGATATTCGGAACATATACAAATATAGGTGTTATCAAATTATTATCCTTTTTAAAATCCGAATACAAATACAAACATGAATATCATGCGACTATCCAAAACAATAAGTCATAGCCTCAAAATATTGATACGAATAGAAAATGAATATATGACTATTCGGATACAAATATTTGACAAAGAAATATAGATTTATAAACAAATCAAAATCAACAACAAGAAAGCATTTTCCCACAATTAAGTAGTGTCGGCTACATGGATTTTTTGCCTCCATTCAGATCTATTTTGGGTCATACTTAAGTTTAAATCCAAATAACTAAGATCCCTTTGGATAGTCTCATTCCAACACTTCTTAGGCCTTCCTCGCTCTCTCTTAATTGGCTCAACATCCCAAATCTCGCATCTTCTAACTGGTATATCAACCAACTTCCTTTGCAAATGGCTAAACCATCTTCAGTGGTTTTCTCTCATCTTATCCTCTATCGGAGCTATACCAATTTCCCTTCTGATCACATCATTCCGAATCCGATCTTTTCGTGTGTGACCATACATCGACCTTAGCATTTTCATTTATGCTACTATCATTCTCTGCACATGTCTATGGTTCATAGGCCAACATTCTGATCCATAGAGCATAGCAAGTCTCAGGGTTGCTTTGTAATACTTTCCTTTGACTTTCAAAGGGATTTTCTTAGCACAAAGAATAGTCTAGGCTCCTCTCCACTTTAGCCAACATAACAATAACCTCCAATTAGTAATATGGTTACTTAATTTTATACGGCATGCGATATGTTACATAGATCTACGATAAAAGTATTCAATTATAAAACATATTATGTAGGAAATAATAAATAATAGTATTGAAATAATATCTAAAATACGGTAATTATTTAGTTTATTATGAAGATAATAGAAAAAAGCATAAGTAATATTATATTAAAAAACACAACAAGAGTTAATCTTACTAGTTATTAAAAAGCATCTTAATCCCCAACAATGACACTCGGGTGGAGTATAAATAAAAGAAAAAAATAAATAATAATATACACTGAGGCGGGGGGGTATGAAATTAACACATGCTATGGCAAACATTATTATGATGAATAAAAAGGTTAGTAATGAGATTAAGTAGACGGAGGTAAGATTATAGATAACTTAAAGCATAGAAAATACTGCCTCTTGATTTCTCTCTCCATAATTTAATGTGATATTTATCGATTGAGATATTAAATCATAGAATAAACGCATCAGTTACAGTGGAGAGGGGTCTCTATTGTTCTATGTTGTTAGAAAGTTCCTTTGAAAATCAAAGGAAAGTATTACAAAGTAACCATGAGACCTACTATGCTTTATGGATCTGAACAAGGTTCAGAAAGTTGGTATGTGGTATTCGTTCGATCAAGCGATCTGAAGTGAGTAAGCGAATAGGTGGAAGTATATGTAGATTATGTGGTTTGTGTTATTTTAATTTAAAATAATTTAAAATAAAAATAAAAATAAAAATAAAAATAGTTGAGAAAATATTAAATTGCATGATTCATTTCATTAAAAAGGAATATTGGATAAGACGAATATTGGCTATACAATCCATTAAATTAAATTATAAGGATACAATAAAATTATGAAAGAAAGAAATGCTCCATTGAAAAATCGGTGACGATTATTCAATTTATGCATGACACAGCAAATACATTACCGACATTGGTAACATATATCATCAACAAAATTTCTAAGTCAATGGATAATGCTTAATACCAAATGATTTATATTTATGATTCCAAAATATAAGTTTCTAAAAATATTATTGATGATAATTTAAAAATCATGATATATAAAGCTTCCGAAAAATATTGTTTCTTAAGATGCGTAATCAGAGAAGATGGAAGAGGTCGAGTATTAATCCTATTTAATATGCGATAGCATATGTGGATTACTCGGACCGTATATACGCTTTAACCACATATGATCGCATATGATATATGCGGCTCGGAAGGGTAACAACATACGCATATGTTGTTGCATGGACTGTATTTCCAAACATTGGATCTGAATGTTGCCATGGGAACCATAGACATGTGCAGAGAATGATAGTAGCATAAATGAAAATACTATGAAGGATATGTAATCATACACGAATAGGTCAGATTCGAAATGATGTGATTAGAAGGAAACTTTGTATAGATCCAATTGAGGATAAGATGAGAGAAAACCCCTTAAGATGGTTCGACCATTTGCAAAGGACATCAACCGATGCACTAAAAGATGCGAAAGTTGGGATGTTGAGCCGGTTGAGAGAGGGTGAGGAAGTCCCAAGAAGTGTTGGAAAGAGGCTATCTAAAAGAATCTTAGTTATTTGTATCAAAGTACGAGAATGATCCAAAATAAATCCTAATGGATCCATGTAGCAAACCCTATTTGACGTGGAAGAAGACTTTGTTGTTGTTGTTGTTAATTATATGTGATATTTATTTAAATAGTTAGAAAAATGAATATCTACATTTGTATCCTCTGAAATTTGTATATTTGTATCTTCATTTGTTTTTATCAATTTTAGACTATTACATTTGTACTTGTATTTGTTGGATGCTGGATTTTGATATTTGTATTTGCATTCATATTTTTTCTATAGGAAAAATAGCCTCCATATCCTCTATTAGACAGTTGCGGATACGAATGACTACGAACATATTTGTATCTATTTCCATCCCGTCTTACAAATGTTGCATGGATCTTTTGCAGCATTCTCTTCAATAAGGAAAAGATACAACTATGATATCACTAATGTTGATTTCCAGCAACTCCGCAAAAGGAACTTATCTATCCTCTACCGAAAAATCTTAAAATAAACAAAAAGAAATAAGGAACACGTAAACTGAAGGTAGATAGATGGGGATAGTAAACAAAACCATCACAGGATCTTATGATCTTTTTCCATGCGCCAGACTAGGCTTAAAATAAACAAGATGAACTCAAATAAAACAAAGCAATATAAAAGATCTTTGCCAAAATCAAAGATTAACATAACAATCAACGTCCAACGGAATCGTTCACTACTTGTTTTCTCGACTAAAGATAGGTTTAAAATTGAGTATTACATAGGTCCAATTTTATGTAAGCATGATTTGTTGTAATTTGTAAATTGTACCCACATCAACAGTCTGGTGGTTGTGCAGTGTGCCTACCACCCGAAAAAAGGGTTCAAAACCCTCTGTGGTGTTGCTTTAGGTAGCCGACGATGGGAGTAAAAAATAGTTGAATCTTTCAACATGGATTTAAGCAGGAATCCATATAGTTGACCCTACTTAAAGTGGGAAGAGGCTTCACCATTTTTATGCTTTGTTGTAAATAAAAATAGGCACCTTAAAATCAATCGGAATAGACAAGCTACTAGAAATGGCAAAATTACATACTTAGGGTTGGTTAAGTAAAGAACTTATGTTTTTTAATATTGTTGGTATACCTTAAATGCTAATCATTCGTTCTGATGAACCTAGTTAAAGATCTGTCAGATACCCCACCCCTTTGTGCCACCATACCCTACCAGCACGAAAGTCTCACTGCCTGACCAACGAGCCTGCGGGGAGGGCTAGGGGGAGCAGGTGTCCCCCCCCCCCCTTGTGGAGGTTACTGGTGCCTCCATCTCAAACATTTTTCCATAGAAGTATATGTTAAGATATTAGTTAGCTTTTATCCATTCTATATATTTTCTTTTCTTTCTATCTACATTATGTAAATTAACCAGCATGTTTCTCCTCTATATAAGAGAAACCTAGGACCTCATGAATAAGTAACTCATTATTTTCTCTCCACATGGTATCAGAGTGATGAATCTAGATGGAAGTTCTCGTACATGTGCCCTAACCCACCTGTCGCTCCCTCTTCTCGGCCTCATGCCCCAACTAGGGACCTTCCTCAAGCCTTGCGTCGTCGTGGCCCTCTTTCTTGGGCCGTTGTGCAGCCATCGACCCTCTTCGAGGCTGGTTGCGTTGCTGCCCAGATCTACCAGGGCCCCTCGTGTGTCGCCCCAGCCCTACCAAGGCACCTCGTACGCCACCCCAACCCTACCAGGGCCTCGTTGCCACCGCAGCTATACTACACAACCCCCCATCATGCCCCACAATCGTCACCCATGTAGCCTCAGTGCCGCTTAGCCCTCTGCCAAGCCCCTTGAGGGTCTTCTAGTCCTCTCTGGCGATGTTCAGATCTGTTGTACAATCTAATTTTTACAAGAAAAGATGATTTCAGACTAATAAATCACCTTTTCTAGTCTTTTTTTGTGTGGATAGAGGATTCACGAGAATCATCGTATGAGTCTACGCGTACAACCAATCCTCTATATGATCATGTAGACTTTCTCTGATCGGTCTGCCACCCCAGTCGAGTTTCATTTCGATCCCTTTTTTCTTCATCATGTCAGTGAGTAAGGGTGATGTATTTTCTTCGTCGGGTGCCTTCAAAAGCTCGGCTCTCATCATGTAGATGGATGGGACTAACTATGTGTTATGGTCCATGTAGTTATTGACCCTCACGTAGTGCAATAACAAGGAGCGCATTCTAACGCAGCCGAAGCCGACGGATAAGACTGGAGAAAATGCTTCATGGAAGCAAGATGGAGCATACACGCGTATTAAGCTTTTTGATACTCTCACCATAGATTTTGTCAATGATATTGTGAACCAGCCCACCGCCAAGGCAATATGGGATATCCCAGTGGCCACATATAGCCAAGTGAAGAATGAGGCTAAGATTCTTCAGTTGCAGTTCGACATCTACATGACCTAGCAGAATGGTCCTCTACATAGTCTCTACTCTTTGCTCTGTGGCATGTTCGACAAACTTCCAGCTTCATACCCGTGAACACATCTACTGAGCAGCATATGGCATGCAGTATCTCCATGATGGTTGGAATTTTGTTGGCGGATATAGACCCCGAGTATGAGGTATCACGCATACAAACTTCTAATCGGTGCAACTATACCTCCCACGGAGGAAGCATACAGTCTCCTTAGCAGAATCAATATCCCACCTCCTGCTACCACCCAGACCTCATGAGCGATTGCCGCATTTTGCGGTAAAGGAGGCTCTACTTAGTCAGAGCAGGTTTCAGATTTCACAAAATTTTGTTGAAATTTCTGTTTCAACATATGAGTGAAATATCGAGGGAAATGGTGATATGGGATGCTTTTCAGGTCATTCCTTCACAAATGCTGGTCAATATGGCCGAAATTTTGGCAAAATTTCACTGAAATGTCATATAGACATGGTGTCGATACTCGATACAATAGCCGACACCAATATTTAAATCATTAGTTCACAGGTTGTGGTCTCCATGGCAGCATGGCCTCAAATTTCAATGAAATTACACCTAATTTCTTCAAAATTTCCATTTCTCTAAGTTACTGAAATCGAAACGCTACCGTATTTCCTTTTTCCGGAATTTCAACGAAATATCACCGAAATGTTAATGAAATTTCGTCGAAATTGCATGTCGTTTCGGCAAAATAATAAAAATAAGAGAATCTACCCTTCGCTTTCATGAAAAATTCACATATATTAATGATTTTTCACTTATTTATTTGTCGATGTGTTAAGTAGTTAGAGTGCTTTATGTTATTTAAAGAAGTTTCTTTAGATCTAAATCCAAACCAAATCAGTTAACCACAAGATTTAAGAGTTAAATTAAAAGATTTAAGAGTTAAATTCAAGTTTTTAACTGAAGAGCTTTGTTTTTTATTCCTTCTTTTTTTTAATATATCTCTATGTTTTGATTAATAGTTATCATATGTGTCCCATTCTTATTGACAAGGTGATTATCATGTCTTTTGCTTCCAGTTTAGCATGTAGTTCTGACTCTAGTCAACATGTTGCTCTACATATCAACACATGCAACGATTATAATTAATGACAATAATATTACTTCAAAGCTTATATTTACCAATTTATTTTACAAATAAGTGTGCATTTCTATTTTATTTATTGACTTAGGAATACTAAAGACCTTAGTTTCTGAGAAAAAGTCCAGTTTAGAGACAATTCCAAGATTTTTGACAATTTCATCAAAATTCTTCGACCGATGACAACGTGTGAAACCGAAATCCAAAATATAAGGCTTTGTTTTCTTCTAGCTTCTCAATACTACAAGAAGTACGTACGGTTGTGTGAGGACTAGGTTGTTACTTGTTAGCAACCTTCAAAATCTTGTGATCATAAGTATTTACCTACTATCAGGTTGGATGTAGATTATGCTTGTGAATGCTATGCAATTTCTTGGTGTTAGTTGATTTATTTATGTCTTGTATAACATATATTTTATGATCACAATCTATACAATGTGTCTATTAGACGTATACGTCACAAAGATTTGTGTTTGTGAGTGTACGCGTGTGCTTTATTTTATTCCTAAAAGTATATATTTTCCTATGTTGAATGTATTTTGGTTAAATACAAGTTCTAAGGTAGCATTTCAATCTTTAATTTCTTACATAAGATATCATTTCGCCATTACTCTTCATTGGCCTATGTTTTTCTCTGTTATTATTGCACGTGTCACCATTCTCTTCATAATCATATGCAAGAAGTGAAACTAATGGATTCCAATTTTGGTTCCAAATCTGATTTTGATTTTGAGCAGTATACTACTTTTTTTACTTTTGGTGCGACTGGATGAAAATTTAATGTATCATACACATATCACGTTAATATCTTACTATTAGCAAAAAACTATGTATTTCTATTTCATTAATTGAGTTAAAGAATATTAGAAATCTTAAATTTAGGAAAAAAATGAGTTTCGAGTAATTTCTTTAATTTTTGACCATTTTACGGAAATTCCATCGAATTTCTCTTTTTAGGCTTACCAAAATGAAACCGAAAAACGACATTTAAGGCCTTGCATGGTAGAGGAGGCGGACATCAACTGGCTCATGCACCGACCTCATCGTCCTAGTCATTCTGAGGATACACACTATCAGAAGTATAGATACATTGCTTCTGCTTGTGTAGCCGAGCAATCAGAGCCTCCTAACAGTTCGACCCCTTCTACAGATTCGCGACTAGATGACATTGTCTCCCGTCTGAGGGAAATAATGACTCATACTGCCAGCACCACTATATGTTCCCAAGATGTTGCAGCCACTGCCAGAGCTTATTCAAGCTCTGATATAGCCTGTATTTTTATTAGTAGTAGAAAGACAGATATGACATAGTCGATCATGGACTCTGGTGCTTCCCACCATCTATGTGGAGACAGAGCACAGTTCAGTCCATACAGATCCATACCCCTTGGTAGATCGGTCGTCATTGTGAGCGGGGTTCATTTACCTATTACATGTCAATGGGATGTCCATCTAATGCCATTCATTTGCCTGCAGAATGTGCAATATGCACATGATTTCCAGATGAATTTATTTTCTATTAGTCAGATATCTAAGCATCTGCATTGTCAGGCCATTTTTGACCCCTCTACTCTTATGTTTCAATACATTCTCATAGGCAGCGTGATTGGATGTGACCTGAGCGGAGGGGACTCTACAAACTAGTCCAGTCTCCATGTGTCAGCACCTCTACCGTTCTTGGTAGATCAGTCTCACTATACATGTGGCACGTTTTGGTCACCTTCCTCTACAGAAGACGTGCCATGTCCTCCCACATATATCAACACGTTCTACCTTCCAATGTGAGGCTTGCCAGTTTGGGAAGCATCATCGCTCTTCTTCTCATGATCGTTATAGTCGTAATAGCATACAGTTATTTGAGCTTATCAATTTTGACATTTTGGGTCTCAATCTTGTTCCTAATCACGAGGGACGCATGTTTTATTTTGTAGTTGTGTATGACTATTCTAGACTGTCTTGGGTTTTTCTAAGAAAAACAAGTCTGAAGTTGTGTCTGTCATTAAATATTTCATTATAGAAATAAAGAATATCGTCTCTACTACTGTTAAGTTTATTCGCTTAACAATGCCTTAGAATTCTGCACATTACATCTTTTTGAGTTATTCACGTCTCTTGGCATCATACTGTTATAAAATATGAAGCGGAAGCAAAAACATGGAAAAGAATAAGAACAAGAAAGAACGCGGGATTTTAACGTGGAACCCTACTCCGTGAGGAGCGGGATGAAACCACGGGAGAAGCCCTCAAATAGGGCGTGTTTGTCTATCGACTTTCTCAATGAGTACAGGAGGTCTGGGGCTCTTTATATAGCCTCTCCAGAGCCTCCAAGTCCCACCGTTAGACGATGTGGGACTAAACACTGGATGGGGTAAATGGATCTCCTCCAGGATCCATTTACCCTGCTACAACTCAACAGGCACATACAACTTATGCTCCAACACTCCCCCTCAAGCTGGAGCATGCAATGCTCAGCTTGGACAAACAGACAGAAACTCAACTCAACGTTACAAGACACTACGGACAATATCAACCCAACGCGCACATTGCTGCAGTCGAGGACGTTGCTTCTCATGCCGTGCAGGTGAGGAGGACGAACGGGCTGGAGTGTGAGTCAACTGAAGACTCGGAATCTGACAGCCGAGTCTGAACTTGCGCCTGAAGTCTCCTCGTCGGAGAACTGGGTCTCTCCCATCTGGCTCAGAGAATGGTGCACTGTTCTGGTGTACCTATGATACCACATGAAAACCCTTGCCCTCAAGGGAATGGTCCTCTGCTCTGGAGTCCCTATGGTTCACATGAAAACTCTGGCCGATCAACGAGAAGAATGATGGGGACCTCTGACAAAAGATGGCAACTTATGCTCATCTGACAAATGACCGCACACTTGTGCGTGTCTGAAACTGGAGACTCGGAACCTTCTGACATCGAGTCTGAACACCTGTAGAGTCTGAAAATCTGGACGGTCTAGAAATCTGCATCTGATCTGGATCATCTGAATAATACATGTGACTCTACATATACTCCTCCTTTCTCCCATACTTGTCGGAAAACATGGATGTCGACCAAGTTGGGAGAAGACAAGATAAATAGGGGGTAAATACAACATGAATATCCTCGAAACATTTCTTGCGGCTTTTCATTTTTTTTTAAATAAGCCGTCATTTTTTTTTAAACATTTTTTTTAAAGCCGTTGACATTTTTTTACGGCTTTTGCATAATTTTTTTAATTGCGTGCGGTTTTTTTTTTAAATGCACGCGCCTTTTCTTTTCTCCTTTTTTTCATTGTCCCTTCTTTTTTTTTAAACCACGGCCCATCAAAGGGCATACAATAGCAGCCGAAGCCCACTTGGGCTCTTCTGCCCCTCTTTTTCTTCTTAAATAAAAGATGCCTCCCCTTAGGGTTACAGGAACCCATTACAACAAAAGAAATAACCGCCGCTGCACTTTGATGGAGAGATCGCCTACGAGGGTTGCGGTGCGAGAGGCGCTGGAGATGATGCTCGCGCAAGGGAAGGAGGACGCACTTGCCGCCTGGAGACGGAAGGAGAGGCGGCATCGCTGCTTGGGCCACCGCCAGGAGAAGCCACGGGACTGGGTCTTCAACGCCCGGGGCGCCTTCTATGCTTCGACAAGGGCTCCTCCGCCTGAGAGGAGATGTCGCCTGTGGATGACGGTGGCGCGGGTGGCCCGTGCACGAAGTGGGGATGCTCTTCCTGGAGGGTTGGCGCGTGGAGCCTTTGCGCCCTGCACGAAGGAACTTGAAGAGGGTTTGTGAGGCGGTGCGCCGCCTACAGGTTGGGATTCGCCCCCTAGGGCGAAGGAAGTCGCCTGGATCTCGTGCACCGACTGGGTATGTGCCGATGCCGCTGGGGAGGGTGTGGCCTGTTGCCTGGGCCTTCGCCTGGAGGCTGCTGCAGATGAGCACGAAGAAGAAGGCGGCACATACAAGATCTTGCGGGGTGGCGCCATGGCAGATTTGCGTTACAAAGAAGATGATTGGGCCGCCGATGAAGAACAAGGGTTTCAGAATGAAACTTTGAATCAAAACTTGAATCTCCCAGCAGATGTATTTAGGGTTATGAATAACCCTAGCCCTCGAACTTGAACATGATCTCAAAAAAAAATCTTTACGGATAAACAATGAATCGAATCTCCAACAATATAAACGACAAAAATCCTCGAGAATCGAACCCGCTCTGATACCATGTTATAAAATATGAAGCGGAAGCAAAAACATGGAAAAGAATAAGAACAAGAAAGAACGCGGGATTTTAACGTGGAACCCTACTCCGTGAGGAGCGGGATGAAACCACGGGAGAAGCCCTCAAATAGGGCGTGTTTGTCTATCGACTTTCTCAATGAGTACAGGAGGTCTGGGGCTCTTTATATAGCCTCTCCAGAGCCTCCAAGTCCCACCGTTAGACGATGTGGGACTAAACACTGGATGGGGTAAATGGATCTCCTCCAGGATCCATTTACCCTGCTACAACTCAACAGGCACATACAACTTATGCTCCAACACATACACCAGGACTCATATACTTACACTTCTCAGCCTAGCGTTGTTGCCGAATGTAAACAATGTCACTTAATGTGATCAGGATACTTTTAATCCAGAGTTGTGCACCTCACTCTTTTTGGGCTGGTGTGGCTCCTGTAGAGGTTTACGTTATGTCATGATGTACCGTTACGTATTTCTTATTTTCTTTATGACTATCTATATAATTTACCCAAGGGTTTTCTCTCTATATAAGAGACCCTAGGGCTATGTGGAATAACAATGAAGAGTTTTGCTCTAACATGGTATCAGAGCCAAAACCCTAATCCAGGATTTTTCCTCCACCCCCGCCCCCCATCCTCCCGTTCGGCCACCGCCCCTCCTCCCTTAGGACGCCGCCCCCTCCAGTCGCCGAGGACCCAGCCTCCCACCGCCAAGGCCCCAGCCTCCTCCCGCCGCCGTCCTCCCCAGCCGCCGCCGACCCCACTCGCCGCCGCCGACCACAGCCGCCGCCACTCGTGGTTCTCCTTCTCCGGTCGGCGTCGATTCAACGATGGGTTCAAGTGCATAAAGTCTTCATATGCACTTGAATCCCAACGGGTCTTTCTAGACGCCAGTTCTTTTGTTTATCATCCCTAGGTCTTCTTCTCCGGCGATATGTCAGAACAAAAGTTTGATATGCCCTCCATAGGTGCCTTTAAGGGTTCAGCGCCAATAGTCAAAATGGACAGGACAAACTATGAGCTGTGGTCGATGCAGTTCATGAGTTTAATGAAGTCAGGTAGTAAGAAGCACATTCTTACCGAAGACGAACCGGTAGAGAAGACGGGGATATATGCCTCCTGGGAGGCTGATGATGCGTATGCCAAGGTCTGGCTATCAGGGACGCTTTCGATGGAGATTGCCAATGACGTCCTCCATCAACCCACCGCCAAGGCGATGTGGGATATTCTTGCTACTACATATTCGCAGGTACGGAACGAGATTAAGATGCTGCAGCTGCAGCATGACATTTTCACGATGAAACAAAATGGGTGGCCACTTCATTCTCTGTACACGTCACTGCGAGGGATGTTCGAGAAACTATACAATACCATCCCGCTCACAGCTACTCCTGAGCAACAGAAGACTTTCTGCAATGCTACCATGGTGGGAGTCTTACTTGCTGCACTCGATCCTGAGTACGAGGCCACCCTCTCTCAGATCTTGGCCGATGCTACTATTCCTCCTATGGAGGAGGTCTACAGGAGACTCAGTCGTATCCCAGTTTCGTCCAGCACATCTACTCCACCTCCTTCGGCAATGGCAGTATCACGTGGGAGAGGTGGTTCGGCTTCTTTTAGTGGCCGAGCTACCCGTGGCCGTGGAGGTCGTATTCCAAGGACGTGCTCGTATTGCCATCGCACTGGTCACTCAGAAGATACATGCTATTCCAAACATGGGTTTCCGGCTTTGGCACGTGTAGCTGAACATGTTCAGCCTTCTTCAGCGTCTACCCCAGATCACAGGTTCGAGGAGCTTGTGGCGAGGCTTCGTGATATTATGCCACAAACATCATCGGATGCTGCGAGTACCTCAGACATTGCAGCATCTGCATCAGCCAGTACCTCTGCTGCTGCCAGTTCTTCAGGTAGTACTACTGTTGTTCGTCTGTTCCATGATCTATCTGGTTGGATTGTCGATTCTGGAGCTACCCATCATCTTTGTCGTGACAGAGACAAACTTGAGTCCTACAGGGATATCTCTTCAGGTCGCTCTGTGCTTATAGCTGATGGCACTCATTCGCCTATTGTTGGACAGGGGGAGATCTCTTTGACACCCTCCATGCACTTACAGAATATTCTACATGCAGCTGAGTTTTCCATGAATTTATTATAAATTAGTCAGATTACAAAAGACTTGCATTGTCGTGCTATATTTGACCCATCATCTCTTATTTTTCAGGACATACTAACGGGCAGGGTGATTGGTTGTGGCTCTGAGCATAATGGCTTATATCGTCTGGTTCGGAATTCCTTTGCTGGTGTCTCTCTTCATTCACAGGGATCGGTCTCTCCGTATACGTGGCATCTTCGATTTGGTCACCTTCCGCTCCAGAAAATGCGTCACCTCCTGCCTCAGATCTCTCCCAATTCATCATTTTGTTGCGAAGCTTGTCAATTAGGGAAGCACCATCGCTCCAGCTTCCAAGTCGTCAGAGTCGGAGCAGTAGCTCCCCGTTTGAATTATTTCATATAGATATTTGGGGTCCTAGTCGTGTCCCTGATCATCAGGGACACAGGTTTTATCTGGTTGTTGTTGATGATTTTTCTCGTGTCTCTTGGACTTTTCTACTTAAGAATAAATCTGAAGCAGGAAGTGTTATCAAGAATCTTATCAATGAAGTGCACAATGTTTTTTCCTCTACTGTTAAATATGTGCGCACAGATAATGCGTTGGAGTTCTATACTCGTTCTCTCTCTCAGTTCCTTTCCTCTAAAGGCATTATTCACCAAACTTCCTGTGCTTACACATCACAACAAAATGGTGTCGCCGAAAGGAAGCATCGTCATTTTCTTGATATTGCGTGAACATTACTTATTCAGAGTTGTGCGTCATTAGCCTTTTGGGGAGATGCTATACTTACAGCATGTCATCTGGTCAATCGTATGCCTTCATCGGTTCTTGGGGAGAAATCTCCAATTTCTGTTCTATTCCCGGATAATGATTTATTTTCACTTACACCTCGTGTCTTTGGCACAGTTGCCTTTGTTCACCGCTTGTCTCCGGGACTTGACAAGCTCTCTCCAAGAGTTGTCAAGTGTGTCTTTGTAGGTTACTCGAGGACACAGAAGGGTTATCGATGTTATGATCCTATCAACAACAAGTACTATGTTAGCGCAGACGTTACATTTTTTGAGCATGTTATGTACTTCTCCCCTGCAGGTGATAGACTGGTCTCCACGTCTTCAGATAATCATGTCTATGTTCCTCTACCTCCAAATCTGGGTCAATCTAAATCCACTCCACCCCCACCACCACCCCCTCCATATCATCCTATTCCACCATTTCCGAAGTTCTACACACGACGGTCGGGGCCTGCTCAAGCTACAAGTCAACCATCCACCACGCCTCAGGTATGCTCCGATACGACTACTAATGATGGGTTAGATAATGTACCGGTGCAGGACTCTTTCCTACAAGGGGTGGATCCGCCAGTCAGCTCCGTGGATAATGATATTGATATTCCTATTTCCCTACGAAGACAGAAGAGGAAATGTGCGTCCTATCCTCTTGCGTCTCAGGTATCCTTTCATCGTCTTACTGGTGATTTCGAGAGATTTGCAGCAGCTGTGTCTTCAGTAGAGATCCCACGGACCTATCAGGAGGTTATGAAGATTGAGTGCTGGAAGTTGGCTATGGAGGAAGAGATGCGTGCTTTACAGTCTAGAGGGACTTGGACCCTGGTTCCTATTCCATCAGGTGCGCCTGTGGTTAGTTGTAAATGGGTTATCCAGTTAAATATCATGCAGATGGCCGTCTTGATCGATATAAGGCAAGACTTTTTGCACGCGGCTTTACCCAGACCTATGGTGTCGACTACTTGGACACATTTTCACCAGTGGCTCGACATTCCACACTTCGCATCCTTTTATCCGTAGCTGTGGTGCAAGACTGGTCATTTTTCAGCTTGATGTTAAGAATGCGTTTCTGTATGGAGATCTACAGGAGGAAGTCTACATGCAGCAACCACCGAGTTTTACTACTGAGGGGGAGACTCACATGGTGTGTAGACTTCATAAGGCGATTTATGGCCTTAAACAGAGTCCAAGGGCATGGTTCCAAAAGCTTTCTCAGCTGATCGAACGACAGGGGTTCAAGAGATCAAATGCGGACCATTCGCTGTTTATTCAGAAGACTCTCAAAGGTACAGTTGTTGTCATGATATATGTTGATGATATTCTAGTTACAGGAGATGATGCTCAGGGAGTCGAGATGACTAAAGCCCTCTTGGGCAGTGAGTTTGTTACGAAGGATCTGGGCACCATACGGTACTTTCTGGGAATAGAATTTGCAAGAAATGCACAAGGGATGGTGATGACCCAAAGAAAATATGTTACATACTTGCTTGTTGAAACAGGAATGATTGGGTGCAGACCATCGAGCACCCCTATGGATCTAAGTATGAAATTGTATGACAATGATACTGAAAAGGTGGACAAAAGAAGATACAGAGAGATGGTGGGTAAGCTTCTATACATCACCATAACTAGACCTGATATTGCTTTTGTTGTAAGTCGTGTGAGTCAATTTATGGAGCAGCCTAGGCAGGTCCATATGGAAGCACTATACATGATACTGAGATACTTGAAATCTTCTCCAGGCTCAGGTTTGCTATTTAGAAAGAGCACAGATTTGTCCATTTCAGCTTGTGCAGACGCAGACTATGCAGGGTGCCCAAAGGATCGTAAGTCTACTTCGGGGTTTGCTATCTTTATAGGAAGCTCTCTGGTTTCTTGGAAAAGCAAGAAACAAACCGTTGTCGCAAGATCTAGTACTGAATCTGAATATAGGGTCATGGCACAAGCAAGCACAGAAATGATGTGGGTTCGAGCAGTCTTGGAAGACTTGAATGTGAATGTCTCTTTACCCATGCAGCTTCAGTGTGACAATCAAGCAGCGTTGTTCATTGCCAATAATCCATCGTTTCACGAAAGAACGAAGCACATCGAAGTAGATTGTCATTACACTAGAGACATGATCCAGAAGGGCTTTATTTCCACGTCACATGTCAATTCCGAGGACCAGACTGCTGATATATTTACCAAGCCGTTGCTCAGGGGACCTTTCCAGAAATGTTCTTCCAAGCTGAGCATGATAGATATCTATGCTCCATCTTGAGGGGGAGTGTAGAGGTTTACGTTATGTCATGATGTACCGTTACGTATTTCTTATTTTCTTTATGACTATCTATGTAATTTACCCAAGGGTTTTCTCTCTATATAAGAGACCCTAGGGCTATGTGGAATAACAACGAAGAGTTTTGCTCTAACAGCTCCCACTGCTTGCTACCTGGTGAATCGTGTGCCATCTTCTATCTTAGGAGAGAAGGTCCCTTTCTCAATTGTGTTCCTCGAGAAGGACCAATTCTTCTTCACACCCAAGTGTTTGGTTCTGTAGTCTTTGTTCACGATCTAACACCTGGTTTTGACAAACTCTCCCCTAGAGTTGCCAAGTGTGTCTTTGTAGGCTACTCTTGTACCTAGAAGGGTTACTGTTACTTTGATCGAGTTTGACGAAATTACTATGTTAGTGTTGACGTCACCTTTTTTGAGTCTATTATGTATGTCTCTCCTACAGGTGATAAGCTGATTCTGTCTAACTCTGAAGAGATATATGTACCTCCTCCTCATATGGCAGCGCCACCTCCACTACCTCCACCAATAGGGGTGTACATGGATCGGATTGGATCGGATTTTGGCTTAATCCATGTCCAATCCACACTTAAACGGATTTTTATTTTTCCAATCCAATCCAATCCATTAAACATGCAAATCCAATCCGATCCAATCCACCGAATTACGGATTGGATCGGATTGGCTTGGATTTTTAATACTCGTCTAAACTGTGATTAAGTTTGTAGCACAGTAAACCTCAACATTCAAATCATGGTTCTAAAATTGAGATTGTAGATAAATATAAAGAAAATGATATATAATTTTGGGAAGGCAAATACATATATGCTTGTTATGTATTTAGTTAGAACAATCATTGTATAACTAAATATAAATATCATGCATGTAATCCGGAGATTCCATAGAAGCAACTTGAGGTTGAATAAATTTCAAGTTTGTATATATCAAATAGGAAGTAGAACTAACATGCTTAGTGGAGTGGTGCGAGAAGGAGGACTGTGCACGAAGGAGGTTTGGGAGAAGAACCATGCACAATTGCGCGGTGCGGGAGGGAGATATCCGAGGTTCATGGATGTGTGTGTGCGAGGGAGATATGGTTGTGCATGCGCACAACTGGTGACGAAGACGGCATCCTGTGGAGATGTGTGCGCCTGAGGTGCAACGTGGGTGGATGTTTTGTTTGGAATGGTACCAAGGGGGTTTAGGCTTTGGTATTTTTTCAAGAAGGATGCTTCATTTATAAAATTGGAAGGGCTTGAAGGACGTTGTGGGTAGGTATTGCTTTTTTTAACCAACAAGTGAGATGGGATAAGGGGGTTTACAACAAGTGTTGTGGGGTAAAGCTTAAGTTGGAATAGGTTTAAACTCTAAAAAGAGTAGCTTGGATATTTACACATAGCTTTCGAGTAAAATTTAATATATAATATGCTTTAACGATAAGAAATAAATTATTATATATTATTTTTTATCAACGGATTAACGAGTTGGATTGGATCGGATTTTGACGATAATCCGATCCAATCCATAAATGAACGGATTTGTAAACTCTCAATCCAATCCGATCCATTAGACTTATAAATCTAAACCGGTCCAATCCAATTACAGTGGATTGGATCGGATTGCGGATTTTATTCGATCCATGTGCACCTCTATCCACCACCACCACCTACTCCTGTGACTACTCCGACACCATCACCCAGTTCTTGTCCTAAGTGTTGTCATATTTCTATATTCACAGGCCTCCCACGATTCCCCCTGCTCATAAGCATTCCACTTCATCCAGCACACCCCATGTATGTAATGAACATATGTTTCTACTGATGGCAATAGTGATTTATCCACGCATCAGGCTACTTTGCAGGATGAGCAGGTGCCCTCTGAGGAGGGTAGTTTACAGGTCGAGGAGAAGGTGCGTGATCTCGATGTGCCTATTGCTCTGTAGAAGCAGAGACGCACTTGTTCTACTTATCCTCTTGCAGTCCATGTTTCTTTCAGGAGATTCTCAAAGGATTTCAGGAGGTTTGTTGTGGGGTTGTTAGCCACAGAGATATCACGGATATATCATATGGAATGCAAGTGGGTGTTCATTGTGAAGCACCGAGCAAACGGATACATAGATCGCTACAAGACAAGGCTTGTGGCTCGTAGGTTCACCTAGACATATGGGGTAGACTATCACGATATTTTCTCTCTAGTTGCTCGACATTCAACATTGCGGATCCTTCTCTATGTTGCAGTGACACGAAATTGGCCCCTATATCAGCTTGATGTGAAGAATGCTTTTTTGAATGGTGGCATGCAGAAGAAAGTCTATATGCAACAGCCGTCAAGTTTCGCTGTTGAGGGGGTGTCATATGGTTTGTAGACTTCATAAGGCTATTATGGCCTTTCGCAGCATCCAAAAGCATAGTTTCAGAAGCCCTCGGATGTGATAGAGCAGGAAGGGTTCGTGAAATCGACTGCAGATCATTCATTGTTTGTCCGTTATTGAGATATTAGTTATATTTTATAGCATGTATGTAATTTCTATTTTCTTTGTTTTTTCATGTAATTTGCCCAAAACGTTTTGTGGAAAGCGTGAAATGAAAAGTTGTATTCATCGTAACCCTAGAGTTCTCTTATATAGGAGAAAAGCTCTAACGGAAAATTACATAAAGTGGACAAAAGAAATAAAGAAATATGAAATAAAAATAGAGAGATACAAATATCTCAATACTCCCCCTCAAGCTGGAGCATAAATGTCTATTATGCTCAGATTGGAATAACAACGACGAAAAGGACCTCTGGGAAGAGCTTTAGTAAACATATCTGCAATTTGGTAGCCTAAAGAAACATGAAAGGTGGAAAAAAGTCCCTTCTGAATTAGATCACGAAAGTAATGGCAATCCACTTCGATATGATTTATTCTTTCATGGAAGGATGGATTATTAGCTATGAATAGAGCGGCTTGGTTATCACATTTGAGGTGCATAGGAAGAGGCACCTCAATAGTTTGATCAGTCAAGACAGACTTGATTCACATCATTTTCGTGCTCCATTGGGTCATGGCTCTATATTCCGATTCAGTGCTAGATCTAGCCACAACTGTTTGTTTCTTACTCTTCCATAAAACCAGAGAGCAACCTAGAAACACGATGAAGCCAAATGTGAACTTCCTGGCCTTGGGGCATCCAGCATAGTCTCCATCAGCGCATCCAGTAATTGTAAGAGACGTGTCTCTTCTGAACAGAAGTCCTGCACCTGGAGAAGACTTCAGATACCTCATGATTATGTTCATTGCATCCATATGAACCTGCCTACGTTATTCCATAAATTGGCTGACTCTACTAACAGCAAATGATATATCAGGCCTGGTGATAGTGACATACAACAGCTTCCCTACTAGCTCTCTATATCACCTTTTATCAACCTCCTCAAAGTCATCTCCATAGAGCTTAGCATTAGGATCCATTGGAGTAGTGGCAGGTCTACATCCTATAATGCTTATCTCAGATAGAAGGTCTGTGGCTACTTCCTTTGCGTCATCACCATACTACGTTGATTTCTTGCAAATTCTAGGCAAAGAAAGTGTTGACGCATAGTGTTGACGCATAGAGTATTTTGTATCTCGTTGTTATTTTATTTTCTTGTTAGTCTTCTTATGTAATTCACCCATAGGCTACTCTCCTATATAAGAGAGCCTAGGGCTGTGGAATAGAGAATCGCATTCACGTTTTCCAACATGGTATCAGAGCGACGGTCCTAGACCGGAGTTCTCGAAACCGAACCCTAACCCTAACCCCACTCGCCGGCCCCTCTTCTCTCTCCTCCTCCTCGAATCGGCGCCGCCTAGCAGATCGGCGACCCTCTCCGATCGCCTCTCGCGCCTGTGCGCGCATCTCCTGTGCGCACAGCTTCGATCGCCATCGCAACTCCGATCGCCATCGCCGAGCGCCCTCTCCGCGCGCTGGATCCGATCGCCTAGCGCCTCTCGCGCTACTCGCCGATCGCTGTGCTACATCGAGCACATTACGTGCACCTTCCAGTGCGCCTTGCGCCTCTTCCTGCGCTCTCCTGCTGTGCGGCCTAGTGCACCTCCTGTGCTGTGCGCATAACGTGCGCTAGGGCACCATCTCAAGCGTGTGCTAGGGTTTCTACAATAGAAACCTGTGAGTGTGCGGATCGTAGCACGCGCAGATCTATGGGGATAGTTGCGTGGGGTCTACACATGCAACTAGTCCCGTCTATGTCATTGTAGACCAATATTATCCAGTGTCATACGCTCCAGTCTTCAGTATGTCAGAAAGCAAGGCAGATACCCCATCTATGGGTGTTTTTCGTGGTCCAGCGCCCATCGTCAAGATGGATGGTACGAACTATGAACTGTGGGCAATGCAGTTCATGAGTATGATGAAGTCCACGGGCAAGAAGCATATTCTCACAGAGCCCGAGCCTGCAGAGAAGACTGGAGTTCATGCCTCATGGGAGGCAGACGACGCATATGCCAAGGTGTGGCTGTCTGGCACATTGGCTATTGAAATCGCCAATGATATTCTACATCAACCCACAGCCAAAGACATGTGGGACATCCTCGCTGCGACCTATTCTCAGGCAAAGAATGAGACGAAGATCCTGCAGCTACAGCATGATATATTCACTATAAAGCAGAATGGACGCCCGTTACATTCCCTCTATACATCTTTGAGGGGAATGTTTGAGAAGCTTCACAGCTTCATGCCTCTTACCGCCACACCCGAGCAGCAGAAATCATACAGGAATGCAACAATGGTGGGCGTGTTTCTCGCAGCACTCGACCCAGAGTATGAGGCTGCACGTTCACAGATTCTGGCGGACTCAACTATTCCTCCCATGGAGGAGGCTTTTCATAGGTTGAGTAGGATCGCTGTACCTTCTGCAGCCACTAGTCAGAATACCTCAGCCATGGCAGCCAACAGGGGCCGTGGCTCTCATTACCAGGGCCGTGGACGTATTCCACGTGGAAGGGGTGGCCGCACTAGGCCAACATGCTCATATTGTCACAGAATCGGCCATACTGAAGACACATGCTACTCAAAGCATGGATTTCCTGCATCTGCACGAGCCGCTGAGCAGATAGAGCCTCCTTCTCCTGCTTCATTGGATCAACGCTTTGATGATCTGGTTGCCCGCCTCAGGGGTATTATCCCACCATCTGGCTCAGCACCGACGACAGAGAGTCATACGGATGTTGCTGCTTCTGCTTCTGCGTCTGCATCTACGAGTACTTCAGGTAGTACACTTGCACTACATAGTAGTAGATTGGATACATTGCCATGGATCATGGACTCAGGCGCTACACATCATCTATGTGGCGACCAGAGTCTACTTTCAGGATATACTCAGATTCCTCCAGGACGGACAGTAGTGATTGCCAATGGCACTCATTCCCCCATCATGGGTCAGGGGGAGATTAGATTGACATCATCTATGCAGCTCAAGAATGTTTTACATGCACCGCACTTTTCTATGAATCTATTGTCAATCAGCCAGATTACGAAGGATCTCCAATGTCGAGCTATTTTTGATTCATCTTCTTTGATTTTTCAGGACACCCGTACGGGCAACGTGATTGGTCATGGCTATGAGCAAGGAGGCCTCTATCGTCTGAACCAGACCCCATTTGCTGGAATCACCTCTTCTCCCGCTGGACAAGCATCTCCTCTCCTGTGGCATCTGCGTCTAGGTCACCTACCGCTTCAGAAGTTGTGTCGTGTCTTACCTTATAGTCTTTCTCACGCATTTATCCAGTGTGAGGCGTGTCAGTTGGGAAAACATCACAGGTCGTCGTTTCCCAGTAGTCAAGGTCGGAGTAGTAACTCCAAATTTGAGTTGTTTCATGTTGATGTCTGGGGTCCAAGTCGTGTTCCCGATCATCAGGGACACAGGTATTATATTGTTTTTGTGGATGATTTCTCTAGAGCATCATGGGTATTTTTAATGAAAAATAAGTCTGAAGCTGGAAATATTATTATTCAATTTCTAAATGAGATTCAGAATGTCTTTTCCACAACTGTCAAATTTTTGAGAAGTGACAATGCCTTAGAATTGTGCACCAATAATCTAGCCAACTACTACACTTCTAAAGGAATTGTTCACCAAACATCCTGTGCCCATACGTCTCAACAAAATGGGGTTGTAGAGAGAAAACACCGTCATCTTCTTGATGTCACAAGGTCTCTTCTCATTCAGAGTCATGTTCCATATTCCTACTGGGGTGATGCAGTTCTTACTGCATGTTATCTTATAAACCGTATGCCCTCGTCCGTCTTGAATGAACAGATTCCCTTCTCACTTATTTATCCTGACAAGGATCTGTTCACTCTTACCCCTCGTGTGTTTGGGTCTGTCGCATTTGTCCATCAGTTGTCGCCCGGTTCTGACAAGCTCTCTCCTAGGGCTGTCAAGTGTGTCTTTGTGGGGTACTCCAGAACTCAAAAGGGGTACAAGTGTTTTGACCCACTGCGTCGGCGGTATATGATCAGTGCAGATGTTACATTCTTTGAATCCATCATGTATTTCTCAGACTCTGGGAACATGCAGCCACCATCCATATCCCCTGATACTGTGTTCATGGCACCACCAACATCTCAACCACCACCACCACCACCACCGTCATCAATAGTACCTCCATTACCATTCCATTACACCCGGAGGCCGAATCAAGCTCATGGTCCTGACCAGTCAACTAGCCCGCCTATGGTATGTAATGAAAATATTAATGTTGATGGATCTGACGACATTTCTCAGCAGGGTACATTACAGGCGCATGGTGATACCACAGAGGACCTAAATGTACCAATCGCTCTACGCAAGTCGAAGAGAAGCTGTGTCCAGTATCCAGTATCAGCAGTGGTGTCGTTTGAGAGGCTCTCTGGACCATTCAGGACGTTTGCATTGACACTTTCAGCTACAGCCATTCCACGGAACCATCATGATGCTCTACAAGATGCTAGATGGCGACTAGCAATGGAAGAAGAAATGGAGGCACTTCAGTCTAGAGGAACCTGGAGTTTGGTTCCTATACCTCCAGATGTTAGCCCGGTGAGTTGCAAATGGGTGTTTACAGTTAAGCACAATGCAGATGGTTCTCTTGACAGGTACAAGGCACGCCTTGTTGCTCGGGGCTTCACGCAGACATATGGGGTAGACTATCTCGACACCTTCTCCCCTGTGGCACGTCATTCTACTTTACGAATTCTGCTGTCTGTTGCGGTTGCAAAAGACTGGCCACTCTATCAACTGGACGTAAAGAATGCATTTTTGTATGGAGACTTGCAGGAGGAAGTCTATATGCAACAGCCACCTGGGTTTGCTGTTGAGGGGGAGTGTTCCAAGGTTTGCAAGTTGCATAAGGCCATCTATGGTCTTAAGCAGAGTCCCAGAGCATGGTTTCAGAAGCTTTCAGATCTCTTTGAGAAACAAGGATATAAACGTTCTAATGCTGATCATTCCTTGTTCGTGCAGAAGACTGCGAGAGGTATCATTGTAATCATGGTTTATGTTGATGATATCTTGATTACAGGTGATGATGACCGAGGCATTAAGCAAGCAAAGGAAAGGCTGGGGACTGAATTTGTCACTGTTGGAAAACGTGAATGCGATTCTCTATTCCACAGCCCTAGGCTCTCTTATATAGGAGAGTAGCCTATGGGTAAATTACATAAGAAGACTAACAAGAAAAATAAAATAACAACCAGATACAAAATACTCTATGCGTCAACACTATGCGTCAACACTCCCCCTCAAGATGGAGCATAGATATCAATCATGCTCAGCTTGGACGCACACTTCTGGAATGGACCTTTAGATAATGCCTTGGTGAAAATATCAGCAGTCTGATTTTCTGATGAGACGTGAGATGTAGCAATGAACCCCTTCTGAATCATGTCACGTATGTAGTGACAGTCGACCTCAATATGCTTGGTCCTCTCATGAAAAGCTGGGTTATTTGCTATGAACAAGGCAGCCTGATTGTCACATTCCAACATCATAGGAAGAGGTATATCAATGAATAGGTCTGCAAGTAAGGATTTTACCCACATCATTTCTGTACTCGCCTGGGCCATAGCCCTATATTCTGATTCAGCACTAGATCTGGCTACTACTGTCTGCTTCTTGCTCTTCCACGAAACTAGAGCATCTCCAACGTAGACTGCAAACCCTGATGTTGACTTCCTGTCCTTGGGGCATCCTGCATAGTCTGCATCCGCACATCCTGTAACAGAAATCTCCTTTCCTTTCTTAAATAGCAAGCCTGCACCTGGGGATGATTTTAGATATCTCAGAATCATGTGTATAGCATCCATATGGACCTGGCGTGGTTGCTCCATGAACTGGCTCACACGACTCACTGCAAACTGTATGTCAGGTCTAGTGATAGTAACATACAGTAATTTTCCTACCAGTTCTCTGTACCTTCTTTGATCCACCTCTCCTGTGTCATCATCATACAGCTTCATGCTAGGGTCCATTGGTGTCGTAGCAGGTCGACACCCTAGCATACCTGTCTCACTCAGCAGATCCGTGACATACTTCCTCTGTGTCATAACTAATCCGTCTGAATTTCTCGCAAATTCCAGCCCCAGGAAGTATCTAAGGACTCCCAAGTCCTTGGTGACAAATTCAGTTTCCAGCCTTTCCTTTGCTTGCTTAATGCCTCGGTCATCATCACCTGTAATCAAGATATCATCAACATAAACCATGATTACAATGATACCTCTCGCAGTCTTCTGCACGAACAAGGAATGATCAGCATTGGAACGTTTATATCCTTGTTTCTCAAAGAGATCTGAAAGCTTCTGAAACCATGCTCTGGGACTCTGCTTAAGACCATAGATGGCCTTATGCAATTTGCAAACCTTGGAACACTCCCCCTCAACAGCAAACCCAGGTGGCTGTTGCATATAGACTTCCTCCTGCAAGTCTCCATACAAAAATGCATTCTTTACGTCCAGTTGATAGAGTGGCCAGTCTTTTGCAACCGCAACAGACAGCAGAATTCGTAAAGTAGAATGACGTGCCACAGGGGAGAAGGTGTCTAGATAGTCTACCCCATATGTCTGCGTGAAGCCCCGAGCAACAAGGCGTGCCTTGTACCTGTCAATGGAACCATCTGCATTGTGCTTAACTGTAAACACCCATTTGCAACTCACCGGGCTAACATCTGGAGGTATAGGAACCAAACTCCAGGCTCCTCTAGACTGAAGTGCCTCCATTTCTTCTTCCATTGCTAGTCGACATCTAGCATCTTGTATAGCATCATGATGGTTCCGTGGAATGGCTATAGCTGAAAGTGTCAATGCAAACGTCCTGAATGGTCCAGAGAGCCTCTCAAACGACACCACTGCTGATACTGGATACTGGACACAGCATCTCTTCGACTTGCGTAGAGCGATTGGTACATTTAGGTCCTCTGTGATATCACCATGCTCCTGTAATGTACCCTGCTGAGAAATGTCGTCAGATCCATCAACATTAATATTTTCATTACATACCATAGGCGGGCTAGTTGACTGGTCAGGACCATGAGCTTGATTCGGCCTCCGGGTGTAATGGAATGGGAATGGAGGTACTATTGATGACGGTGGTTGTGGTGGTGGTGTTGGTGGTTGAGATGTTGGTGGTGCCATGAACACAGTATCAGGGAATATGGATGGTGGCTGCATGTTCCCAGCGTCTGAGAAATACATGATGGATTCAAAGAATGTAACATCTGCACTGATCATATACCGCCGACGCAGAGGGTCAAAACACTTGTACCCCTTTTGAGTTCTGGAGTACCCCACAAAGACACACTTGACAGCCCTAGGAGAGAGCTTGTCAGAACCGGGCGACAACTGATGGACAAATGCGACAGACCCAAACACACGAGGGGTAAGAGTGAACAGATCCTTGTCTGGATAAATAAGTGAGAAGGGAATCTGTTCATTCAAGACGGACGAGGGCATACGGTTTATAAGATAACATGCAGTAAGAACTGCATCACCCCAGTAGGAATACGGAACATGACTCTGAATGAGAAGAGACCTTGTGACATCAAGAAGATGACGGTGTTTTCTCTCTGCAACCCCATTTTGTTGAGACGTATGGGCACAAGATGTTTGGTGAACAATTCCTTTAGAAGTGTAGTAGTTGGCTAGATTATTGGTGCACAATTCTAAGGCATTGTCACTTCTCAAAAATTTGACAGTTGTGGAAAAGACATTCTGAATCTCATTTAGAAATTGAATAATAATATTTCCAGCTTCAGACTTATTTTTCATTAAAAATACCCATGATGCTCTAGAGAAATCATCCACAAAAACAATATAATACCTGTGTCCCTGATGATCGGGAACACGACTTGGACCCCAGACATCAACATGAAACAACTCAAATTTGGAGTTACTACTCCGACCTTGACTACTGGGAAACGACGACCTGTGATGTTTTCCCAACTGACACGCCTCACACTGGATAGATGCGTGAGAAAGACTATAAGGTAAGACACGACACAACTTCTGAAGCGGTAGGTGACCTAGACGCAGATGCCACAGGAGAGGAGATGCTTGTCCAGCGGGAGAAGAGGTGATTCCAGCAAATGGGGTCTGGTTCAGACGATAGAGGCCTCCTTGCTCATAGCCATGACCAATCACGTTGCCCGTACGGATGTCCTGAAAAATCAAAGAAGATGAATCAAAAATAGCTCGACATTGGAGATCCTTCGTAATCTGGCTGATTGACAATAGATTCATAGAAAAGTGCGGTGCATGTAAAACATTCTTGAGCTGCATAGATGATGTCAATCTAATCTCCCCCTGACCCATGATAGGGGAATGAGTGCCATTGGCAATCACTACTGTCCGTCCTGGAGGAATCTGAGTATATCCTGAAAGTTGACTCTGGTCGCCACATAGATGATGTGTAGCGCCTGAGTCCATGATCCATGGCAATGTATCCAATCTACTACTATGTAGTGCAAGTGTACTACCTGAAGTACTCGTAGATGCAGACGCAGAAGCAGAAGCAGCAACATCCGTATGACTCTCTGTCGTCGGTGCTGAGCCAGATGGTGGGATAATACCCCTGAGGCGGGCAACCAGATCATCAAAGCGCTGATCCAATGAAGCAGGAGAAGGAGGCTCTATCTGCTCAGCGGCTCGTGCAGATGCAGGAAATCCATGCTTTGAGTAGCATGTGTCTTCAGTATGGCCGATTCTGTGACAATATGAGCATGTTGGCCTAGTGCGGCCACCCCTTCCACGGGGAATACGTCCACGGCCCTGGTAATGAGAGCCACGGCCCCTGTTGGCTGCCATGGCTGAGGGATTCTGACTAGTGGCTGCAGAAGGTACAGTGATCCTACTCAACCTATGAAAAGCCTCCTCCATGGGAGGAATAGTTGAGTCCGCCAGAATCTGTGAACGTGCAGCCTCATACTCTGGGTCGAGTGCTGCGAGAAACACGCCCACCATTGTTGCATTCCTGTATGATTTCTGCTGCTCGGGTGTGGCGGTAAGAGGCATGAAGCTGTGAAGCCTCTCAAACATTCCCCTCAAAGATGTATAGAGGGAATGTAACGGGCGTCCATTCTGCTTTATAGTGAATATATCATGCTGTAGCTGCAGGATCTTCGTCTCATTCTTTGCCTGAGAATAGGTCGCAGCGAGGATGTCCCACATGTCTTTGGCTGTGGGTTGATGTAGAATATCATTGGCGATTTCAATGGCCAATGTGCCAGACAGCCACACCTTGGCATATGCGTCGTCTGCCTCCCATGAGGCATGAACTCCAGTCTTCTCTGCAGGCTCGGGCTCTGTGAGAATATGCTTCTTGCCCGTGGACTTCATCATACTCATGAACTGCATTGCCCACAGTTCATAGTTCGTACCATCCATCTTGACGATGGGTGCAGGACCACGAAAAACACCCATAGATGGGGTATCTGCCTTGCTTTCTGACATACTGAAAACTGGAGCGTATGACACTGGATAATATTGGTCTACAATGACATAGACGGGACTAGTTGCATGTGTAGACCTCACGCAACTATCCCCATAGATCTGCGCGTGCTACGATCCGCACACGCACAGGTTTCTATTGTAGAAACCCTAGGACACGCTTGAGATGGTGCCCTAGCGCACGTTATGCGCACAGCACAGGAGGTGCACTAGGCCGCACAGCAGGAGAGCGCAAGGTGCACGTGAGATGCACAGCAGGAGACACAGGAAGAGGGGCAAGGCGCACTGGAAGGTGCACGTGATGTGCTCGATGTAGCACAGCGATCAGCGATTAGCGCGAGAGGCGCTAGGCGATCGGATCCAGCGCGCGGAGAGGGCGCTCGGCGATGGCGATCGGAGTTGCGATGGCGATGGCGATCGAAGCTGTGCGCACAGGAGATGCGCGCACAGGCGCGAGAGGCGATCGGAGAGGGTCGCCGATCTGCTAGGCGGCGCCGATTCGAGGAGGAGGAGAGAGAAGAGGGGCCGGCGGGTGGGGTTAGGGTTAGGGTTCGGTTTCGAGAACTCCGGTCTAGGACCGTCGCTCTGATACCATGTTGGAAAACGTGAAAGCGATTCTCTATTCCACAGCCCTAGGCTCTCTTATATAGGAGAGTAGCCTATGGGTAAATTACATAAGAAGACTAACAAGAAAAATAAAATAACAACCAGATACAAAATACTCTATGCGTCAACACTATGCGTCAACAGTCACCAAGGACTTGGGAGTCCTTAGATACTTCCTGGGGCTGGAATTTGCGAGAAATTCAGACGGATTAGTTATGACACAGAGGAAGTATGTCACGGATCTGCTGAGTGAGACAGGTATGCTAGGGTGTCGACCTGCTACGACACCAATGGACCCTAGCATGAAGCTGTATGATGATGACACAGAAGAGGTGGATCAAAGAAGGTACAGAGAACTGGTAGGAAAATTACTGTATGTTACTATCACTAGACCTGACATACAGTTTGCAGTGAGTCGTGTGAGCCAGTTCATGGAGCAACCACGCCAGGTCCATATGGATGCTATACACATGATTCTGAGATATCTAAAATCATCCCCAGGTGCAGGCTTGCTATTTAAGAAAGGAAAGGAGATTTCTGTTACAGGATGTGCGGATGCAGACTATGCAGGATGCCCCAAGGACAGGAAGTCAACATCAGGGTTTGCAGTCTACGTTGGAGATGCTCTAGTTTCGTGGAAGAGCAAGAAGCAGACAGTAGTAGCCAGATCTAGTGCTGAATCAGAATATAGGGCTATGGCCTAGGCGAGTACAGAAATGATGTGGGTAAAATCCTTACTTGCAGACCTATTCATTGATATACCTCTTCCTATGATGTTGGAATGTGACAATCAGGCTGCCTTGTTCATAGCAAATAACCCAGCTTTTCATGAGAGGACCAAGCATATTGAGGTCGACTGTCACTACATACGTGACATGATTCAGAAGGGGTTCATTGCTACATCTCACGTCTCATCAGAAAATCAGACTGCTGATATTTTCACCAAGGCATTATCTAAAGGTCCATTCCAGAAGTGTGCGTCCAAGCTGAGCATGATTGATATCTATGCTCCATCTTGAGGGGGAGTGTTGACGCATAGTGTTGACGCATAGAGTATTTTGTATCTCGTTGTTATTTTATTTTCTTGTTAGTCTTCTTATGTAATTCACCCATAGGCTACTCTCCTATATAAGAGAGCCTAGGGCTGTGGAATAGAGAATCGCATTCACGTTTTCCAACAGAAAGTAACGGAGATTGCCATGATCCTTGCTCACAAAACTATTGTCCAAGAAAGTCCTTAGTTACCTAAATACCTTGTTCATCACTGCATGTATTGATAATGTCATCTACATAGACTAGAATAGCAACAGTACCTCTCCGGGTTCTATTAACAAAAGGAGAGTGATCTACAGTAGATCTGACAAACCCCTGTTGTTTAATCAACTCTGAGAGCTTTTTAATCCAAGCCCTCAGACTATGCTAAAGGCGTAAACGACCTTGTGAAGTCTGCACACCATATAAGACTCTCCCTCAGAAGCAAACCCTAGTGGAAACTACATGCAGACCTCTTCCTACAAGTCGACATACAAGAATGCATTCTTGACATCTAATTGGAACTGTTAGAAAATATAATGCAGACGTGTATCAGAGCAAGAGGATAAAATAAATATGAAGAACATGGGATTTCAACATGGAACCCTACTCCTTAAGGAGCGGGATTAAACCACGGGAGAACGCCTCAAAGGGTTGATGTACGCATTGCATTTTCTCACTAGATACAGGAGATATGGGGCTTCTTATATAGCCTATACAGACTCTCCAAGTCCCACCAGATGTGAGACTAAACTCTGAATGTGGCAAATGGATCTTGAAAAGATCCATTTACCCATCTTACATGGAGCATGCAATACTCTACTTGAACAAACAGAAAGAAAACTCTACTCACACTACAAGACACTATAGACAATATCAACTCAACGCGCATACTTATCGGTTGTTGTCGAGGACGTTGCTTTTCATGCCGTGCAGGTGAGGAGGACAAATGGGTTGGAGTGTGAGTTAAACTGAATCTCCTCGTCAGAGAGCATGTGCTTTGTATTGTGCCTGTAAGAGTCACTGCAATTGAAATGAGTCTCCTCGTCGGAGTACTCTGGCCCGCCACAACATGCGTATAACTACTCCATCTCTAAAAGAGACGAGCTGAAAAGTTATGGAGACATCCTCATCAGAGACCATGGTCGCTAGAGAATGGAGTCTGAAAAATCTCCTTGTCAGAGAACTGGGCCTCTCCCATTCTGGCTCAAAGAATGGGATCTCTACTTCGGAGTCCCTATGAAACCATATGAAAACCCTAGCCCACATGGCATAGGGAATAGGAGTCCCTATGGAACACATGAAAACTCTAATCAAAAATAAAATATGGAGACCACACAAAAGATCGCAAACACGTGTGAATCAAAATGAAGACTCGGAACCAATTGTGACGTCGAGTTTGAAAAACCGTAGAGTATGTGAATCTGGCCACGCATCTAGACTAGAAATCTGAATCTGAATTGGAGTCTGATAATCTGGCCTCTTGTAAAACTCTACATAATACTCCCTCTTTCTCCTATACTGGTCAGAATAACAAGCATTGACCAAGTTTGGAGAAGACAAGAAATGAAGATGGAGAGAAAACATGAATCACTTAGCCGGTCTCGAGCTCTTAACGTGGCTCTGATACTATGGGAAGACGTGAAGGAAAAGTTATATTCCTCATAGCCCTAGAGCTCTCGTATATAGGAAAAAAGTTCTACGGGAAAATTACATAAAATAGACTGGATAAACGAAAAACATAAATAAAGTTGTAAAGATATAAATATCCCAATACTCCCCCTTAAGCTGAGCATATATATCAATCATACTCAGCTTGGAACAGCAACGGTAAAAAGGACCCCTTGCAAGAGCTTTGGTAAACATGTCTGCAATATGATCTCCTGATGTCACATGAGAAGTGTAAATAAGTCCCTTTTGAATCAAATCACGAGTGTAATGACAATCTACTTCAATGTGCTTAGTTCTCTTATGAAAGGTTGGATTATTAACAATGAACAGAGCAGCTTGAGTATCACATTTTAGATGCATAGGAAGAGGCTCCTCAACTGTTAGGACAACAGAACTGACTTAACCTACATTATTTCTGTGCTCCCTTGAGCCATGGCCCTATATTATGATTTAGCATTGGATCGAGCAACAATTGTTTGTTCCTTACTCTTCCATGAAACCAACGAGCTATCAACAAACACAGTAAAGCCTGAAGTGGACTTCTTGTCCTTGGGACACGCAGCATAATCCACATCTGCACATCCGGTGATTGTAAGAGACATATCTCTCCTGAAAAGAAGACATGCCCCTGGAAGAAGACTTCAGATATCTTAAGATCATGCAAACTGCATCCATGTGGACATGATTGGGTTTCTCCATAAACTGAATGATTCTGCTCATAGCAAATGATATATTAGGCATGGTAATAGTAGTATGTAACAACTTCCCCACTAGCACTTTGTACCATCTCTTTTCCACTTCCTCAAAGTCATCATCATAGAGCCTAGCATTGGGATCCATTGGTGTAGTAGCAGGTCCACATCCTGTCATGCATATTTCAGATAGAAGATCAGTAACATACTTCCTTTGTGTCATAACCACAAGGAAGTAACGTAGCTTGCCAAGGTCCTTGGTCACAATCTGCCACCCAAGGAAAACCTTTGTTGCCTCAATGTCCTGTTCATCACTTCCAGTAACAACTATGTCATCAACATACACTAGAACAATAATCATACCTTGTAGGGTTCTCTTTACAAAAAGAGCATGATCTGCAGACTGCAGTAGATCTGACAAACTTGTTCTGCTCAATCAACTCTAAGAGCTTCTGAAACCAAGCCCTCAAACTCTGCTTATATGGTCTTGTAGAGATGGCATACCATACTGGACTCCCCTCAGCAGCGAACTTTGATGGTTGTTGCATGTAGATTTCCTTCTGTAGATCTCCATACAAAAAGACATTCTTGACGTCTAATTGGAAAAGTGGTCAGTCACACAACACAGCAACAGCAATAAGAATCCGCAGCATATTGTCATGCAATAGGAGAAAAAGTATTCTGATAGTCCACCCCATAAGTTTGGGTGAACCCACGAGCAACCAATCTGGCCTTATATCTGTCCACAGTACCATCAGCTTGGTGTTTCACAGTAAACACCTAATTGCTGCCTATGACAGACGCACCTGGAGGGGCCTGTACAACACTCCATGTACCTCGAGACTGTAAAGTTATCATCTCCTCCTTCATCGCCAGATGCCACTGATTACTCTTCAGCGCCTTCTAATAGGATCGTGGTATCTCCATAGCTGACAGTCCCACAACAAACCTCTGAATCGAAAAGACGGTCCAAAGAAACATGGGAAGCAAGAGGATGCATAGTGTATGCACGCATCTGCTTCCGTAGAGCAATAGGTACATCTAGGTCTTCAGTATTCACAGAAGATGCAGCATCCCGGACATCCTGCACCTCTAGTTGTACATGCAACACCACTACCATTAGAAGAACTCAAATGCTTAGAACATACTCTGTTGTGATGGATGATGGAGGAGGCACATGAGCACGAGGTCGATGCTAGTAAACCTGGGGAAAGAAAGGAGGTGTGGAAGGTGGTGGT
The DNA here is from genome assembly GCA_037367405.1 of Ottelia alismoides. Taxonomy (NCBI): domain Eukaryota; kingdom Viridiplantae; phylum Streptophyta; class Magnoliopsida; order Alismatales; family Hydrocharitaceae; genus Ottelia; species Ottelia alismoides. The sequence goes on along the minus strand of JAZKJV010000279.1, from coordinate 1,048,426 downwards.
GGTGGTGGAGGAGGAGGAGGAGGTGGTGGTGGTGGTGGTGATGATGATGATGGTGTAGTGGAGATCGGAGGTAGAGGTATATAGACCTCTTCCCCATCCTCTGAAGAAATGGGTTTTTCACCTGTAGGAGAGAAGTACATAATAGACTCAAAAAAGGTGACATATGCACTAACATAAAACCTTTGTCGACCATGGTCGAAGCAACGGTATCCCTTTTGGATCTTGGAGTACCCAACAAACACACATTTGATAGCTCTAGGAGAGAGCTTGTCAAGACCAAGAGACATCTTGTGAACAAAAGCCATTGAACCGAAGACACAAACGTGAGTGAGAAAAGATACGTCTCGGGAAACACAATCAAGAACGGGATCTTTTCCTCCAGAATCGAAGAGGGCATACGATTTATTAGGTAACAAGCAGTTAGAACAACATCCCCCAGTACGAATGAGAACGGCTCTGAATCAAAAGAGTCCTTACGACATCCAAAAAATGGTGGTATTTTCGTTCAGTCACCCCATTCTATAGGGAAGTATACACACAAGATGTTTGATGCACAATACCATGGGATGCAAGAAATTGGGCAACCTGAGTACTACAAAATTTCAAGGCACTGTCAGAATGTATAAACTTGATTTTTACTGTAAATTGTTCTTGATTTCATTAATAAAGGACTGAATAACATGACCAGCATCAGACCTATTTTTAAGAAGAAAGATCCACGACAATCTTGAAAACTCATCTACAGCAACAAGATAAAATCTATGCCCATGATGATATGAGACACGACTGGGACCCCAAATATCAAAATGAATTATCTCAAACAGACTATGACTACTCCGACCCTGACGACTCTGGAAAGTGGACCGATGATGCTTCCCAAGCTGCAGGCCTCATACTGAAAGGTAGAGCGAGGAGAAATCTGTGGAAGAACGTGATACAGCTTCTGCAGAGGAAGATGATTAAAACGAAGATGCCACATATAGGGAGACACAGATCCAGTGCTAAGAGAAAAGGCACCGGCATAAGGAGATTGCACCAATCTGTAGAGACCTCCTTGCTCACGGCTAGAACCAATCACCCTACCGTAAAAATGTCTTGAAACACAAGAGCAAATGGGTCAAAATGGCATGAGAGCGTAAAGCCTTGGTGATTTGACTAATAAAATGTAAATTCATGGAAAACTCGGGAGCATAAAGAACATTTTGAAGTCTCATTGCAAGAGTTAATTGCACCTCCATCTGACGAGTAATGGGGGAGTGTGTCCCATATGCTATCACAACAGATCGTATGGGTTGGATTGGACTGAAAGCATTAAATTGTCCTCTGTCACCATAGAGATGATGGGATGCACATGAATCCACGATCCATTCTGACAAGTCTGTCCTGTAACAACTAGTAAAGGCATATGTTATACATGATGTAGATGCAGAGGCAACTACCTCTGGGGATCCTAAAGGAGAGCTGGTTGAGCTAGGAGTAGGCATAATCTCCTTGAGTCTCGCCACAAGTTGGTCAAATCTCTGATCAGATGCAGGTGAGAAACTGCTAGCCTGCTGAATCTGTTCTGCGACATATGTTGAAGCTGGGAATCCATGCTTGGAATAGCATGTTTCCTCAGAGTGACTTGGTCTGTGACAATAAGTACAAGGCAGACGAGGGGGCCGACTGCCCCCTCCCAACCACAGCCACCTCAACCACGAAACTGTGCAGGGCCTCCTCTACCACGAGATGTTGTCATGGCTGAGGACGTTTAAGACAGTTGAGTACTACCAGAAGATATGGAGAGCCCACTCAATCTGTGATATGCCTCCTCCATTGGAGGTATTGTGGCATCAGTAAGAATCTGTACTCTAGTTACATCATACTCCGGGTCAAGAGCCGCTCGGAACACTCTTGTCATCATTGAATCCTTATATGCATTGAGCTACTCTGGTGTAGCAGTCAAGGGAATGTAACCATGTAATCTCTCAAACATACCCTTAAAGAAGTGTAACGAGTATAGAGAGGGCGACCATTTTGCTTCGACATGAAGATGTCGTGTTGAAGTTACAGAATCTTAGACTCATTCTTCGACGTAGAGTATGTAGCAGCGAGAATGTCCCACATAGCCTTTATCATGGGCTGACTCAATATGTCATTAGCTATCTCCATGGATACTGTTCCAGAAAGCCATACACATGCATAAACATCATCTGCCTCCCATGAGGCGTTAAACCTAGTTTGTCAACATGCTCCTCTTGTGTGAGGATATGCTTCTTGTCATTATATTGCATTAGACTCATTAATTGCATGGCTCACAGTTCATAATTTGTTCCATCCATCTTCACAATGGGTGATGGACCTTTGAAGGCACCTAGGGATGGAATCTCTGCTTTGTCGTCTGACATATGACAACAATCTCTAAGAATGGAGTTGCACACTGTAAGAATAATATCTATACGGAAAAATGGGAAGATGATTGTGGGAGTAGACTCATACCACAACCACTACCATTCGTTGGTGACTCCTGTGGGTGACTATGGTGTTTAAGATAATCATGTGACACCCTAGAAACCCAACAGTGTGGAGTCCGAGGCAACAAAAAGTAGCCCAAGGCGACTACTATGTGATAGCGGCCACAGAGACTGTAACAAGCAGGCAGGCGCAGCGTCGCAGCAATGCGCAGTCAGGCCCGCAGCAGCGCAGGCAGGCCCGCAGCGCAGTGCGGGAGGCGCAGGCAGCGCCGCACGTGAGGCGCGTAGGGCGGCGCAACGATGCAGAGATGCGAAGGCGCTTAGGGCTTTTGGTGGGGTGCAGATTTAGGACACAGGCTTCGGTCTAGGACCGTCTCTCTGATACCATGTGGAAAGACGTGAAGGAAAAGTTATATTCCTCATAGCCCTAGAGCTCTCTTATATAGGAGAAAAGCTTTATGGGAAAATTACATAAAATAGACTGGATAAACAAAAAACATAAATAAAGCTGTAGCGATATAAATATCTCAACAAATACCATGTTAGAAAATATAATGTAGAAGCGTATCAGAGCAAAATAATAAAATACATATGACGAACATGGGATTTCAACGTGGAACCCTACTCCCTAAGGAGCGAGATGAAACCGCGGCAGAACGCCTTAAAGGGTAGATGTTTCCACTTTCTCACTAGATAGAGGAGGTCTGGGGCTTCTTATATATCCTCCACAGACTCTCCAATCCCACCACCGGAAGATGTGGGACTAAAATCTGGATGTCGTAAATGGAAAGATCCATTTACCCATCTTACATGATAATGACACATAGTATAACAGGAACAAAAGCCAATCACGTACCACTGCAACAGAGATGAAAATCCTCAGCGTAGAATAACGAGCAACCGGAGAAAATGTATCTTGATAATCCACCCCATAAGCTTGGGTGAATCGCGAGCAATAAGTATGGCCTTATACCTATCCACAATACCATTCGCGCGGTGTTTCACCGTAAACACACATTTGCTACCAACAACAGATGCACCGAGGAGCATGTACAATACTCCAAGTACTATGAGACTGTAATGATGCTATCTCTCCCTCCATATACAGACGCCACTGACTAATCTGCAATGCTTCCTGATATGACTGTGGTATCTCCACGACAGACATGCCCACAACAAATCTCTGAAACTCCTCTGAGAGATGTGCTAGAGAAACATGGGAAGCAAGAGGATACATAGTGCATGTACGCCTCTACTTTCGTAAGGCAATAGGCACATCAAGAATAAGTCTGAGGACGGGTATATTATCAAGTCATTCATTAATGAGATAAAGAATATTTTTTCTGCCAATGTCAAATATCTACGTTTTGATAATGCCTTTGAGCTTTGTACCCTACCACTTTCAGAGTTTCTCAGGTCTTTTGGTATTGTACACCGGACCTCGTGTGCTCATACATCTCAGCAGAAATGTTGTCAAGTGCAAACAATGTCACTTACTCGATGTGACCAGAACCATGTTGATTCATAGTCGTGCTCCTCGCGCTTAATGGGGCGATGTGGTTCCCACTACTTGCCACTTAGTGAACCGCATGCCTTCCTCTGTTGTGGGAGAAAAGATCCCTTTCTCAATTGCATTTACCGAGAAGGATCTATTCTCCTTCACACCTCATGTGTTTCGATCTGTAGCCTTTGTTCATGTCTTTCTCTTGATCGTGACAAGCTTTCCCTCAAAGTTGTCATGCATGTTTTTGTTGGCTACTCTTATACCCAAAAGGGTACCGTTGCTTTGATTCACTTCAGCATAAATACTTTGTCAGTGTTAATGTTACATTTTTTAGTCCTTCATATATTTCTCTCCTACAGGTGACAAACTGGCCCCATCAGACTATGATGACGAGATCTACATGCCTCCACCTCCTACAGTCATAACATAACCTACACCTACTCCTGCTCAGCCACTGCCCAGTCCACCACCACCACCATCTGATGTACCTACTCCTGCTCCTCCACCTGCTCCTGTGATTGCCCCTGGACCATCACCTACATTGACTCAATTTTTGCTACGTGTGTTTACTCACAGGTCTTGCTCGGTTCCTCATGCTCAGATCTTCCCTATCATCCAGCAAACCTCAAGTATGCAATGAGCATATTGTTTTTAATGATGGCACTACTAAGTTTTCTGTGCAGCAGGAGTCACTACAGGATGAGCAAATACACTCTCAATAAGGAAACTTACAGGTTCAGGACATGGCAGATGATCTTGATATGCTGATTGCTCTGCGAAAGCAGAGAAGTACATGTGGTACATATCCTCTTGCATCCCATATTTCCTTTAGCAGACTTTCGAAGGATTTCAGAAGATTTACTTTAGCACTATCAGTTGTGGAGATACCATGAACATATCAAGAGGCTATTCAGGACAGTCAGTAGTGTTTAACCATGGAGAGATGATCACGTTATAATCGCGTAGCACTTGGAGCCTTGTTTCAGCTCCAATTGACATATCTGTTGTTGGGTGCAAGTGGGTGTTCACTGTAAAGCACCGTGCAGATGGCAGTGTAGATCGCTATAAGGTGAGACTTGTGGCACGTGGGTTGATCCAGACATATAGTGTGGACTATCAAGATACTTTTTCTCTAGTTGCCAGATATTCTAATTTGTGTATCCTTCTGTCTATTGTTGTGATACGAGATTGGACCCTCTATTAGCTTGTGAAGAATGCTTTTCTATATGGTGATTGACAGGAGGAGGTCTACATGCAGCAACCACATGGGTTCGCTGCTGAGGAGGAGTGTCAGCAAGTTTGTAGGCTGCACAAGACTATTTATGGCCATAAGAAGAGTTCAAGAGCATGGTTCCAGAAGCTCCCGAACTTGATAGAGTAACAGGGGTTTGTGTGATCGACTGACGATCACTCTCTGTTTCTACACAGGACTCAAAGAGGTACAATTGTCATTCTTGTCTATGTTGATGATATCGTTGTTACAAGGGATGACAAGCAAGGCATTCAGGTTGCCAAGGATTTTCTAGGTCAGCAAATTGTGACCAAGGAGACCTTGGTAGTTTAAGCTACTTCCTTGGATTGGAGTTTGCCAGGAACTAGCGAGGTCTTGTGATGGCTCAGAGTAAGTACGTTACAAATCTTTCTGAGACATGCATGATAGATTGCAGATATGTCACTATTCCTATGGACCCAAGCATGAAACTCTACGATGATGACACTGAGGAGGTCGACAAGAGGAGGCACATGAAGCTTGTTGGCAAGCTCTTGTAGGTGACCATTACCATGGTAGATATATCCTTTGCCGTGAGCAAAGTGAGTCAGTTTATGAAGCAGTCCATACATGAACATATGGATGCAGTCCATATGATTCTGATGTATCTGAAGGCATCACCTGGAACTGAACTTCTATTCAGTATAGGTGCATCCCTTTCAATTAAAGTTGCATGTGCGGATACAGATTATGCTGGGTGTCCCAAGGACAAGAAATCTACCTAATGCTTCACAGTGTTCATAGGGAATTCCATCTAACCCTAGAGCTCTCTTATATAGGAGAAAACCTCAAAGAGTAAATGAAAAGTTGTATTCCATCTAACCCTAGAGCTCTCTTATATAGAAGAAAACCTCAAAGGGTAAATTACATAAACAAGACTAGAGAAATAAACAATCTAAATAGAGATGACAAAATAAGAATCTTAATACTCCCCCTCAAGCCGGAGCATATATACCTATCATGCTCAGCTTGGAACAGCAACGGTGAAACCGACCTCTTGCAAGAGCTTTGGTAAACATGTCTGCAATCTGATCACCTGAAGCAACATGAGACGCGGAAATAAGCCCCTTTTGAATCGAATCACGAGTGTAGTGACAGTCTACTCCAATGTGCTTTGTTCTCTCATGAAAATGCTGGATTATTTGCTATGAACAAAGCTGCTTGATTATCACATTTGAGATGCATAGGAAGAGGCAACTCAATAGTTAGTTCAGTCAGGACAGACTTGACCCACATCATTTCTATATTCCCTTGTGTCATGGCCCTATATTCTGATTCAGCGCTAGATCGAGCAACAACTGTTTGTTCCTTACTCTTCCATGAAACCAATGAGCTACCAACAAAACACAGTGAAACCGGAAGTGGACTTCATGTCCTTGGGACACCCAGCATAATCTGCATCTGCACATCCAGTAACTGTGAGAGACATATCTCTTCTAAAAAGAAGACCTGCACCAGGAGATGACTTCAGATATCTCAAGATCATGCACATTGCACACTGCATCCATGTGTGCATGCCTGGGTTGCTCCATAAACTGGTTGACTACGTTCACAGTGAATGATATATCAGGCCTGGTAATAGTAACATATAACATCTTCCTTACCAGCTCTCTGTATCGTCACTTGTACACCTCCTTAGAGTCATCGTCATAAAACCTAGCATTAGGATCCATTGGTGTAGTAGCTGATCTACATCTTATCATGCATATCTCAGATAGAAGGTCATTAACATGCTTCCTTTGCGTCATAACCATATCCTGCTGATTTTGTGCAAACTCCAAGCCAAGAAAGTAATGAAGCGTGCCAAGGTCCTTGGTAACAAACTGTTGTCCAAGGAAATACTTAGTTGCTTGAATGCCTTGTTCATTGCTGCCAGTGACAACAATGTCATCAACATAAACCAAAACAACTACGATACCTTTATGATTTCTCTTAACAAAAAGAGAATGATCTGCAGTGGATCTGGCAAACCCCTTCTGTTCAATCAACTCTGAGAGCTTCTGAAACCAAGCCCTCAGACACTGCTTAAGGCCATATATAGCCTTATGAAGACGACACACCCTATTGGACTCCCCCTCAACAGCAAACCCAGGTGGTTGTTGCATGTAGACTTCCTCCTACTAATCTCCATACAAGAAAGCATTCTTGACATCTAATTGGAAGAGTTGCCAGTCACGAACCACAATAACAGCAATAAGAATCACAGTGTAGAGTGACATGCAACGGGGGAAAAGGTGTCATGATAATCCATTCCATAGGTTTAGGTGAACCCATGAGCAACTAATATGGCCTTGTATATGTACATTGTACCATCAGCTCAATGCTTCACAGTAAACACCCACTTGCTGCCAACAACAGACGTACCTAAGGGAGCATGGACAACAGTCCACGTACCTCGAGACTGTAAAGCTAAAATCTCCTCCTCCACGGCCAAACGCCATTGTGTGCTCTGCAATACCTCCTGATATGACTGTGGTATCTCCATGGCAAACAGTCTCACAACAAACCTCTGAAAATCCCTGAAAAGGCACCCCAAGGAAACATGAGAACCAAGAGGATGCATAGTGCAGGCCCGTTTCTGTCGCCATAGAGCAATAGGTACACCTAAATCTTCATTATTCGCAGGAGTATCCTCCCAACTAGCCTGCACCCCAAGCTGCATATGCAAATCACTAGTGCCATTAGAAGAACTCAAATGCTCAAAACATACCTTAGGCATGCTGGATGATGGAGGGGGCACATGAGCACGGGGTTGACGTTGGTAAACCTTAGGGTAGAAAGTAGGTGGTGGTGGTGGCGGAGGTGGAGTAGAATGTTGTGGCAAGGATGGTGTAGTGGAGATCAGAGGTAGAGGCATATAGACCTCCTCTCCATCCTATGAAGGAATGAGCTTGTCACCTGTGTGGGAGAAATACATAATGGACTCAAAAAAAGTGACATCTGCACTAACGTAGTAGCTTCGCCGAACAGGATCGAAGCAACGACATCCTTGTTGGATCTTGGAATACCCAACAAACACATATTTGACAACTCTTGGAGAGAGCTTGTCAAGACCAAGAGATATCTGATGAACAAAAGCCACTAAACTGAACACACGAGGCATAAGTGAGAAAAGATCCGTCTCGGAAAACGCAATCAAGAACGGGATCTTCTCCCCCAAAACCGAAGAGGGCATATGATTTATCAGATAACAAGCAGTAAGAATCGCATCCCCAAAATATGAATGAGGAGTACGGCTCTGAATCAAATGAGTCCCGGTAACATCCAAAAGATGACGGTGTTTTCACTCAGCTATCCCATTCTGTTAAGAAGTATGTACACAAGATGTCCGATACACAATACCATGAGACTTAAGGAATTGGGAAAGCTGAGTACTGCAAAATTCTAGTGTGTTAGAATGTATAAACTTGACTTTTGCAGGAAAAAAATGTTCTTTATTTCAATAATAAATGACTGAATAACAGGACCAGCATCAGACTTGTTTTTAAGAAGACTCATGAAAATCTTGAAAACTCATCAACGGCAACCAGATAAAACCTATGTCTCTGCTGATCTGGGACATGAGTGGGACCCCAAATACCAAAATGAATTAACTCAAATAAACCACGACCACTCCGATCCTGACCACTCTGATAAGTAGACCGATGATACTTCCCAAACTGGCAGACCTCGCACTGGAAGGTAGAGCGAGGAGAAATCTGCGGAAGAATGTGGCACGGCTTTTGCAGAGGAAGATGACCAATTCGAAGATGCCATATGTAGGGAGAAACAGATCCATCATGAAGAGAAGAGACACCAGCATAAGGAGATTGCACCAGTCTGTAGAGACCCCCTTGCTAACAGCAAGATCCAATCACCCTGCCCGTGAGAATATCTTGAAACACAAGAGCAGATGGATCAAATATGACACGACAATATAAATCTTTAGTTATTTAACTAATTGATAGTAAATTTATAGAGAACTCAGGAGTGTAGAGAACATTCTGAAGCCGTCTTGAGGGAGTCAACTGCACCTCCCCCTGACCGGTAATGGCGGAGTGTGTCCCATCTGCTATCACCACATATCGTCCCGTCTGAGACAGACGGAAATCACTCAATTGACTTTTGTCACCACAGAGATGATGAGATGCTCCTGAATCCATGATCCATTCTGACAAATATGCCCTGTAACAACTAGTAAAAGCATAAGTTGTACCTGACGTGGATGTTGATGCTGAGGCAGCTACCTCTGAGGATCCTGAAGAAGAGCTTGTGGACCCAGAAGTAGGCATAATCTCTCTGAACCGCATCGCAAGTTCATCAAACCTCTGATCAGAGACATGTGAAAGACCCCCTGCTTGTTGAGTCTTCTCTGCAACACGAGCTGAAGCCGGGAACCCATGCTTGGAATAGCATGTTTCTTCAAAGTGATATGGTCTGTGACAGTAAGTATAAGGTTGCCGAGGGGGCCGACTACCCCCTCCCCTGCCACGGCCACCTCGTCCTCGAAATAGAGTAGACCCCCCCCTACCACGGGATGTTGCTGATCACCTGAGGAACGAAAAATACATTACGGATTCAAAAAATGTAACATCTGCAATGACCATATACCGCCTACGCAAAGGATAAAAGCACTTGTACCCCTTTTGAGTTCTGGAGTACCCAACAAACACACACTTGACAGCCCTAGGAGAGAGCTTGTCAATACCAGGAGACAACTGGTGGACAAAAGCAACTGAACCAAACACACGAGGAGTAAGGGAAAACAGATCCTTATCAGGGTAGATAAGGGAAAAAGGAATCTGTTCATCTAAGACAGAAGACGGCATACGGTTAATTAGATAACATGCTGTGAGAACCGCGTCACCCCAGTAAGAATAAGGAACATGACTCTGTATAAGAAGTGATCTTGTGACATTTAGTAGGTGACGATGTTTCCTTTCAGCGATCCCATTTTGTTGAGAGGTATAAGCACAGGATGTTTGATGGATAATCCCTTTTGATGAGTAGTAGTTGGCTAGGACATGAGTGCACAGTTCTAGGGCATTATCACTTCTCACAAATTTCACAGATATGGAGAAAACATTTTGAATTTCCTTCAGAAAATGGATAATAATATTGCCTGCTTCAGATTTATTTTTCATCAAAAATACCCATGACACACGAGAGAAGTCATCCACAATAACTATATAAAATTTGTGTCCCTGATGATCAGGTACACGACTCGGACTCCAGATATCAATATGAAGTAACTCAAACTTGGAGGTACTACTCCGACCTAGACGACTGGGAAAGGTAGACCGGTGATGCTTTCCCAACTGACAAGCCTCACATTGGATAGATGTGTGAGGAAGACTCTGGGGTAACACACGACGCAACTTCTGAAGCGGTAGACATAGATGTTAAGGCGCACGCCTAGGCGCGCCTAGGCGGCCGCCTAGGCGCCCAGGCGCCCTAGCCCGTGCGCCTTGAACATGCGCCTTGCTTTTATTAAAAGAAGTGACGCCTTGGGCCGCCTAGGCGCGCCTATCTATCTATCTTTTCATACACACAGTTTCCATGGTGTGTAGGCATCTATCTATCTTTTTTAATGATGATGTTTATTATAATTGGAAACTGTGTGTTCTGTTGTGTTGGAAGTTGGAAATTAGACTTATGGGGAATGGCAGTGGTTGAGATCATGTGTTTGTTTTGTAATGAGGGACTTTATATGGTCTTCTTTGTCCATTAGTCTGCGAAAAAAGAGTACCGATCACCTCTTCTCTTTTCCAGCAACTGTAGTTAGGGTTGAGCATGGGCCGGGTCCGGGCCGGGTTCGGCTTGGCCCGGCCCAAGCCCATTTTAGTATACGGGCTAACGGGTCGGGCCTAGGCCCGTTTCATTTTTCAAAATCTAGGCCCAAGCCCAAGCCTGGCCCAAACATTATGGGCCGGGTTCGGGCCGGGCCGGCCCAAATTGAAACTCCGGGACATATTGAGCTTGTTTTTATCTTACAAATACACCACCCATCCCCAATAAAAATGAGTATTCTTTACACATGCAAATATGTTTTACACATTGATAATATTAAGGAATCATGTTCATGATACTAATTGGCTATGTACAATAACATGCTCTAAACATGACAAATATATTACCAATGTAATATAATTGTTTATAATATATGTTTGTTAACATGGTAAATTATTATCATGATGGTATATGTAACAATGATGGTTGTTAACTTTACTAAATTAATATGTTTAGAATTTAATATCCATCTAAATTCTATTATCACTCATATGCATAAGTAATGGGTCAAGCTAATGGGTCGGGCAGTATGGGCCCTTGAAACGGGCCTAGCTATCGGGTCGGGTTATCGGGCTTTCGGGTTTGGGCCCTATCAAGCCCGAACCCGGCCCGAATATACATTTGGGCTTGAATTAAGGCCCAAAGCCCGGCCCAATTCTTTGCGGGCTCGGGTTCGGGCCGGGCTACATGGGCCGGGTTTCGGACCGGGTCGGGCTGGCCCGGCCCAATGCTCAACCCTAACTGTAGTCTTGTGAAGGACTTCCCCCCTGTCCCCCCTGCTCATCATGTTTCATTATCATGTTTCTTGATTTCTTGATCACCTCTTCAGTTTATTGATTTCTTGTCACAGGTTTGTGGAGGAAACTATGAGGATTAATGCTAATATCTTTTTTTGTTATTGGGATGCTAATCTCATCCTCTCTTATGGGTCAGTTCCTTTTTTTGGGTGCTTGATTTAAACTTAGCAGATCTCTGGTTTAACCATGTTGTTCTGGATGTCTGACACTTTGGTTTCCTTCTCCCATTTAACTATTTTTTATTGATAAGTTATTCTTCTATATCCTATAATGAGAAGTGGGATTTCCCTTCTTTGAGCATTACAACTAGCCAGAGAAGAGTTAAGAAATTAAGTAATGATAAAAAAGGGTTTCTCAGGAAAACGCCTAGGCGCGCCTAGGCGCGCCTAAGTGCGCCTAGGCGCCAAGGCGCCCAGCTTTAACGCCTTGTCGCCTTGCCGCCTTAATAACCATGGCGGTAGATGCCCAAAGCGCAGATGCCACAGCAAAGGAGATATTGGTCCAGTGGGAAGGGATGAGGTTCCAGCAAATGGAGTCTGATTTAGGCGATAGAGGCCTCCTTGCTCATAGCCACGACCAATCACGTTGCCCGTACGGATGTCCTGAAAAATAAGAGAAGATGGATCAAAAATTGCCCGACATTGTAAATCCTTCGTAATCTGACTGATTGATAACAAATTCATTGAAAAATCAGGTGCATGTAACACATTCTTGAGCTGCATAGAAGATGTCAGTCTAATCTCCCCCTGACCAGTGATGGGAGAATGTGTACTGTTGGCAATGACCACTGTTCGGCCTGGAGGAATCTGAGAATATCCTGTAAGTAAACTCTGATCGCCACATAGATGATGTGTAGCGCCCGAGTCCATAATCCAAGGTAATGTATCTGATCTACTACTGGTAAATGCAAGTATGCTACCTGAAGCACTGATAGACGCAAAGGCAGATGCAGCAGCATCAGATTGACTCTCAGTAGTAGGAGCTGGGCCAGATGGGGGAATAATGCCCCTTAGACGGGCAACTAGATCATCGAACCGCTGATCCAAAGTGGCAGCAGATGGCGGCTCTATCTGCTCAGCGACTCGTGCAGATGCAGGAAACCCATGCTTCGAGTAGCATGTGTCGTCATTGTGTCCGACGCGATGACAGTAGGTACATGTTGGCCGAGTGCGGCCTCCTCTGCCACGAGGTCCACGTCTACGGGTCTGATAATGAAATCCGCGACTCCTGTTGGCGGCCATGGCTGAAGCATTCTGATTCGTGGCCGTGGAAGGAACGGTGATGCGGCTCAATCTATGGAAGGCTTCCTCCATGGGAGGAATAGTAGAATCGGCCAAGATCTAGGATCGTGTCGTCTCATACTCTAGATCAAGTGCAGCAAGGAACACGCCTACCATAGTCGCATTCCGATACGTCTTCTGCTGTTCTGGCGTGGCTGTCAGAGGCATGAAGATGTAAAGCTTCTCGAACATCCCTCTCAGGGATGTGTAGAGTGAATGTAGAGGGCGACCATTCTGCTTTATAGTGAATATATCATGCTGGAGTTGCAGAATCTTTGTCTCGTTCTTCGCCTGAGAGTATGTGGCCGCCAGAATGTCCCACATGTCTTTGGTTGTGGGCTGATGTAGAATGTCATTGGCAATCTCGATCACCAACGTTCCAGATAGCCAAACTTTGGCATATGCGTCATCGGCCTCCCAAGAAGCATTGGCTCCAGTCTTCTCAGCAGGCTCTGGTACGGTAAGAATATGCTTCTTACCCGTTGACTTCATCATGCTCATGAACTGCATCGCCCACAGTTCATAGTTTGTACCGTCCATCTTTACAATAGGCGCTGGACCACGAAAGGCGCCAATGGATGGGATATCCGCCTTGCTTTCTGACATACTGGAAACTGAAGCCTGGAGCGATTGACTGAAGATATGATTTGTCTACAATGACATAGACGGGTTTAGTTGCATGTGTAGACCTCAAGCAACTAAACCCATGTAGTTGACGGTGTGCGCTTTAGGGCTTAGCACACGCTTAGGGCTATACGACGCCCTCTAAACCACGCGGGGACGCAAGGCAAGCGCTCAGTCGCGCAGCGTGAGGATGAGCGTGCAATCGCGCGTGAAGGTGTGCGCTAGGCGCACAGGCGCAGGCTCGGAGATGCGCACAGGCAGGAACTCGCGCACAGGTAGGAACTCGCGCACAGGCAGGCGCTCGGTCGCGCACAGGCAGGAAGCGCTAGGCCCAGTCGCGCAGGATGCGCAGTGGCGCTGGCGCTAGCGCAGGAAGCGGGGGCATTGCGCAAGGATGCGCACAGGCGCTGGCGGGTGCGCAGTGGAGGTGCAGAAGCGTCGGCGGAGGCGCAGGCGGGCGGAGGCGCCGCCGATGAGGAAGGGGCACGCGGGTGGGGTAGGGTAGGGTTAGGGTTTCGAGAACTCCGGTCTAGGACCGTCGCTCTGATACCATGTTGGGAAAAATGAACGAGTTGTTTATTCCATAAGCCCTAGGCTCTCTTATATAGGAGAGTAGCCTATGGGTAAATTACATAAAGCATACAGCTGAAAATAAAAATAACAGAGAGACACAAATAACACTAATATATGTGTTAACAAATCTTGGTTTGCCATCCCTGTGTGGACTATTGTCATCTGTCAGTGGTACACTTGAAGTGTTTGCCGGCTGCAAGATCCTTCTACTTGAATACCCACTACCGACCGAAACAGAATTCAGTCGAATTTCGGTCCGAAATTTTGATCATTCCGATCATTTTTTGTACTAGAGCCCCCATATTTCAGCCATTTCAGTCGAATTTTGATTTCAACGGGATATCGATATTCAACAGAAATTCGACCGAATTTCGTTGGAATTTGAAGCCATGGAATAACGAAGTTCTTTCTTCAATATTCAATTGTTAAATTCTTTGTTTTTTTTGTTCCAAACAGAAAACAGAACTTACTGGTCTAAATTCTAGCACGACAAAGAACATGCTTCCACCAAATTAATATCCACGCTCCTCTGTAACCTTGTGGAGCCAAACCCTAGATCTTCTTATTTTAATGCCTCCTAAAATCTCCCTCTATTTAAAACACCCACATATTAATAATATGTGGGTGGGTGAACATTTCCCGAGTTTTTCTTCGAGCTCGTTTTGTGCAAAGGGATGATTTTGAGAATAATGTTTTACATTCACAGTATCTCGCATGTTGGGTTTGGCCTTAAATGAATGAAATTAGGGATGTCAATAGAGTTCATCAAGACAAGCCAGTCTCAGCTTTAACCAGAACTCGAGAAAAAATCCGGCGCGGGTTTGACCTCAGTTAAGCTCATCTCAATGAGCTTGGGCTCATCAGTCCTGCTGCATGCGAAGCCCATGTTCAAATAAAAAAAGTGGATATTGAGCTCATATACCTCTAAGCGATATTAATATCTTATTTTCCAAGAACTGATTTTTATGGTGCGCCATTCAATTGACTTGGCAGAGTAGTCATATTCTTCTTTGTGGACATGCGGGACTAAAGAACCCTATATCAAAAAACTGGTAAGGAAAACGATCGGTTATTTGCTGTCCGCATTTACATGTGACAATGCTACAACATTATCTGCTCAGTTAGAACTGAGATCGGCGAGAACCCAACTTGCTATTATACATAGTTGCTTGTATTTACATTTTTCTTAACAAGCAAGTGAGCTGAGATAACGAGCTGAGCATCACTACGAGCTCAGCTTGTAAAGTCTATTGAGCTGAGATCTTGGCTCAAGCTTGACCTCTTAGCTTCGAGCAGCGAATCCCACAAATCTCAAGATATCCCACTCAAACACACAGCGCCCTATTAGCTTGAAAGATCTACATCTAGATCATCCCACTGATACAGTCTCCAGTCAATTTCAAGAACAACCAAAGCAAATGCAACAATCACAAGGAGATAACTCACAGGGGAAGTGGGGAACAGCTCCGGGGAACCGAGCAACCCCGCGGGGCTCAGTCCGGGGGGAACCGTGAAGAGCGACGGCATCTTGGAAGCATCCATTTCCCCTCGACCGGCAACAGGGGACGAGGCGATGACACCCGCAAGAAGCTGGGAGAAAGACTGGTAGTCAGAGTCTGTCTCCTCGGAGAAAAGCCTGGAGACCAGAGTCATGGGCCCCGGGCTGATGGCAGCAGCGAAGTTGAAGGCTGGGCGGGGCGGCAGCGATATCGTGGGTCGCTGCGGGCGGGTCAGGGGCTGGGAGTGGTCGGCGCCCCCAACTTCTTGGTTGTCGGCGGCCATCCTGAAGCTTCAATTCGTGATGCAGGTGTCACATGTTCAAGAAGATGATGATGATGAGATCTGGTGGAGGAGAGTGGGGAGGGAGATGGGGAGGTATGTGGTGATGGGTGTGGGATACGGTGGCTGTGGGGTATGTTTGTTTGTGTGTGTCAGAGAGAGAGAGAGAGAAGGGGGGACAGTGGAGATGGCGGCGGCGGGAGGGAGATGGGGAGGAGGAGATATATGGGAGAAGGGGGGTGGATAAGTTAAACTTCCGACTGCGTGTGTGATATGTGGAGGTAAGCGTTGACCTTTCTTGTCTTTTGCTCTCTTTCTTGTTCTCTCTGTCCATTTTTCTTTCATTTGAGGACTAGTTTTGGAGTATATTTTTTTCAAAGAAAATCATAAGAAAAGCCTGTGGTGAAGCTCCAACAAGTGATGGACTGATGGACACAGACAATGGATGATAAATACAGAGAGATCATGTGGAAGAAAACAAAGAAAGGGGACATTGCTTGTCGTGGATGATTGATATAACACCTCAACAAGCAATAAATTATTTTTCAGTTGCGAACCACAAAGAAGAACCACTTATTATAGTCTATAACATGCCAGATGTCATCAGATTTGGGAAGTTGATTTTTCGAAATCAATCTTGCCCACGCTTATCGAATCAACTTGACCAAGCCAGATCATATCTTAACGGTGTGTTACGAGAACCGATTGAAGTCGAGTAAGGTAATATGGTGGTTGTCTAGAGGATTCATGAGACTTAATATGAGGATGATGTTAATTAGAGGTTGAATGCATAAAGGATCAAGAGGAGGTTCATTGGACATAGATAAATAATGTGGGCCTTGTGGATTAAGTGGGTTAAAATAGAAAATGTAAGGGGAGGTAGGATGGTATAATTCATGGGATGTTTTTCTTTGAGATAGTGATTATTCTAGGATCAAATCCATCAATTTCTCACCACCATTTATCCATAAATAGATATCTTTAGTTACGAGGCTTCCATTTGCCATGAGTTTGTGATTTCATCCACCTTAAAGAAGAAGAGTCAGCCTCCAAGCTCAGGAGGAAGTGTCTTGAGCCTGATTACCATATATAGCCTTCATCCAAGACAAAAGGTAAGCATCCTTCACCCCAGTCTTTTGTGTTCAAGGCGGATTGTTGTTTGTAAAGAAGAATAGCTTTGGTGCATAAGATTGATGGGTGAATGTTAGATTTTTAGCTAAGGGATCTTGAGGAAAAGTTTGAGTTCAAAAGGGTAATTGACTTGAGACTGAGTGTTCTTAACCTCCTTTGATTGTATCCCTCAAGTTTTCTTGAAGTATTTCTATATTCGGGGTGTGTTAAAGTCATATCTTATACTTTACTAAAGCATGACCTTTTTCACAACTGTTGACACGTGGGCTTCTGCAGAAACACCATATCCCCCGCATGGTTTCTTCCGCTTCGTCAAGCCTCTTCGCCTCCCGTGCTCTCCCTTCCCGTTTTTTCCTCCCCAGCAATGACATGTGGTCCCCCATCTCCCATTCCTTCCCCTCATTCCCCCCCCCCCTCCCCCCTCTCTCCAATTTGTTGGGGGGTGATGCTCGTCCCTCGCACTCCCTCAAATGATGCCCCCTCTCTCTCTCTTTGTTTCCCACTTTCTTTTATTTCTCTCTATTTTCACCCACCCTCTTCTCTTTCTCTCTCTCTCTCTTGTTATTTCAAAGTTAGTTCTCTCTCCTTTCTACCCACTTTCTTCCCTCTCTCCCATTAATTCAAAGTTACTTTTCTTACCAAATTTAATGATTAATTCAAATTCAATTTTAGCAATGAACGTGGATAAAATCCCATATAATATTACATTATTGTACTAAAATAATTTTGTATTTATAGGTGGTGTTAAAAATCTTGAAATACAATAATAGTTTTAAATAATTTAAAATAAACTTAATTATGTAAATACAAATCTTATAATAAAGTAAAAAAATTAAATTAAAAATAATTTCAAATCGATGCTTAATCTTTTATGCAATATAAATAATTTAATAAATAAAAAATAATTTATGAGTATGATAATGATGTAATTTTACGCATATCGATAGTTTATTAATAAAAAATTAAAATAATTTAAAATTTTATAATAGTAAATAATATTTTTGAAAATGTAATAGATACATAGCTTATTTTTTCTTATCTTTTGAAATTATGGTGACATATAAATAGTATATTTCATTTTAATTATATCCATCAATCGAATGAAATTGAAAATTTTCACATTATTTCTTATATATTTTATATTTATTTGTATTTCTAAAGTATATTTTGGCAATCATAGATCGGTGATCAAATTAAACTTTAGCAATGAATGTGGGTAAAATCCTATATATATTCCATTGTGTACTAAAATAATTTTATATTTATATGTGATGTTAAAATATTGAAAAACAATAATAATTAAAAAATATTTTAAAACAAACTTATTTTAGATGATATAAATCTTATAATAAAGTAAAAAAATACATTTTGAAAATAATTTCAATTTGATGCTTAATCTATTATGTAAAACAGATAATTCAATATATACTAAAAATAAAGGACGGGGAACCCCCCCCCCCTCTTTTTTTTTGAAATTTCTACATGTTCCGGATGGAGGGCTTAGGAGTCTATGTTTCTCACGAAATTTGAATGACATGTAGGAGGGATATATAAATGAATATACACGGTGGAAATTTCAAAAAAATAAAAAAGGGGGAAAATTGCTCCACATAGCAGCCAGCTTAGCTGCTCCGCGGAGCACCTTCCCTTTCCTCATAAAAATATAATACTGTTATAAAAGTATTTAAAATCAATAATAGCAATTTTATAAATCTAAGCATTGATGGAAACTTTGTACATACTATCATTATATCTATTTTTACAAAATGATCGAAAAATTCAAGATTGTGAATATATTTATACAAATACTAAATAAATACAATAAAAATGAGATGAAAGATTTACGATAGAGAAGCTTATGTTTCTACACATCTGTTTGTGATTTTATATTTGAATGATTATGTATTTTCAATGTAGACATTATTTCAAAGAAAAAAATTAATTTTAATAAAAAAATATTTTTTTTAAATAATATTACCTAAAGTACAATATGTTCCTCTATAATTGTATACAATATATTACTATATAATTTGTCAATTAAGTCCTAACTACATTCTTATAATCTAACCCCTTAACTTCATACTTTACCCTAAAAACATACTCATGCCACGAAGCACGGGCAGACATCCTAAGAAAAATAGAAATTAAATCATACAAAATTTCAATTGGCTTTTTATTCCTTTATTATTTTTGAATAAAAAACTATTTTCATCTCAATATTAAAAGTATGTTACTATGAATGCATCTTCTTACAAATAACTCGCAATTCCTATTTATATTCATTTTAAGGTGAGTCTTGCACAAATTAAACTAGATATGCTTGATTCTTCTATCATACTTCCATAAAAGTATGGGTTTGTGTTATATTGACTTAAAATTGTTCGATTATAATTATGTTAATCGATTATTATTGAACTTGATTAATCAATTTGTTCCTCTATTTGAATCAAGTAATGCAAGTTTCCTTTTTAGATAATTAATGTTGAGTAATTGTAATCTTATAAAATTACAAAATTAGTTATTTATATCGCATATCATTACTATTTGTTTGGTGGTGAATATTGTTCAATATCTAACTATATTTTGAATACATATATACATATATATATATGTGTGTGTTTAGGTTGTTAGCAAATTTTAGTGGATAAAATTGGTTTCTTTAAGGAAAGATGCTTCATTGAGCGAATGAATTAGGAGAAAAATAACAATTAAATAAGAAATAGGATAACCAAGCCACTCTCTTTATAACCAACAACCCAACCATTTATGAGAGGACCAAGCATATCAAGGAAGACAATCACTACACTCAAGACATGATACATAATGGCCTCATCTCAACACTCATGCTCAAGAGATCAGATAGCAGATGTACTTACCAAGGCCTCAGCCAGAGAGCCTTACCAGAGATATTGTTCCAAGCTGAGCATGATAGATATCTACGCTTCACCTTAAGAGGGAGTGTTGAGATATTAGTTATTTTCATGTCTTTTATGTATCATATATTCTTCTTATCTTCTTTATGTAATTTCCCAACATGTTACTCTCCTATATAAGAGAATCCTAGGACCTCATGAATAAACATGTCATTATTTTCCCTCAATAATATTCAATAGCTAGAAAAATCATGTGTTCTGCATACTATGTAATGATATTGTTTCCATAATTTTCTATGCATGTGCAATACAACAACAACAAAGCCTTTTCCCACAATTATGCATGTGCAATAAGTAAAATATTTACAAAATATATATGGTATTGTCTACAGCTATAAAAGTTCAACCTAAAAGTTTGCTTTTCTTAAATCTAAAACTCACATCAAATAAGTTCAATGTCTCCATAACAACATATTTGTCCATCAAAATTATCTAATGATTTGAGAAAGACAAATCTACTCAAGCGAGCTCTTTGAAGATGACATGTTATGTATGACACCCTTAATTTCAGCTTTTCATAAGAGTCTCAAAGTGTATTCAACGTTATATCCAAAGCACCGGCTCATTTTAGATTTTCCAACAATCCTAAGAACACGTGATTCTGCATTCAAATGTGGAATTTATGATTGTTTTAGTGATTGAGAGACATTGGGAAATAATGGCTTCATTAGTTACATGAATGAGATTATTTCCACTTTTCTTTATATAGTCTGGTTGTGATTTGCCACTGGGAATCAGACCCACCTCACCCACAAAATCCTATTTGTTCTCCCCTCCCCAAGTCACCTCTGATGATATCCTACATCTTCTTCTCCAGAGAATCGAGGTGAGAACAAATTATCACCGGCATCGGGAGCTTGCGAAGCTCCTTAGCTTCACGACAAGGAGAGAGAGAAGCACTAGTGCAAAGGGAAGGAGATTCTCCAACCAGATTCATGATTTAGCAAACCATGTACACGGATCAGAGATGCATGTGCAGGTAATGGATCATCGACCTTCTCTCTTTCTTTCGCATTTCTTGCTATTATGGAGGTTATTGATCTTACAGAGATGAATTCCCGAGTCGATCCTCCCACGAGATTGCTTCTTGTTGTTAGTATGTCATGATTGATTTTCCGTTGATTGTTTTCATGTTAAATTCGTGCGTACAAACTGAGGATAAATCTTAGTATAACATATTACATCAAGGCGTTGCATGACGTTATGGCAATGCCATAATTATTTACGCATAGACATTGAGATGCAAACAATTCATCTACATGACAACATATGCGATTTCTATGTATAACACCAATATATGTAATGTGTATCCATGACTCCTATATGAAGACAATGCTTAACAACACATGTGGCATCTCCTATGCAATATAACACATCAGATAAAATATCGCATGCCTTTTCCTGAATTAATTTTATTACAAGTGTTTATACCTGCGCTTCGCCACGGCCTATATTTTTTCTTCTATATTGTACACAACAACTGCACACAGTGAAATGGTATGAAGTTATATGAGAAAATAATGAATAATGATTGGTGGATTGGTTATCTAAAACGCTGGTTGAGTAAGAATTGGAAGTTAATAATCCGCGTGAATTACAATTGTCATAATCGGATGTATCATGTAACTAACATCCCACAAAAGAGTTTAGATCTGACAATATATAGAAAGAGTACCTTTCTTTGGTAAACAAAAAAAACAACTTTCCTCTTCTGGATTTTGTACTGAGCTTAGGTTGTCTAAGCATATTCTTCCATCCTTTTATGATTGTAGCCAATTGTCTGTAAAATTGTCTACTCAAAGAACCACCATTTAATTTCTCTCACGAAATAGAGGGTTTCAACAAAAAATAGTATATGAAAATTGAAATTGTGTAGATTAAATTAATGACAATTGTAATGTGAATGCAAATAAATAAACTTAAAACAACATAGTTGATACTTCGATGCTAGATTTGTCCATATGCAAGTACTTCGATGTTTATAAAAATTTGTGTATATGTTGGTGTTTTGATGCTTATAAAGATTTGTCGATATGCGTTATTAACCGCATCAAGCATGCACAATGAGATTTAATTCCCAGTAACCCATTAAATGTAAACAGTAAGAAATTTTTGTGAAAAAGAAAGGAATTCTAAATTGTCTAATCATTCTAAGATAGAAGAAATATTACTCAAATATATTACATTTAGTGAAGTATATTATTAGTGTCCCTTACGAATAATAAAAGTGGCATACTTAAAATCACCATATCTCTGATATTGGGAGAAAATTATTACGAAATATAAAATATCTTTATTATATAAACTAATCAGAAATCCAACCACAACTAAAATGAGAGCATGATTAATTGCTAGACTAATATCTAAGCATATTGAATTGCTATACCAATATCTAAGAAAAAGTAGAAAATTAAGGGGATGAGAAATAAACAATGTATCATACCTTTTTAGCAATAACACCATAAATATAGATGCTACTAAAATTTTAATAATCGTCTAAAATCCAAATATAATTTAATGCTAGTAATACATGTATGAAGAAGCTGATAACATATGACTTAATGTAGTTAGACAGAAGAAGCTAAAATGAAGAATATATTTCTTAATGTTGTATAGACATGATAAAGCGCATATTTTAAAAAAAGTTGTTCTGCATATATTTTTAAATTTATTATGTATTATGTGTTGTCTTATGCATTCCATGAAGCATAAGACAATACTATTATATAATTTTCTAAAACAGATCCCCATCTTAATGCATGTTAGTAATACATGGATGATGTAGCAAATAACGTGAGATAATGGAGTTAATAGAAAAAACTAAAAGTATGGTGTATTCGGAACTTTCACAATTAGTTAAGAAAAAAAATATGTATGTGCAATTTTTTTTATTCATCATGCCTTTCTTGTAGTCTATTAAAAAACCAATTCAGTGTTAATTGGTACATGTAATGATGCATAGAATAGATATTATTCAAAAATTATGTAAAACTCATACACGACTTAATTGTACTCTTATGTACATGAATGAAGCAGCAAATAAGACTTGAGATAATGCGATTAATAGATGGCACTAAAATGAAGGCTATTTTTGTTGCATTAACTGAATAAAAAAACATGTAATTACAAAATCGAATCAAAACCACCCTTGACTTCATAAATTAAGGATCTAATGGTGATCAACCGCCTCCTCGAGCGATGGCATGACACTATGCTCGCAACGGATAGTGTCTTCTCGCACAACCTTTCTGTCTCATCAAATTGCATCGCTTAAAAATGTGCCTTATCAAGGTATCTCCAATCATTCCTAAAATCCTATCTTTCATGATACTTAACTTCTCTATATTAGTAGTACAAACCAATCTCTTGAAATCTCATATAAAATCACTTTCGTATGACATTGCACTTAGTCAATTCTGAATCATTGCAAATAGATTACATGAAAATGTATGTATTTTCGAGACATTGTCCATCATTATAAGTGAAATACACAATAATTTCACAAGGATGAAATGTTAAGGAGGAGCATTTTAAGATGAAAAATTGAATAGTAAGATGATGGATGTATTCATAATGTATAAAGTGTTATATATCCTACAGTAGAAAACGTCTATTTTCCAAAACTTTTGTCGAATTTATAAATGAAGTTGAGTTCGTGCATACCTTCCTTACATGTAACCCGCGAAGAATTCATTTTTAAAGCGTGGAGGGTCGTAGATAGGTGGAACAACCTAAAATGGCCGAGGATGGGGGTCACACAATTCAATACAGTTAGTGTGGGTGAGACTAAGAATTCGATGTAAAAGGGGCGTTGCCTCATTGGTCTTCATGTGAATGAGAATAGATGAAATGCATAACAAATAGTCAACATGAAAACTAAGATATAGAGAATGGCTCTTTTTGCCATAATCTCAAAGTTTGTGGGTAAGTGGACTAAAATACAAAGTTTAAAAAATAGTTTTCTACACACAAAATATCAATTAATATGCGATCAAACTTGTATTTATTACATTGTGTATTTGTATATCATGTGTTATTATTGTACATAGGTGTTAAGACATTAACATTATATGTTGTCTTCATTTGATATTTGAAAATATTTTTATGGTTGTGTTGAACTTGTTTGTATATCCATAATTTTCATTGTATCTTTAGGAGTAGAAAGTCAATAAATTATTCCTTTGGTAAATGGGCTAACGCTTTCCCTTTCTGTTGTGTCTTTAGGAGTAGAAAATTGACAGATCATTGACCCAGTAACATTGATTTGTGATTGAAAAACATTGACTAAAAGGTGCTTCTCCTTTTTGCAGTTTTAAACGAGGGAACGCCGGTAATGTACTATCATCTGCATGATAAAACTTAATAACCTTTTAATATATCTGTCATTATCTTTATTTTTTGTGGTGTTATATTATTTGCATCATTTTTCAAAAAAGATATGATTTTCTAGTATATTTTCAATGGTTATATCGACATGCACATTTATCGAATTGGTATTATTAATTTTAAATACTTTTGTGATTTTTTAAAATTGGTTACCTATATTTAAAACATAATTGATTTCATTAAATCATTTCTACCTCGTTTATTAAAAAAAGAGCAAACTATTTATTAATAAGATGAATACTTGATAGTTAGATATTTTAAAATTTATTAAATTATTAATATAATAAAAGGTTGGGAATATAAATATATGAACGTTGTATTTGATTGACGGTGTAAAATTCTACACCTTTTTTTATTACGGAAATGAATATATATATATATTATTCAAACGTAGCTTTGTCAATTATTATGATATTTTCATATTTTTAAAACTAATTGAATATCCGTACTTGTATATCAAATATTACTTAGTGAGTGATAGCTACTATAAAATGTACTTTAAAATTATTTTTATTTTTCTTTAGTTATTATTTTGAACATACTATTATATAATGATTATATAATAAATACTCCATTATGAAACATAATATAGTGCAATAGTAAATTTCAAACTATTATATGGAATTATTGGATAATATAACGAATATCCTTATTTTACTCATTTCATTTGGCAATATAACTTTGTTTTTATATATAACTATTTTTAATTATATAAAATGTGAACTATATGTATGTTGATCTTTTAAAAAACATCTATATACACATGTCCATATATTGATTGGAAAAAGATATAATTAAAAATAGAGCATATCACATTATACGTGTAAAATGTCACAAGTACCATATGAATCATATTATATATCATTTAAATTATGGTCTCAAAATAGGTATATTTATATATGTAAGAAATATGTAATCGAGTATAGGCACATGTCAGTGAAGGGTAAATATGCATTTAATGATGTTCATAAAGTATTGCAGAATTGAAAGTTTTATATTATATTGTGGCATAGAGATAGTGTGCATATTTCTCGTATGATACTTTTTTGTTAAATTATATATTATAACCATAAGTAGTTGGTGTCTTGACATAAATTGAAATTACATGATCGTTTCTTTGAAATCATTTTTTATTCTCGATGCATTATAATCAAACAAAGTTATATGAAAATGTAATACTTGAGATCCGATTTTTCAAATTATATTTCTTTGTAGATGTTATTATTTTCTAACATGAAGACAAACTGACCTTATAAATATGATCTATGTAATTCGATTTCTTGAGGAATAATATCCAAGTAGCTATATGTCAATTATAATTGTTGTTGTCGTTATTACAACATAATTACCACATCTTAAAGAAATTAATGATAAATACCATTTTGTTATATTAATTTCAATGTACGGAGAGGTTTTTTTGGATTGACTGATTTTTTGTCATTTCTTCCGTTTCTAATGATGGTTCCTTTAATAATACCAACAATTTAAAATACTTATAATTTTAATATATGAAATAAGACATTTTATGACAATAGTTGATGAAAGAATTACGTTGCTCCATATAGTAATGACAAACACTATACAATATGCCTAAGATTAATCAATAGATCTACTATAAGGATTCAACTAGTTGTACTGACATCGATGATATATATTATAGCTTTATTTATTATTAATGGATATATATGATGGGGATGTGATGAAACATCTAAACATGCATTGCACAATATTGATGCTTCAACATCATATTTTTATTTAAAATGATGTATTTTTGAAGCACCTAATCTTCATGGTTTTTTTATTATGATAAATATTTGATTCACTTTTTATTTAAAACAAATAGATTCCCCAAAAGAATGAGCAAACTTATGTATTTTTTAATTTTGAGAATTTTGTATTAATTTTTATATGTATAGATGGAATAAATTACAAGAATCAATTTATAGAAAGTAGTTTTTATGCACATTTCATGTTGAAAAGAAAATATGATAGTTTTAAAATTAGAAAAGAAGAGGTTAATATATATATATATATGTTTTTAATTAGATAACATCGACAAGCATAAATAATCAAATTTTACAAAAGATATTAAAAACTGACTACTATTTCATTCTCAGAAAAAGAAGCTTACCAAGTAATGCCATTAATATAGATGGATACATGGAGCTCCCCCACGTGGCATTGACAGAGGCTGTAACGTGGAAGTTACAGGGGAGTTGGGGGAAAGAACTCCGTTTTAGTATCTACTGACATCGATGATATATATTATAGCTTTATTTATTATTAATGGATATATATGATGGGGATGTGATGAAACATCTAAACATGCATTGCACAATATTGATGCTTCAACATCATATTTTTATTTAAAATGATGTATTTTTGAAGCACCTAATCTTCATGGTTTTTTTATTATGATAAATATTTGATTCACTTTTTATTTAAAACAAATAGATTCCCCAAAAGAATGAGCAAACTTATGTATTTTTTAATTTTGAGAATTTTGTATTAATTTTTATATGTATAGATGGAATAAATTACAAGAATCAATTTATAGAAAGTAGTTTTTATGCACATTTCATTTTGAAAAGAAAATATGATAGTTTTAAAATTAGAAAAGAAGAGGTTAATATATATATGTTTAATTAGATAACATCGACAAGCATAAATAATCAAATTTTACAAAAGATATTAAAAACTGACTACTATTTCATTCTCAGAAAAAGAAGCTTACCAAGTAATGCCATTAATATAGATGGATACATGGAACTCCCCCACGTGGCATTGACAGAGGCTGTAACGTGGAAGTTACAGGGGAGTTGGGGGAAAGAACTCCGTTTTAGTATATATAGAGATATGTTGAGTTATATTCCACATTCTCAAATTATTATTTTGAGAAATTTCGACTTGGTATCCACTGGGAATGTGTCCGACACATAACAACATCTGTAGATATCAGAAAACCCTTTAGTTTTTACGATTGATTCTTCTCGGGCATGACCGTATATAATATCCAGTAGGTTCTCTCGTGATTGAACAACTGATATCTATTTATAAAATTTATGTGTATCACTTTTGTGGAAACTTTCAACGAGTAATCACATGCATGTACCCGTCAATATATACACATAGCTAACTTGACAGCACTAGCTACTAGCATTTTGTAGTAGTTGGTTGCATATATCGTGTGTAAAGGTGTCATGTGGGATACTTGCTAGTATACTAGGATAATGGAGCGTGGTCTGGTTGAGTCGACGGTGAGTCACCCCTATTCAAAGGGGTATAATGGAGTGAGGTGGTGGTAGGTACTCTAGAGAATTTTAGATGGATACATGCGTGCCTATCATTATACTGATCCGTAGTTTGTGGCTACTTGTTTTGGGATGAGAAAATCACCCTCAGCAGTCTCGATTGACAGAGTTGCTACTCTCTCGGCTTGTGTGTCATGGTCCGAGTGTTAGAGTATTATCAGCTAGACTAGTTGAAGGGTCGTGCATGCAAATATGTTTGGGCTATACCTTGATTGAAGCGGTGTAGTGCTTCACTCTTAACGTAGACTTCTTCCTTTAATAGTCGGATTATGGATAAATAAATGGAAATATATATTTAAGTGATTTCAATGAATCTGATTAAATTGCATAAGATTATAATCTAATAGATGCATGTAACATAAATGTATGTATATTACTTTATTTTACTAATATGATTTTCCATTATACATGTTCAATTAATGCATTTATTCTACTACTATATAACCTTTTATTATATAAATTATCTATATCCGTACGGGATCGTTTGAATCACAAGTTACTTCCTTTTGAATCACATAAAGAGTAGAGTAGTCATGACAATCGACTGACCTTGACATCAAACAATGAAGGTTTGACTGCTAAATATGATCATAAAAGATTGGATTCTAAAAAATGAGATCAATTGGGCATGGATTCTATAACGGAATGATTTAGCACAGGCAAATATCTACAAAATAGACAAGCTTTAAATGGAGCTTAACATAACTATGATGTTCGGACTTTAGAATAACGAAAGAAGGGAGAACAAACTCCAGATTGAGGCAAAATGGCCAAGATGGTCTTTCAAATAATTGACAAGAGTTAATTAAGTACAAATGGATCATAGCGTATGAGTTGCTCTAGATATCATCAATCTTCACTGCAAAGTATTTGGATTGTCTCAAAACAAGTAAGAAATAAGGCGGGATATGGTCATTGAATAACCTTTGATCTCAAACAATGAAGCTAACAACTAGAGTTGATCATCATTAGAGTATGTATTGCATGGGTAATTGAATCTCAACAACTTATCTTCTTAAAAAGATGTTTATGTTGTGATTTTATTTTGTTAAAGATAACAATATTCGTGATGCCATTTATTCTTTTGTTGACCTTTCTCAAATAATTTAGAATGCCAGGTCCAAAGAGACAATATAAAGATCAGGGGGTTGACAATTGTTGTTTTTTAGACTTTCAGAGATATGCACTTTGTTGTGAATGTGATGATCAATCATTTTGGTCTAAAGTGATCAACCATGTCTTCCTATATGATTGATCATTCTAGGACTATGGACCCACTTGAACCCTAAAAATAATGGAAAGATTCTGAAAAGATGTAGAACCCATAGGACATGATTGTGTATGACAAATACCTGGAATTATTGTAATGGGTTGATAAATGAACATTACTGGAATTTCAGAAGTTTTCATTGGAGGTGTTGTTGCGATCGCAATTAAGCGTTGAGAATGCCTTTTATTATCAACGGTTGTCTTTTAGCTGACACTACAGTTTAATTTCAACACAATAGTTGTGGCAGATAGCCGACCACCGCAAAAAGGATTTTAACGCAAAAAATAGCGACAGACAACATGATCGTCGCAAATAAGTTGCCCTATTTACAGAACCCAAAAATCAGTTTCCCTTGTACTACGTGCATTTCCTCCTCCCTCTCTCTCATCTTCTCCTTCAATGCACCATCACCACCCCTCCTCCTCTCCCTCAACCTCTTCACTTCTCCCCCATCACCCCCTTGCTCCTCCTCCTCCTTCCCTTCCATGCATTGTTGCCCCCTCCTCCTCTTCAAGTGCCACCCCTCCTCCTCCTCTCCAGTCGCTACCTCTTCCACCCCATTGTTGAGAACTGAAGCGATACCAACTCTACTCTAATACCAGTTGATGGGTCACGAACCATTGGATACGTCTTCTACTTGTATACTGGGTAAACCCTCAAATACTGAAGCGGATGCACAATCGACCAACACCACAGAAGCACGTGAAGAAAAGAACAATCAGATACAACAATGGTGATGAATATGCATTTCATCATCTTTATGCATTTATTTTAGCTTAAAATACCTTATAAAACACATGTACATATATTAATAATCCAATGCATCTGTGCCTAAATATTATACATGAAATATTATTTTAACTTAAAATAAATAAAGAGATAAATAAACGGAAAATAAAGAAAATAAAAAAACTGTATATATGTAATAGATACAGGCTGACCCAAAATCCGACAGAAGGTCAATACTTGGCCTAATTGATCATGAATAAATTAGGGGGAGATATGGTCTTTAATCAGAAAATTCAAAAAATATTTTGTAAATACTCTTCATTTCCTTATTTATTCTGTGAATATTTCTATAAAACTTAATATATTTTATTTGTCCACAAAACTGAACTCAAATTAAATAACTTTCTTATGGAAGTTGTAAATAAAATTATTTTCTAAATAAGAAAAATAATTACAAAATAAAATCATTTACAGAATAAAAATAACTACACTCGAGAAAAGCCGTAAAGCGATAATTGAAAGATCAATTCCGTCTCCATATGAACTCAAATTGAATTAAACTCACTTCCATCGTATTCTAAATTAAATGATATTTAAAATGACAATGGTTTCACATAATTTTTGGAGTTACGATTTGAAGATGATTTTCTGCGCTGGTTTTTGTAATTTTACCATTTATTTATTAATATTTATCTTAATTTATTTGTATACATAATTTATTTGAAAATAATTATAATTATTTTTAATAAATATTTTAAATAAAAATAAAAATACATAAAAATATAAAATAAAATAATTTCCTATTTAACTATGTGTATAATGAATCATATGTGTATGTTATATGTATATTTTTACAATCAATTTCCTTAAATAACCCTCACTGAAAAACTTAATAAGTAATATTTATTATTTAAATTAATAAAGTGATGAAAAAGGTTTTAATTAATTAATTAATTGTGTGGTACATAATTCAATTAATTCCTTAATTAACCACCATTATGATGGCTCTTTACATTATTGACAATTATTAATATTAATATAATGATGAAATTTATTCATTTTTAATCAATTAATTCACCCATTAACCACTTTCCTTTCTCTCCTTCTCTATTAATTCATTTTTTGAAATTCAAAATTGTTTATTTATTTAGCTCGTCCTTTTTCATTTCTCCTTGATCAATCCTTTGGAGAGGAGCCTAATCTCCAAAAGTCATCTTATTGTAAAAAGGCACCCAACCTACAATTCATTCTGTAACAGCGAGGTAATAGTTTCTGAGGCCATAATGACATCCATCCACTCCACTGTGAGATCCACATCATTTTATCCTCATTCTTTTATTTAGATAATTTTAGGTCTAATTTTCATCTTTAAATTTGTCGTTAATTTTTAAATATTAATTTGTGAACCTTAATCGTAGTTTTTAATCAACCAATAAATTGAATCCGATCCTATCCGATTTTCTATCTCATACTCTGATCTGTCCATGTTCACATTTTACCTCACGCAACCACTCATCTCCAACCACACACGGTAGTCGGAGATCAGAATCCATCCCTCCACCTTGTCGGATCTGCTTTTCCATTCATATTTCTATCAATAATTTTTGGACCGAACCGTCATGCTTGAGCCAGTTTTTGTATTTGATTTAATTGTAGGTACATATATTTCAACAAAAAATTACAAAAAAATAATTGCTGCTTTATAAAAAATAAAAAAAACTGGCGGTTGGGCCGCAACTGCCCACGCTCAACAAGAGCGGCACAAAGGTGCTCCACTGCCTTGAGCCCCTTTGCCTGGAGCATCCTCCGCCATCGCCTCGAAGAGGAGCTCCTCCGTCGATGCTCGCGGACGGAGGGTGTGTGTCACCCCCTTCATCCACCTCTTGCATCAGATCACATAACCTGTATCACGGATGCATAGACCTCTAAGTAGAACATGATCCTTATTTCCGAACTTTTCTAGATGAGGTCATTTTGTCTGTGGACTCACTCCCATGGTATGCTGATATTGTGAACTGTCTTGTCTCCAAAAACTTCCACAAGATTGGATGAAGTACAAGGTAGACAAATTTCTGTTAGAGATTATTATTACCAATGGGAGGATCCGTACCTATTTCGCGAGGGTGCGGATTGTATCTGAAGAAGGTGCATTCCTCAGGAGAAACACCAGTGTATTTGAGTAATGTCACAAACTAGAATCTGGTGGGCATCATTCGGGGACAAGCATGACAACAAAGGTTTTACAGAGTGGCCTATGGTGTCCAAATTGTTTAAGGATGCTACAGAGTATGTTCGAGGTTGTATTGTCTGTCAGAAAATAGAAGGAACTGTTGGTTCCAAAGATACTATGCCCCTAAGATACATACAGATTTCATATATTTTTTATGCTTGGGGCATAGAATTCATGGGCTCATTTCCTGTCAGTCGGGGATTTCAATACATCCTGCTTGCTATTGATTATGTTAGTCGATGGGTAGCGTCTATCCCCAATCGAGCTGCTGACAGTCATACAGTGTGTTCCTTTCTCAAGGATCACATTATTGCACGGTTTGAGATCTCCAGAATGCTGATTTCATATGGGGGAAGCTATTTCATTAATAGAGAAGTAAAGAAGCTTGTAAAGGAGTATGCCATTGAGCATAGAGTTGCGTCTCCTCATCACTCCCAGACTAATGATTTGGCATAGATTTCAAATATGGGGATCAAAGTGATATTGTAAAAACTTGTATGTCCAGATAGGAAGAACTGGTCCTAGATGCTTGATTCAGTCCTATGGGCTTATCAGACAGTGTACAAGTCTCCTTTGGGTTTGTCTCCCTACAGGTTGGTTTTTGGAAATCATTGCCGCTTGCTAGTGGAATTAATTCACAAATCTTTATGAGCACTTCGTATATGCAAACTTAGTTATGAGAAGGCAAGAAAGAATAAGAAGTTGGATATGAATATATTAGTGGAATTTCGAGACTCTACATATGATAATTCACTCATGTATAAGGAGAAAGTCAAGCATTGGCATGATAGACACATTCGAAGGAAGATTTTCTCCCCTGATCAGAAAGTTTAGTTATTTGATGCTAAGATGAAGATGTTTTCAGAAAAATTAAAAAGCAAATGATCAGGACCTTTCATTATGAGAGTTATACAAGACGATGGGAGTATCATCATATCTGGGTTGTCATCTAACACACAACCATTTGTTGTGGAAGGATTGTTGTAGAAGCCATATCTAGATCATGATACATTCAAGTCCGTCGTTAATTCTATATCTGTGGTATCAGATGATGATCCTTTAATTCCATCTCCTTTCTTTTTTCTTCCGTTTATCATTCACCTCTTTTCTGTGTATATGTGTGTGCTATACTTAGAATGTATTATATCCTAAGTATAGGGGGATGAATGATTTGTGTTATTCGTATTCGTCCTGTTCACCACTCATGTTGTTGCTTATACTTAGGGATACTCTATACTAAGTATAGGGAGAGTGATGTTGTTCATATCGTCTCTTTTGTGTTTTTATTTTCCTGATCTCTCGCTTGTCCCCCAACCTGCTGATAGTCTATACTTAGGGCTATTCTACCCTAAGTATATGGGAGGAAGACAAACCGTTGAGTCTGTCAATTCTTTTCCTCGGTTTTTCCCTTTTGTACAGTTGTCTATA
The DNA here is from genome assembly GCA_037367405.1 of Ottelia alismoides. Lineage (NCBI taxonomy): Eukaryota > Viridiplantae > Streptophyta > Magnoliopsida > Alismatales > Hydrocharitaceae > Ottelia > Ottelia alismoides. Next base: position 1,014,959 of record JAZKJV010000279.1, on the reverse strand, counting down.
CTTAGGATTAATTAATCATAAGTATAGGGGGGATCATCGACTTCTATTCATTCTTTGAGTCATTGTTGTATAGTGTTATTTTCACTTTTCTATACTTAGCACGAGTTATATCTTCCTTTGATGCTTTTTGATTACTATGAGGACATAATTTGAGCTAAGTATAGGAGGTGTCGTATGTATTGTATATATACTTTAGCCATAACTTATACTTTAAAAATATAATTATTTTTTGTATATTATTTTGATATGTATATAAATATGTAAATTTCATGTGTGTGTAGAATCTGGTCACCTTTCATCTTAATAAAAAAACACAAAACACAAAAAACAACAACAAAAAAATAAAAACAAAAAAACAAAGAAAAAAACCCAATAACAAAAACAAAACAATAAATACATATTTTTCTTCTTATAAAAAAATTTGTACAATCTGTATATATACTTGTATATATTTTACTAACCATTTTTATCTTAAAATTTTTTTCTCTCTAAAAGATACTTTATATATATTTCTTGCATTTGCATATGCATTTTTCATGATAATACTGACATTTAAACTAAGTACGTAATGAAATTGAAGAATGGAGCTTAGTTGGACCTTGATCCACTTAATTTCAGAGGAACCTTATAAGAACTGAAGTTAAGAATTTTCAGGTCCTAGCGACTTAATTCTTCGAGTCCATACCACTATGTTCACATGTCGTCTTGATTAATCTAAGTAGAATATTTAACAACACACACATGATTCTTCTAAACCATGACTTATCTCGGACCAGCATTGTACACGTAGCTCTTCATGGAGGAGGTAGTGAGGAGGAAGAATCTTTTAGCTTGGGGTAGCACACGAGTATGTAACAAGTAGTGGGAATATATGTCTTCCTCTAGGGAGGGTAGTGCATCTCAACTAGGGAGGGTAGTGCATCTCAACCAGGTCTAGTAGCATTGAGGTCTAAAAACAGGATGTTGTAGGATTGCAATAATGCTTCAATAGAGGGATAATCTACTAGCTCAAGAGGAAAAACTCCTTATGTACGTGTTGCACCTCGTATATATCTGAAAAAAAAGAAAAAATGTAGAATCTTCCAAAGTTGGTAGGCCTGATTGAAAAGTAAAATGCATGTCGGAGTGTATATACAAGTTAAAAAAAAGAGATTTAAAGAATTTTTTTGTAAGCTTGTAGCTGGATGACTTGTCTACACTTGTCATGCATCCAAGGATAGGTAGCTACACTGGTTTCCGTCCATTCTTTTCTCCATCTTCTCTTCTTGAGCTGGTCGTACTTGAACATAGAAGGGAATATCCTCGCTCCTCAAGGAAAGAGTTGCTAGATCGGGGAACTAGAGTTACATTGTTGAGAGAGGTTGTTTATTTACTACTTTTGAGATGGGGAGCTATAATTCACTTACACCGTACAATTAAAGATTCATAATCATAAGAAATTTTGTATGTAGACTTGTTCTAACCTGGCTGTTGAGGCGACCTGAATAGGAGTCTTATGGAACTTTGAAGGCTATTATGTTTTAAATCCATTTCCCAATAAGGTTCCACCGCATTAATAATCCAAAGTTCTGACAATTCCATACTGCAACTTTGTGAATATAAGTTTAATACTCAAAATTGTCCTAATTTATTTATTTTTTCCTTTTTCTTTATTCACGTATTCCTTCAAATAAGTGTTTGCTAAGGGACTAGTAAAGGTAAAGCGTAGAGGGATGATGAATATGCATTTCAACATATTTATACATTTATTTTAGCTTAAAATATCTTATAAAATACCTGTATATATTAATAAGTTCACATTCTTAAATATTGTATATATATTATTATTTTAACTTAAAATAAACAAATAAAGAAATAAAGGAAAATAAAGAAAATAAAAAGATTGTATATATGTAATAGATACATGCTGACCCGAATCCTGAGAAAAGGTCAAGACTTGACCTGATCGACCAAGAATAAAGTAGGAGGAGATATGATCTTTAATCAAAAAATTCGAAAAATGTAAATACTCTTCATTACCTTATTTATTTCTATGTATATTAGTATAAAACTTACATTATTTTATTTGTCCATAAATTGATCTCAAATTAAATAATTTTCTTAATGGAAGTTGTAAATAAAAATATTTTTTAAATAATAAAAATAATTGCAAAAAAAATCATGTATAAAATAAAAAACAACTTACTCGGAAAAAGAGCTTTAAAGTTTTTGTAAGCTTGTAGCTGGATGACTTGACTGCACTGGTCATGCATCCAAAGATAGGTAGCTACACTGGTTCTCGTCCATTCTTTTCTCCATCTTCTCTTCTTGAGCTTGTTGTACTTGAACATAGAAGGGAATATCCTCGCTCCTCAAGGAAAGAGTTGCTAGATCGGGGAACTAGAGTTACCTTGTTGAGAGAGGTTGTTTATTTACTACTTTTGAGATGGGGAGCTATAATTCACGTACACCGTACAAGTAAAGATTCATAATCATAAGAATTTGTGTATGTAGACTTGTTGTAACTTGACTGTTGAGGCGACCTGAATAGGAGTCTTATGGAACTTGAAGGTTATTAGGTTTTAAATCCATTTCCCAATAAGGTTCCGCCACAGTAATAATCCAAAGGTCTGACAATTAATACTCAAAATTGTCCTAATTTATTTATTTATTTCCTTTTCCTTTATTCACTTGTTCTTCCAAATAAGTGTTTGCTAAGGGACTAGTAAAGGTAAAGCGTAGAGGGATGATGAATATACACTTCATCATATTTATACATTTATTTTAGCTTAAAACATCTTATAAAATACATGTATATATTAATAAATTCATATACTTACTAACTTGTATATATTTATAAATATTGTACATATATTATTATTTTAACTTAAAATAAACAAAATAAAGAAATAAAGGAAAAAAAAAGAAAATAAAAAGATTGTATATATGTAATAGATACATGCTGACCCGAACCCCGAGAGAAGGTCAAGACTTGACCTAATCGACCACGAATAAAGTAGGAGGAGATATGAACTTCAATCAGAAAATTTAAAAAATGCAAATACTCTTCATTACCTTATTTATTCTGTGTATATTTGTATAAAACTTACATTATTTTATTTGTCCATAAATTGACCTCAAATTAAATAATTTTCTTAATAGAAATTGTAAATAAAAATATTTTTTAAATAATAAGAATAATTTCAAAAAAATCGTATATAAAATAAAAATAACTATACTCTGAAAAAGATATAAAGCGATAATTAAAAGATCAATTCGGGCTCCATATGAACTCGAATTGAATCAAACCCATCCATCGTATTTAAAATTAAATTATCTTTAATATGGCAGTGGTTTCATAATTTTTGGATTTATGGTTTGAAGGACAATTTTCTAGGGTGGTTTTTTTACAGTTTTACCATTTATTTATTGTATATATTTATCTATATTTATTTTTATACATATGCATTTGTAAATAATTGCAAATATTATTAATAATTATTTAAAATAAAAATAAAAATGGGGCTGCCCCCAGGGAGTAGCCAACTTGGCTACTCCCACCCCTATTTTCCCCTCATTTTTTTTATTTTTTTGGAAAATAAAAATTTGTATATTCATCATTATATCCCTCTCACATTCTATTAAAATTTCGTCAGAAACAGAGACTTCTAAGCCCTCCATCCCGACGCCATTTTTTTAACGGTCGCAGGATTTTTTAAATCGACCATGTTTGGATGCAGGCCGTAGGAGTCTCTATTTCTGACGAAATTTTAATAGAATGTGAGAGAGATATAATGGTGAATATACAAATTTTTATTTTCTAAAAAAATAAAAAATGAGGGAAAAATAGGGGTGGGAGTAGCTAAGTTGGCTACTCCCTGGGGACAGCCCCATTTACCTCTTTATTTATTGTATATATTTATCTATATTTATTTTTATACATATGCATTTGTAAATAATTGCAAATATTATTAATAATTATTTAAAATAAAAATAAAAAAATACATATAAAATATAAAATATTTTCCTTATTTAACTGTGTATAATGTACCATATGTATGTATTATATGCATATAATCAATTTCCTTAAATAACGCACACTAAAAAATTTAATAATTAACTTTTATTATTTAAATTAATAAAGTGACGATAATGGTTTTATTTTTTAATTAATTGTGTTAATAATATACCATATGTATATAATTCAATTAATTCCTTAATTAACCACCATTAAGATGGCTCGTTACTAGGTGTAGATGATCATAAGTTTGCCAATGAAAATGCCATCCTGCTCTCTCACTCTCTCACTTAATGTGTGTAGAGTGTTACATATCACCATATTATCATTCAAAGTTCAACTTAATTCAAGATTTCTACATCCATCAATACTTCCTAAATTTAAAGGTCTTATGTTGCTGAAACAATCCCTTCTTAGCGGATATGTTAGAAATGTCTGTTTTACCTAAAATATAAAATACATATTCCACTTATTGTTTCAACTAAATTCCGCCAATGTTTCATTTTAAAAAAAATGGAAAGATAAAAAAGGGTGGAAGCATGATGTTGCATGATTTAGAGATGTAACGGCCTGGTGGTTTGAAAACAAAATTTCAAAATGCTTTATCTTGGATTTAATGGGTTTAATTAATATATTAAATCCTCTTATTTTTCATCTTTAAAACCCCAAGGGCTCTTCCCTTCACGTCACCTCATTTTGCATTTTTTTGAGAGAGTTAAAGAGGGAGAGAGAGAGAGAGAGGAAGGGTTTCTTACCGGCATCCATCTTCGTCGTAGGAGAAGGCGGCGTCGAATCCGAAGAGGAGGAGAACACGGATTCGTGACGAAAAGAAGGCGCGAAGATCTCGACGAGTAGAGTTAAACGTTGGATTCGAGGTATGTATCGGTTTTAGGTTTTCGATTTCTAAACGTATGTATCGGTCTAGGTTATAATGTATATACGCCAAATTAATTTAGAATGGATCTCAATCAGGATAAGATTAGATGTACGAACAAAATTCATATTCTAAATGATGTCTCTACGTGTAATATCGGATTCGTAGAGTAATACATTTATACAATGGTTCTTATTCAGGTTAGGATGCCAGAAATTGAATGGGTCGGACTCACAGGGTTATTATCGGAAGTTTGATTACCTTTGTTAAAATAAAAAAAAATGGATGAACACCTTCCTGATCTTGATCGTACGAGTCTTTTTGCAAAGGATTCAACAACCATAGTTTGAATATTTGATTGGAGGAATGGATTGCTATATCATCAACTTATCCTAACTTTCAATAAACATACATTTTTTTTAACAAGAAGTTCACATTTAGTATACGGTTTTTTTTGGCATGACTAATAAGTTAGAAGACAATTTACATACAAACCGTACGTACATGAATTCAAGCCATGAATAGTTCTCATGTTTATATTCTATAGTCAATGATTACCAAAATGGATATGTTGCATTGGATGTGGGTTTAGTTTCCTAACACATATTAGGTGTTTGTGTTTTAAACCATTGAATAACGGGCAGTATATTTTCATTAAATAAAAGACCTCATATTAATTCTTGGCTTTTTAGAAATGCAACTTTTAAATTGCGTAAATGAGGCAAACATGATTTTTTTAGTATTCGCATGAGATCCAGTTCACGGATGCGTCACTACAACATCTTTTATTTTTTTGATAAACTTTAATTATATAATTTGAATCAATAAGAAATCATATATAATTATCAGCCTAAAAGTGATGTCATCTCTGGTTTTCACATTGCTCTATTTAAAAAAATGAATATGCGATTAAATCGGTTACTGTATCGTTCAACCACAGAGATTATTACCAATCAAGTTGGAGAAATTATCCTGTAAAATATTGTTATATGGTAACCTTGGTACATTTTAATTTTGAATAAAAAAAGAATTTAGAGCATTCGTGTTCAATACAAATAAAGATTCATAAACATAAACATCAAAAATTAATGAGAAGATATTATGGCCGATAATGTGCATGTTTTAAAACATCAAAAGTAATCTTCATAAAAGAATAAGTTTTGTTAACTTTAAACAAGATTTAAGGCACAGACTCATAAAGAGTCACATGATTGACCGCAAGGGGTCGTATTTGCCGCAAGGGGCAACGCCGCAAGGGGCGTATGGTTGCAAGGAACCGCAGAGGCAAAAGCTAAGTCCTCTACAGTTGTAGCTACACTGTCATGTCATGCCATGGACCGCAAGTGCCAGCGGTTAAAAACGTATAAAAGATACGTAAATGAATGTTGTGCAAGAAAATGGTTTATAAGGAAAAACCATCATGAATTATGCAAGGAATGGTTTAATAAGAGAATGAACCATCACATGTTATGCTAAAATTGGTTTAAGAAAGTTAAACCATCAAAGTCATGGGGGCTAATATGTAAAGTGGTTGATATGTTTTATAAGTATGTAAATTGCTTAGCATTTTTATGAATTATGCCCACAAGTAGAGATAAATGTTTGTCATGCCTACTTATGCAATTTACCTACTTTACATTTATAATCATGTTTATGAAAGAAGCCAAGCTAAACATGATAGGGATCGAACTTAGACATGCATGGGAATTATCTAGGCACAAAATGATGTGTATACATCGAAATCCAAGTATATGTTTTATAACGGATCAAGGACCGTTAGAATACCCATGCATGGACCTCGATACATACTGGGCATTAGGCTCATACAAATTATGTTTGTTATTTTCCGGTAAAGAGCAAGGTTGATTGCATTTTCTGGATCGTGCTACGGGCTAATTGAGATTGCTGGCGTGGTACGATTTATTCTGTGAAGATCTAGTGGATATCTATATGCCCACAGGAACTATCGAGTTGTTATCTTTTTTTAATTATAGATTAGTTAATTTTTTTTTCAGTTTAGAGTTGTAATAATGGAACTCTAGTTTGAATGGATATTTATGGAATGGATATTATTTATTTCTGCTCATTTTGTGCCATTTGTTGATATTCTGGTAACGGGTCGGTCGTGCGATCAACTATCGCCTGCTTCCGCCGATTGTCACGATCCGTTCCGTTACAAGAGAGCATACTCCTTTAACCTTTACACCCATAAAGTATAATTTATCATATTTAGTAAGCAACTAAGCTAAACTTTGTCCCTCCTACACAAGTTCATTTATCCCCTCGACCTCCAACAACCATTGTGCCTCTACCTCCGACAACATCACAAGAATTCTAATATAGTAAACTTCATATTGACTTCAATTTCATGATGACTATATCTGCAGAACAATCCTTTAGGATTTTAACTTTAATTAATTAGCTAAGTACTTCTATCAAGGCATTTATTTATATTTTAATGTGATAAATGTAAAATCACTTTCTACTTGACAATAATTCGGCTCAAATTCGTAATTTATCTTTATTTGATTGATATTATTATATGACCTTAAGTCGATCAGTACTCGTGTTCTATCTTTATTCGATTCTGATTCCTATTCGATAAATATTTGATCCCAACGTGAATATGGAACCTAAGCAGGTGTTTCACATATCAAATGCAAATGCATGTAGGGGTATTTAAGTAAAATCGTCAAGACAAGGAGCCCCTCTCTCAACGGCTGCATGTCCGTCTTGTCTCTTCACTCTCTCTCTCTGCCTGCCTATAAAATATCATATAAGCCTGAAAGATACAAACACTACGTCGGTCAGAAGGCTGAGAGAGGGGGTCCGTTGGGTTGGCGGGGCTATTCCTCCCTGCCCCCACCACCCACGGGCACCTCTGCTCACCTCCGCGTCCTTCCCCCGACTATCCTCTGCTCACATGCAGGGATTTACACAGAGACTTGATCATCATCGTCATCTCTCCACCCTCCATTGCCACCCTACACTTCCCCCCTATGTTGGTCTGACGGGATGGGCTGCGCCGCATCGAAAAACACAGTATCGATCGTGCCTGCAGCATTGGAATGCTCCGGCAGGACCTTCTTGGCCCCCTCGAGGAGGAGTTGTCCTTCCAAAAAGGACGAGGAGACTTCCAAGTGCCAAGAGTCGAGGAGATCGGCCTTCGCGAGGCCTTCGAGAGTATGCAAGCATGTGGTCGGGGAGCAAGTCGCCGCGGGCTGGCCGGAGTGGCTGAGTGCTGCTGCAGGGGAGGCTATCCAGGGATGGGTCCCTCTCAAGGCCGATTCCTTCGAGAAGATGGAGAAGGTAAGTGAACGGCACATTTTTTCGATTGATGCTGTTGATAGTTAGGTGTTATCATTGAACCTGATCATCTATCTGCTCATGGGAATGACGCCCCTAGTTGTCTTGACTCGTAGAACAAACAGAAAATGCAGCCCTATACCGAGCCCGTAGCAATGATAATTCTATGTTTACTGTTTTTTTCAACTCACATCAAGGCGAGAACGAAATTACTGAAGGGAGTTCAAACACTGGGTAAGGGCATTACTGGACGGTCAAACTAGTTCTGACGTCATTAGAGAGTTCGATAGAAAACATAGGTGAGTGATGGAGCTCAGATTTGTGGCAGGTCTCGTTTGCTGCTCCAAAGAACTCACGGGCGACGAGCACAGATGGCACTTAGATATGATCACAGGAGACCTTTATATCTATGGATGATGATCTAGTTGGTGCTCGTGGGGTTTCTGGTCTGTGGCTTTTGGAACCGCTCGATCACGATCGAGCAGCTCCAAAGACCACAACAGAGTCTGCTGCATCCTTTGGCGCAGCAGAGGATCCATTTCCTCCAGTATTAGGAAGTGGGGCCTGAGCGGCGTCTCAGACACTGGTTTCAAGGGGTGAGTTCCACTCATATTCATGTAGATTGACATGCGAGTCAAGGTGGTTCTCGATCTTTCCCAAGGAGAAAGCTCCTCAATTGCATAGCAAGCTCACAGACCAAACTAGCTCGAAAGACTGTAAATAATTGGATGGAAGAGATAGTAGAAAAACTAGTAGCAAAAGGGTATGCTGGTGAAAGTGAGGTACCGAATGACATGCCATTTACTATCATCATTATCGGTTTTTATCATTGATTCAACCTAATATGCATTATGGTTCGTTTCCTTCCATGGGTAAGTCTTTTCTGCTTAACATGGTATTTTACTACTCAAATTTCTGTAGGATAAAAACTTGTGCTTAATTTTTGATGAGATTGATTATTATTCAACATGATAAATATTTAGTTTTTCCACGAAGAGGTGTCACGACATGGCTATTGGCAATGAAAAGGGCAATCTGGTTATCGCATTGTATTTGTACGGGAAGAGGAGCCTCAACAACTAGCTCAGTCAGAACAAATCTGATCTATATCATCTAAGGGTTCTTATACACCATGGCTTTGTACTTTGATTCAACACTAGATCTAGCAATCATGGTTTGCTTATTGCTCTTCCATGACACCAAAGAGCTCTCTACATTACAAATATGGCAGCAGATTTCCTGTCCTCAGAGCATCTTGCATAGTCAGCATTTGCATACACCGTGATGTCAAGGGATGTCCCTTTTTTAAAGAACAATACAGTATATGGAGAGGACTTCAGATACCTCAGAGTCATATGAACTGCACCAATGTAAGCATGTCTTGGCTGCTCTATAAATTGATTAACTTTGTTTACAACAAAGGAGATGTCTCCTCTTATCCATCTCCTCTAATCATCATCATATAGCTTCATGTTGGGCCCATGGGAGTAATGTCATGTCGGTAATCTGCCATACCTGTCTCTGAAAGGAGATCTGTAACATACTTCACTGGGCCATCACGAAACTCTGTTGGTTCCTGGAGAATCGTAAAGCACCAATGTCCTTCGTAACAAACTACCATCCAAGGAAGTGAGGAACTCCTTAACTGCACTAATACCATGCACATCATCTCCTCTAAAAATGATATCATCATCGTAAAGTAAAATGACAACGATACCTCTCTGAGTGCTTTTGAACAAATAGTGGATGAAATGCAATCGATCTCGTAAAGCTCTACTACTTTATCAAATCCAAGAGCTTTTAGAACCCTGCTCTGGGACTCTGCTTAAGGTCATAGACAGTCTTATGAAGTCTACAAACCTTCTGACACTCCTCCTCAGAACCCTAGTGAGTGCTGCATGTAGACCTCCTCCTATAGTTCACCATATAGAAAAGTGTTATAAAATATGAAGAATGCGGAAGCGGAATGATAAACAGAGCTAAAGAACAAGAAAGAACATGGAACACCATGATTTTACGTGGAACCTTACTCCGTGAGGAGCGGGATGAAACCACGGGAGAAGCCCTCTAAGGGGCGTGTTTTTCTATTCACTTTCTCAATGAGTACAGGAGGTCTGGGGCTCATTATATAGCCTTCCCAGAGCCTCCAAGTCCCACCATTGGGCGGTATGGGACTAAACACAGGATGGGGTAAATGGATCTTCTCCAGGATCCATTTACCCTGCTACAACTCAATAGGTGCATACAACTTATACTCCAACACTCTCCCTCAAGCTGGAGCATGCAATGCTCAGCTTGGACAAACAGAAATAAACTCAACTCAACGCTACAGGACACTACGGACAATATCAACCCAACGCGCACATTGCTGCAGTCGAGGACGTTGCTTCTCATGCCGTGCAGGTGAGGAGGACGAACGGACTGGAGTGTGAGTCAACTGAAGACTCGGAATCTGACCATCGAGTCTGAAATTGCACCTGAAGTCTCCTCGTCGGAGAACTGAGTCTCTCCCATCTGGCTCAGAGAATGGTGCACTGCTCTGGTGTATCTATGATACCACATGAAAACCCTTGCCCTTAATGGCATAGGGAATGGTCCTCTGCTCTGGAGTCCCTATGGCTCACATGAAAACTCTGGCCGAACAACAACAAGAATGTTGGGGACCTCAAACTGATGATGGCAACATATGCTCATCTGAAAAATGACCGCACACTCGTGCGTGTCTGAAACTGGACTCGGAATCATGATCGTCGAGTCTGAAACCGAACTGTAGAGTCTGGAATCTGGATGGTCTCTGCATGTGAATCTGGAACATCTGAATATGATTGGAAGAAGACCTGTAACTCTACATACACTCCCCCTTTCTCCCATAGTTGTTGGAAATTGTCATCGACAAAGTTGGGAGAAGACAAGATAAATAGGGGGTAAACAACCAGAACATGAAACTTGCGGCCTTTTTTTTCATATTTTTTTAAACCGTCATTCATTTTTTTATAAAGCCGTTTCAACTTTCTTTTTTTTCGACTTTTCATCATCATTTTTTTCGAAATGCGTGCGGCTCCTTTTTTTATTGTACGGGCTTTTTTTTCTTCCCTTTTTGTTTTTTTTATATGTGTGACCCATTGGGCCCAACAGCCTCCCCTCCTTTTTTTTCAACATTCTTTTTTTTTCGACCCCAAATTTGGGCCCATCTAGGGTTGGGCATGGGCCGGGCTCGGGCCGGGTTCGCCTTGGCCCGGCCCAAGCCCATTTTAGAATATGGGCTAACGGATCGGGTCTAGGCCCATTTTATTTTAAAAAATTAGGCCCAAGCCCAAACCCGGCCCAAACAAAATGGGTCGGGTTCGGGCCGGGCCGGCCCAATTTAACACCTATGTATACCAATATCATGTCTTCCGTTCTTCTTGCATTTGTGTGGTTGTTTCTTATGCATGTGTGCTTGTTTAAAACTATAAGCATGCTAACTAATTTGTGATTTTAACATTAGTTGTATGTTGGAAATAGAAATGTGGTAAAAATATGGCAACTTAAACCACCCTTCAATTCACCATTACATATTCTATTGTAGATGCGGGCACTATGACCCAATACAGATTGGTTACTTACAGTTGTACATGCTCTAACACTTGAGGACACATATTCCATTCTTGCATATTGATGTAATAATCTTGTATATTAATGTAATAATATCTTCAATCCACTAATGGATATGATTATTAATGTGTCTAAGCATTTATTCTACACTCGAATAAGGATATTAAATTTAGAACATAGTATTTGGAATGAACATGAATATAATTGATAGAATTATACCGTACTACATATGAATATACTTACTTTAGAATGGGTCGGGCTATCGGGCTAACGGGTTTGGGCCTTCTCAGGCCCAAACCCGGCCCGATAATCAATATGGGCTCATTTTAGAGCCCACGGCCCACCCATTAAATTTCGAGTTCAGGTTTGGGTCGGGTTATACGGGTCGGGTTTTGGGCCGGGTCGGGCCGGCCCAGCCCAGTGCCCAACCCTAGGCCCATCTCCCCGCCTCTCTTTTTTTTCTCATTCATCAATTTTTTTTACTGCAGCCTCCCCTTTTAAAGCACTGTCCACGTGCTTTTTTTTAAATGAATGGGAGCCGTGAACCCTTTAGGGTTTCCCATCGAGAAACCCCCACTTCGAATCGCATAGGGGTCCGCTGCCGTGAGGTATGCGCCGCCATCGAGGCCGGCTGGGGAGATGTGGCGGCGAAGGGAGGAGCCCTAGTTCCGTCTGGAGAGGCGGGTGGGGTGCGCGCCTGGGCTGGATCTCACGCCGCCGCAAGGGTCTTCGACTCGAGGGTTGCCGCCACCCCCTGCAGGGTTTCTTTGGATGCCGCCGCCGCCGCCCGCCAATTAGATCGAGAAGAGGGAGCAGGGGCCACCGGCTGGAGATTGCGCGAGAGGAGTCTCGCAAGGGAGGGCAGAGGCGATCTGCTTCACGCCGCTTGGAGCAACGAAGGGAGAAAGGGACGGCTGGATCTGGCCGCCTGGATCGTTCCTGGGTGTCGCGCCACCTGAGGGCGCGTGGAGCGTTGCTTGGGGGCCGCCTGAGCGCCCTGAAGTCGTGCGCGAGGTCGGTGGGGAGAGGTGGCCGAAGATGATGGGGCGCCGCCATTCTCCAGGAGGGTCCTGGGAGACCGATGCTTCCTCTTGAGGCTCCGTCTGGCTGGAGATACGCGTGGAGCGTTGCTTGGGGGCCGCCTGAGCGCCCTGAAGTTGTGCGCGAGGTCGGTGGGGAGAGGTGGCCGAAGATGATGGGGCGCCGCCATTCTCCAGGAGGGTCCTGGGAGACCGATGCTTCCTCTTGAGGCTCCGTCCGGCTGGAGATACGCGAGGCAACGATGAAGACAGGAGGAGCGGAGCGCCAGATGAAGACGCGAAGACGTGAAGGTGCTTTGTGTTCGGCCTGGCGCTAGAGATGGAGGATGTTGAAGACGCGAAGGGGCTCGGGGAGGCGCCGCCTTTGCCTGGCTGGCTGCGATGGGGGCTTCCAGGGTTGCGATGGCTGGAGATTAGATCTCGCTCCTAGGTCTTGCCGGCCTGGGGTTGCGGCATAGTACAGAGAAACATCTTGATTTTTAGGGTTTCAGAAAAACCCAAAACAACATCTTGAACACGAGCTACATTTTGAACTTGAACTCGAGCAGATCATTGAATGATAACGAACATGAATGTACATGATCTTCAAAATACCATAATCGACTCTCGACCAAATGAAAGAAAAATAAAAAACTTCGTGAGAATCGAACCCGCTCTGATACCATGTTATAAAATATGAAGAATGCGTAAGCAGAATGATAAACAGAGCTAAAGAACAAGAAAGATGGAACATGGAACACCATGATTTTATGTGGAACCCTACTCCGTGAGGAGCGGGATGAAACCACGGGAGAAGCCCTCTAAGGGGCGTGTTTTTCTATTCACTTTCTCAATGAGTACAGGAGGTCCGGGGCTCATTATATAGCCTTCCCAGAGCCTCCAAGTCCCACCATTGGGCGGTATGGGACTAAACACAGGATGGGGTAAATGGATCTTCTCCAGGATCCATTTACCCTGCTACAACTCAATAGGTGCATACAACTTATACTCCAACAAAAAGCATTCTTCACATTGATCTAGGACAAGGACTAATTCGTGCCATTGCAATAGAGAGAAGGATCCAAAGCATGGAGGGCCACAAGAGAGAATGTATCCTGATAGTCTACCCCACATAAGTCTGGGTGAACCCACAACCCACAAGTCTAGCCTTTTAGTCAATTACGGATGCCCCTGTAGGGTCAGTAATCATGCTCCATGTCCCACACGACTAGAGCGCTTCCATCTCTTCATCCATAACAATATGCCACTGACTATCTCACATAGCCTCCTAATATGTTCATGGAATCTTCACAACTGAGATACCCATAACAAACCTCTTGAAATTCACTAAAAAATGCCTTAAAGAAACATGGACAACAAGAGGATACATAAAACATGTATGGCTTTGCTTCGAGAGAGCAATGGACAGATAAAGGTTCCCTATGCCATCCATGTATTGTAAAGTAGCCTCCTAAGAGGCACCTGCTCATCCTGTAAAGTAGCATGTTGTGTAGACAAATCACTAGTACTATTGGTAGAAATTAAATGCTTAAAACTTACTTGGATGATGAGGAAGGCATAGGAGCAGTGAGCACGGAAGGTAGCCTGTGAATGTAAAAAATATGGCAAAAATTGAGCTAAGGAGTATGCACCACAATAGGAGATGGATGTGGTGGAGGAACCATAATAAGAGGTGGTAGTGGCGTAGGAGTAGGCATGTAAACCTCCTCTTCAAAGTCATACAGGGTCAACCGTGTCACATGTATGTGGATCAAAGTACCAATATCCCTTGTGGGTCTGGGAGTATCCCACAAAAATACACTTGACAGCTCTGGGGTGAGCTTGTCACGACCATGTGCCAGATGATGAAAAAGTCACTGAGCCAAAAACATGAGGTGTTAAAGAGGAAAAAAATCCTTATCGGGAAATACAATAAAAAAAAAGAAATCTTCTCTTCTAATACAGAGGACGTCATTTGGTTGATCAGATAGCAAGTAATTAGAACAATACCACACAAAAGAGTGGGGAGCATTACTTTGAATAAGAAAGGTCAGGGTCACATCAAGAAGACGCTGTTCGCGTTCAACAACATCGTTCTATTGGAAGTATACACACAAGATGTCTGATTTATAATGCTAAGGGACCTAAAGAAATTGAGAAAGCTGTATTGTGTAAAACTCCAAGGTATTGTCAGAATGAATATACTTAACCATAGCAGAAAGGGATTTTTATCCCGAACCCTAGATTCTTTATAAATTACCTTCTCAACCTTGCAAACATTGTTATTATACTCTTGGTACTGTAAAGTTGCTCCGTCTTACCCCACAAACCATGCCGCTATCTTGACCATTCTTGAGATAATTTAAGTTAACCAATCACGAGTTAATCTAACTAGACACACATAAAACACAATATAATGGTCCTCTAACCTTCTACTCTCTATCCTTCTCTCCTCTCCCTTCCTCTCCTTCCCTCGTCGGCCTCGTCGGGCATGTAATTGAGGATGACGGTCTTGTCATCTTGATAGTTGCGGAGGCTGACGACGACTAAGTCTCCAACGACGATCCAAACCTTCTTGTGCATCTTGCCGGGGATATGGCAGAGTCACTTGGAACCGTCGATGCAAAGGGCCTCGCAACAGTCATTGCATGGCATTTGGAGCACCTGGGCGTCCTTCTTCCCGTCCTCCTTGAAGATGAGTTCATGCTTCTCTTCGTCTGCATCATTCTTACCCTTCTTCCCATTCTTTCCTCCCTTTCTCTTGTTCTTCAGCATAAAGAGGATGGAAACCCTAGTTTTAAGGGCGTTCGATCAAGATTAGAAGGGGTTTTCATGGTGTTTTGATGTTGGGTTTGAAGGGAGAGGAGAGAGATGTGGGGCATTTGCATTAGGAAGACGTAAAGGGATGCAATGGGGATTTGTTTGTAAAGAGAGGAACATCGTTGGATTTGGATCGGATTGCAGAGAAAGAGGGAGGAAGCGCCGAGCTATATATATTTTCCTTTAAAATTATTAGAGATCGCAGTAGATTTATTTCTTTATATTCTATTGTAACCCCACGAGGGGTTTTTATATCTTTTGTCTTCATTAGTTCTCTAGGGTTTAGTCCAATATAAGGACCCCTAGACCTCTTGAATAAACAACGAATCATCTTTTCTCATCATCTTTCCACATGGTATTAGAACGGCGGTCCTAGATCGGTTCTTTTCCACATCACCCCTCCACCACCGTCAGCCCTCCGATTTCGGCCCTCCTGCCTTCGTCCCACGCCACCTCGGGTCCCTAAGCCCTGCCACACCTCCTGTACATGCGATGGGGCCGGGCTGAGTGCCGCTAGGTTGCTCTAGGGCAACCAAGTACCATCGCCAGGCAGGATAGGGCTGCCTCGCCCCACCTCGCGTTGCCAGGTGCCTCTGCCTGGCCTCCCAGGTCCCCCTTGCGCCGCCAGGCGCCTTCGCCAGGCCCCTCCAGGGCCTCCTTGCGTCACCTCGAGCCGCTCAGCGCTGCCAAGCGCCTCTGCTAGGAAGGTCAGGCCTCCTATGGCCTCCTTGTGCCACCAGGCACCTCCGCTAGGCCCCTCCAGGGCCCTCTTGTGCCCCCGCCAGGTCCCTCTTGTGCCATCAAATGATCCTTGCATCTGGAAACGTTGCCTCATCCTTCTTGTTCCTTGATGAGGGTTTAGAGATTTGATGATTAATTGAGGCAAGATATACTCTGGGTCACTTTTTCTCAACCTAAGACACCATAATAACGTCTACCGAGATCAAGCACACGTACCCTACTTCTTCTTTGCTGGTACATGGCACTTCTATTAAGTTGAAGGGCTCCAAAAATTATGTTCTATGGTCTCAGCCTTTCAAACTGTTTGTTGGTGGCCAACGCAAAATCTATGTTCTTACAAAGGTTCCACCTGCAGAAACAGATAAGGACTATGAAACTTGGTTTGTTGATAATTGTCAGGTTATCACTTGGACGACGAACAATGTTGCTCCAAACATTGCTGCGAATCTTCTTTACAAAGACACCGCTAAGGCAATATGGCAAAATCTTGAGCGTATATATTCTCAGAAGACGACTAAGTCTCGTCTATTTGACATATACACAAGGATCTGGTCTGCTACTCAGGGAGAATCAAGTCTTATCGAATACTATATGCTTCTTACTAGCTTTTTTGAGGAACTTCTTATTTTTCAGCTTGTATGTTGCGATAAACAAGTAGGAGAATGTGCTGAATGGCGGGTTTACAGATTTCTTTCGGGACCGAATCTAAAATATAAGCCTGTGAAAGATCAGTTTCTATGGATGATACTCTACCTACTCTTGAGACCATCTTCGAATGCTTACATGAGCTAAAGGCTCCAATTCAGCACTCTACCACCTATACCTCTACAGAGACGATGGCTCACTATACCTCCTCAGGATACAGAGGGCATCAGAACTACCAAGGAGGACGGGGACGCGATTCAAGGCGTGGACGTGGTCGTGAATCTGGACGCAGCCGTGACTCTGGATGCATATGTGATCGTGGACGTGGTCGTGATTCTTCTGCTCGGTATCCAACATGTGTACACTGTGGATGCTGGAATCACCCTTCTGATCGTTGTTGGCAACGTTTGGAATGCAACATAATGCCAACAATGCCTATGATGAAGTATCGTATGATGCAACTGCAGACACATCTACTCAGCAAACCAGCGGGGCACAGACCTCATTCACTACTTCTGAATATGCTCGCCTACGACAACTGCTGCAAGACTCTAGTCCTTCTGATAGTAATGCTTCTGCCCCTACTGCTAGCCTGACTACTACCTCAGGTACAGTAGCAAACTCGATCCTTGCCTCTAAGCATGCATGGATTATTGAATCTGGAGCCTCTACCTATCTTACGGGAGAAGGAAGTATGCTAACATCCTCCCAACCGTCTTCCTATGTGAAGACTGTTCGGGTTGCTAACGGGGACCATTCCCTAGTGACTGCTGTTGGTACTGTCAACTTTTCTTCCAAGCTGCAGTTGACAGATGTTCATTGTGCCCTTGCTTTTCCTCTCAGTTTTCTATCCGTACATAAGTTATGTCGTCATCTTAACTGTCGTGTTATTTTTGACGAGGTTTGCTATTATTTTCAGGACATCCAGACGAGGAAGATTTTTGGTGGGGGTCATGAGAGGAATGGCCTTTATTACCTCGA
This sequence comes from Ottelia alismoides, assembly GCA_037367405.1. Classification (NCBI taxonomy): domain Eukaryota; kingdom Viridiplantae; phylum Streptophyta; class Magnoliopsida; order Alismatales; family Hydrocharitaceae; genus Ottelia; species Ottelia alismoides. The sequence goes on along the minus strand of JAZKJV010000279.1, from coordinate 996,982 downwards.
CATCCCTTCTGATTCCAACTTTGTTGGTGCGGTCTCCATCTCTGAAGATCTTTTTCTATGGCACCTTCGTCTAGGACACCCTTCTGCTAAAGCTCTCTCAATGATGTTCCCTGATCTCTCTACGCTGAAACCCTTTGAGTGTGAAGCATGTCAGTTCGGGAAACATCATCGAGCTTCCTTTCCTAAATGAATTGAACCTCGCCGTCGTACTCCTTTTGCTCTTGTTCACTGTGATATCTAGGGACCCTGTTCGGTCCGAAGTCTAAGTGGTCATAAATATTTTGCTATCTTTGTGGATGACTATAATTTATCATCTTGGGTCTTCTTATTAAACGAACGTTCCGAAATTAACAATATTGTCAAGAATTTATTTTACTATGTCAAAAACATCTTCTCCACTACTGTTAAAATATTTCGTTATGATAATACAACGGAATTTACACAAAATGATTTGACATCCTTCTTTGCTTCCTAGGGTGCTATCCATCAAACATCTTGCTAATGTACCTCCCAACAAAATGGGGTAGCCGAAAGGAAACTTTGACATCTCCTTGAGATTGCCCGCTCTCTTCTTACCCAAATGAAGGTTCCCAAAACCTATTTGGGGAGATGCTATACTCACTGATGTTCACCTTATCAACGGAGTACCATCTGTCTCCCCTAAATGGTTCCGCACCCTTTGCCTTATTGTATCCAAATGGCTTACCATTTCCTCTACCTCTGCAGATTTTTGGATGCACCGTATTTGTTCACAACTTTCATATTGCAGACAAATTATCTTCACGTGCGATTAAATGCATTTTTCTGGGTTATTCCCAAACAAAGAAAGGGTATAGATACTATGATCCTTGTGGTAAACGTTATTATATATATGCTGATGTCACCTTTTTCGAACAAACTCGCTTCTTCAATCAAGATGTGTCTGACATACCATTAGAACTTCCTCCTCCACCGATTGTATATAAAAGAAAACATGTGTCCCCTCTTGTTCCTGTTCCTCTTCCTGTTCCCTTATTGCAAGAAAATATGCCATCTTCAAGTGCTCCCACCAACACTACCCCAGATGATCCTCATGAGCTTCCCATTGCTCTACGCAGAACTAAGAGGTAATGTACTATTCATCCTATGTCTAATTTCATGTCCACTGATAGCCTATCATGTTCTAATAAAAGATATGCAGATGCTCTTATGGCAATCTCTGTTCCAAGAGGCTATCACAGTGCATTGTAGGACCACGAGTGGCGACGAGCTATGAATGAGGAAATAGATGCTCTCAATTCCAGAGGAACATGGGTACTAGTTCAGTGTCCCCAAGGCAACAGGCCTGTTGCCTGCAGATGGATCTTTACTACAAAACATTCTCCGTATGGTTCTATTGACATACTAAAAGCAAGACTTGTGGCGAAAGGCTTTACACAGACATATGGAGTTGATTACTTCGAGACTTTTTCACCTGTTGCCAGGATGTGATCTATTCGCACTGTCCACTCTGTAGCCGTGAACAAAGGCTGGCCTATTTTTCAACTGGATGCCAAGAATGCATTTATATATGGTGATCTTGAGGAAGAAGTTTACATGATGTAACTCCCAGGTTACGAAGTCGAGGGGGAGTATGTTTGCCGACTTCACAAAGCAATTTATGGTCTAAAGCAAAGTCCGAGGACATGGTTTAACAAACTTAGTTCAAAGATTAGCACTCCGGGATTTCAGATAACTACATCAGACCATTCTGTCTTTGTCAGAAAACGATCAACATGTACTGTCATATTAGATGTATATGTTGATGACATGGTTGCTACAGGTGACGATGATAAGAGTGCTAGAAGTGAAGACTTTTCTGCAAAAGGTTTTTGTCACCAAGGATCTGGGACAACTTCGTTATTTTGTGGGTATAAAAGTCTTACGCACCAAGAAGGGACTTCATATGTCACAAAGAAAGTACTGCTTAGATATACTGACTGAGGATGGACTACTTGGGTGCAAACCCTCTGGCATACCTATAGAACCAAAGAAACATTCTACACCAGACGATCCTGCCTTTGAAGATACTACACGATACAGAAGCATGGTTGGAAAACTTCTGTACCTTACTGTTACTAGGCCAGACATATCCTATGCTGTGAACAGAGCTAGCCAATACGTGGAGAAATCGTGCTACAACCACTGGCAAGATGTTCTTCAGATCCTTCGCTACCTGAAGGAATCACCTAGACGTGGTCTATTCTATGGGGCAAATGGATACACTAAGGTTGTTGCTTATGTTGATGCTGATTATGCAAGCTCACCTGAGGGTCGTCGTTCTACGACGGGCTATGCTATGATAGTAGGAGGTAACCTTATTAGTTGGAGGAGTAAGAAATAGACGGTAGTTTCCCGATCCAGTGCAGAGGCCGAGTATAGGGCAATGAGCCAAACTACATGTGAAATTACCTGGCTATTGTCTCTTTTCCAAGAACTCAATATTGCTATCACTACTCCTGTTCCTCTATACTGTGATTACAAATTTGCCACTTATATTGCTACAAATCCTGTGTTCCATGAGAGAACCAAACACATTGAGATCGACTGTCATTTTGTTCATGATGATGTACGGGAAGGGAAGATAAGATTTCTATACCATACATCTCAACAGATATTCAGCTTGCAGACATATTCACAAAGGCTTTATCAAAGAAGCGCCTTTCCTGGATATCTTCCAAGTTGGGTATGATCAATGGATATGCTCCAACTTGAGGGGGAGTGTTAGAGATTGCGGTAGATGTCTTTCTTTATATTCTATTGTAACCCTCGAGGGGCTTTTATGTCTTTTGTCTTCATAGCTCTCTAGGGTTTAGTCCTATATAAGGACCCCTAGACCTCTTGAATAAACAACGAATCATCTTTTCCCATCATCTTTCTACAAAATTATTCACAAGTTTTCCCCAACATTTCTAGATTGATGTATGCACATGTGTACATGTAAATGTAAATAAATACTCTATTGTTTTGTTGGATATCATAGTGTTTTGCTAAAGATCTCTAACTTATGTCAGAGTCGGGCAGAAGAAATGGGGAAATTTGGAGAAGAAGATAAGAAAGAGGAGGCGAGAAATTAATGACGAGGATGCAACAGTCATTAAATTAATGGTGGTCGATGGGTGCGAGGAGAAGGGTGGATGGTATTTTTGTAAATTTGATGAAGAAATATAACGTCATGCAAGTTTTTAAACGGAATCCGGTTAAGTTTAACGGTTAAATGGATGAGAGTTAACCACATAGTTTGTGCGGTAAGAGTTAGCAACTTTACGGGGTCGAGCAGTTAATAATGACGTTTCCAACGTCGAGAAGGTAATTTACAAAGATTCTAGAGTTCGTGGGGGTAAAAATCCATAGCAGAAAAGAGATTCCGACCTGTGTGCCTTGAACTGTAGATTCTGAAATGGTCTGTAGAGTCTAAATCTATCCTGTACAACTTTACATAATATTCGCATTTTCTCCCATACTGGTCGGAATAGATGACATCGACCAAGTTCGGAGAAGACATGAAGATGAGGAAAAACAAAAAAAAACACATAAGCCAACTTTTTCTCTTTCTTTTTTTGTCGTGTACGATTTTTTTTTGTACGATAGTGTAGCACCCAAACATAGCACCACATCTAGTAATCACAAAGTATGGTACCAGCCTATAATTAGTGGGAGCTACTACTAAGCATTTTGGATTGTGGTTAAGGGCATCATCTGGACCGACGCCCAATAGGTTGTCTAGACTAGTAATATCCGATAACGAACCAGATATAAGGCCCGATACTTTACAAATGATATTAGAGCAGATTCCCTCGAATAGCGGAAATGACTATCCAAGAGGTGGAGCCACCCCTACCATAGAGTTTAGGAGGAAAAGGCTATCCAAGATGTGAAGTCACAACTGTTACTGGGAATAGGTCATGGCCATTGTGCAATAAGGACGTTTTGAATATAAGTGTGGGTGATCGCAAAACCCAAACATAGTGCCACATCCAGTAATCCCGAAGAATGGTAGTAGCTTATACGTAGTGGGAACTACTACTAGATAACATCAGCTTAAGCATTTTGGGTTGTGGTCAAGGACTTCAGTTGGACCCTAGTCCAGTAGAATGTCTATGTCAGTAGTTCTCGATGACATGTCAGATATAAGGCCTATGACTTTACAGATAACTTTTTTTTTTCAAAACTCACGGCCAAACTTGGGCCAAATATGCAGCTTGTCCCAATTGGACTTACAAAACTGGACCTCTTCTCAATATTTTCTTGGCTTTTTTTCTTGTCCCTTATTCTTTTTTTAAATAATAACCCAATTGGGCCCTTTCAAATTCATCCCAACTTCGGGCCTTAATTCTTACTTTTTTTTAAAAAAATAAACTGGGCCTCTCCCTTTTATTCAAGTAAAAAGGCGCGTAGAGCTCCCTTGATACTTCAACGTGCGAGAGATGGGTTCCCTTCGGAGAACCCTGTACGCCGTCGCCTGGTGAACTATCGGAGAAGGCTCTCGGCGCATGTGCTGGAGATCAGGGAGATTGATCAGGGAAAAATAAACGTCCTTATTGCACGTGCTCCCCGTCGCCTGTATGCACGTGCTCGAACTTGATGTGAGTGTTGAGATTGATTTATTATCTTGTTCAGTCCCACATCGTTCATGTATTATTTTTTTACCACCATCTCTCATCTTGTACAAGGCCTTCATGATAATATAAATTCTCTATTTTTCCGCATCTTTAAAATGATTACGAACTAATTCAAGATATATTCAAGTATGCTTATCATGCACCCCTTCCATTTAAAGACTGCACAGCTGCTGTAATTTTCCCTTTTTTTAAAGCAATAGGCATAATCAACTACTATTCGTTTACAATGTCATATTTTTACTAGGTGGACAGTACAGCCAAAGTTTTTCATGGAATTTCTTTGATAGTCTCTAACTTAACATCATTTCACTTGATTTGCATACTTTAACGCATAGATTGGACAAGGCACCTACAGTAGTGTGTTCCGAGCAAGAGATCTCACCACAGGAAGAATTGTTGCACTGAAAAAGGTCAGGCTAGACAACATGGAACCAGAGTGCATTAGATTCATGGCTCGAGAAATACGAATACTCCGCAAACTCGATCATCCAAACATTATAAAGCTGGATGGCTTGATTACTTCGCAATTTTTCTGTAGCATATATCTTGTGTTTGAATATATGGATCATGATCTGGCTGGATTATTGTCGTGTACGGACATCAGCTTCAGTGAACCACAGGTTGGTGTATTGTTAATTAGTGATTTTTCTATTTTTCATGCTTGTATCTCGATGTTTGTCGATCTATATATTGAATAACGGATTTCTTCACAAGGCATTATGCATACTTTACAGGTGAAATGCTATATGCATCAGCTATTGTCTGGACTTGATCACTGCCATTCACATGGCATCATGCATAGGGACATCAAGAGTTCGAACCTTCTTGTTAACAATGAAGGGATTCTCAAAATTGCCGATTTTGGTCTAGCAAATCTTTTCAGCATCAGACATAAAAAACCTTTAACAAGTCATGTTGTAACATTGTGGTACCGTCCACCAGAACTTTTGTTGGGATCAACCTATTATGGGCCTTCAGTGGATTTATGGAGCGCTGGTTGTGTGCTTGCTGAATTGCTCCTTGGAAAGCCTATCTTACAGGGACGAACAGAGGTACTTGTTACAGGGTCTTTTCTCATTTTGACTGATTTCATGTAGTAACATAAGAGTGCAATATCCAGTCAGCCACGCTATTTCTTTATTGTCTAGCTGTATAGAACCATGTATATAAATAATACATTCTTGAAGTAAAAAATAGGCGATTCATTTGATATTGATTTCAAACTCTGCACTCATATAACATATAATTTTTCTCAATAATTTCTTAGAAATCAATCATCGCAATTAAGATGATATTTTATAAAAACAACTGGGGACTTATGTGCCTAAATTTGATTGTTGATAATGAAGCTATATATATATATATATAGGACCTTATCCAATAGGCTTTGTGTCCATTAGAGTCTTGTTGATCACTGATTTTAGGCCATACACATGTATTACCGATCAAGTGGTTACCTATTTCGAAGGATGTCATTTTTAGAAGGATATTAATATGGTTGACGGTTTAACAATAAGTATTATTCCGATTATATCTTGTCCTTAAAAAAAGAAGGCGGTTTTGGAAAGAAAATATTCGAATCGATGATTTTATGCAGAAGATTGAAATCCAAATACTTGGATCGGTAATATATATACAATAGACAAGTGAATGGTTGTCCAGAGACCAATAATACCCAAACAATAGTCAATAATCCACAATTATAATAATACATTGTACATAATTAAGTAACACACACTGGTCAAATAAATGTTTGTTGTGAAATCAACAATACCATAACAAATGGTCAGCAACGCCTGTCTCTAATATTACTTTGTACATAATTAAGCAATTTATTGTTGTGAGATCAATAATTTATGTCTTATGTCATGAGTTCAGTATATATACAATTCTAAAGTAAATAATTATTCTGAGATCAGTGATAACCAAGGTTTAAAAAAACTAAAAAATGAAACGAGGTGGTTTCCCTGGAATCGAGGCGAGGCGTAGCCTCGAGAAGGTCGAGGTGTAAGCCTTAGTTTATAAAGATAAATACCTATAAAAACACAATAACATATATACTAATGAAATTATAGGTATATCGGTATAACATTTGATGAGATTATAAAGATGGGAACATCGAAAAAAAAGATATACAATTGTATGTCTTTTTACTAAATTTACATCTAATCAGAGAATGAGTCTGTTTGATACCCTCCTGAATTCTAACCATCTAACCCATGTTGAAGAACGGTCGTATGCACCCCCTCCCGTCGTATCATACCTCAAGAATGCAGGGGGTGTGGGGGTAGCACCTCCGACGAAATTTTTTTATTAAGGTTTTTATTTCTATTATGGTACATGGATCTGTTTGTACTTCTCGGTATGATACATAGCTTATTGTATAAAATCACTCCTTAAAAATAAGTTTATGGGTAATGTTTTCCTTGATATTTGCGGATTCATATATTTAAGGATATAATGGTAAGAATTTATTGACATAATTGGACATGTGTAATGGTAAATATGAACATGAGAGCGATCAAATTTAAGCATTCATCTTGTATAATTATATCGTAAATAACTAAACCTTTATAAACATTTGAAATTGTCAATAGGATAAATAGTTTACATAAAAAATACTTTGAAAATAAGAAACATCTCGAAGACCACCTTGCCTCTGCCTCGACCAACTAAGGCGGTCGCCTCTCAGAGACCTGTTGAGGTGGTCATTCTGGGACAATTCTTGGCTACTTCGCCTCGAGGTGCATTTTTTCAAACCATGATAATACCAAATAAATAGTCAGTAAGTCAGGGACACTACTCAAGTAATAGATTAACATGTAATCAACAATATATTCTCCTTATTTACGATTAATATTGAAATAATACTTTGAAACAAGAGTTATTAAACACATGCAGATAAGGAAAAAGAATTAGTATAATAAATGGAATGCTTCGTTGATGAAAAAGGAAATAAATATTAGAGAAATAAATGCAATTCCCATTACATACCCAATGATATTACTAATCATTTCTTATAGTATTACTGATTTGACAACAAGCATTTACTTGACCATTGTATATATATTACCAAATTCTTTACATGGTACTATTATGAATGTAGATTACTTATCATTGTTTTGTTATTACTGATCTTACAATAATCATTTACTTGACCGGTGTATATATATATATCCAAAGCTGTATGCCCTTTTTTGAAGGACACGATATAATCGAAAATATAGGTTTTGTTAAACACATATACGGCCTATAATTAGAAATATAATTATTGCTTGTACATGTGTATGGCTTAGAATTGGTGCTCACCACATGTTTGGAGGGAGGTCGGTGTTCTTTGGGTGGAGACAGGAGGGTCGGAAGGTTTCTGGAGATTGGTTCGTGCGGTGAAGCACACTTCCACTGATGACTGTTCCATCCCATTCGCGGCCCTTTGGGCCATCTAGATTGGACGGAATGACCAAATCTTCAACAATCAGAGGTTCTATTTGGAAAATGTTGTTTCACATTTGATAGGAGAAAAACGAGTCGGATGCATTATACGTACCTGAGGGCTCTCTTATACAGGAGAATAGCCCTGAGTTAATTACACGATAAGTACACTAAGAAAACAAGAATTAAATAAGAAAGGTGCAACACGATATTTAACTTAACACCCCCCTCCAGTTGGAGCATATATATTTGTCATGCTCAGCTTGGACCAACACTTCTGAAAATGACTTCGTGCTAGTGCCTTGGTGAAGATATCTGCTGTCTGATCTCCAGTAGACACATGAGATGTAGATATGAGTCCCTTCTGTATTAGATCTCGAGTATAATGGCAGTCCACCTCAATATGCTTCGTTCGTTCATGGAATGCAGGATTGTTTGCAATGAATAATGCGGCTTGATTATCACATAATAGCTGCATAGGAAGAGGAAAATCTATAGAAAGATCAGTCAACACCGATCTAACCCACATAATCTCTGTACTCCCATGGGCCATGACTTTGTATTCAGATTCTGCACTTGATCTGGCAACTACAGTCTGCTTCTTGCTTTTCCATGAGACAAGTGAGTGTCCAACAAAAACTGCAAACCCTGAAGTAGACTTCCTGTCCGTGGGGCATCCTGCATAGTCAACGTTTGCACAAGCTGTTACCTCCAAGGACATATCCCTACTAAATAAGAGTCCTGATCCAGGTGAGTTCTTCAGATATCTTAAGATCATATAGATAGCATCCATATGAGTCTTTCTGGGACACTCCATGAATTGGCTAACCTTGCTTACAACAAACATAATATCCGGCCTGGTGACACATATACAAGCTTCCCCACAAGCTCTCTGTACCTCCTGCTATCAACTTCTTCAGTATCGTCATCTTACAATTTCACACTTGGATCCATGGGAGTCGTAGCTGGCTTGCACCCAGTCATACCTGTCTCAGAAAGGAGATCTATGACAAACTTTCTCTGGGTCATCACTAGACCACGATGATTCTTGGCAAACTCTAACCCCAGGAAGTAGCGAAGGGTGCCAAGATCCTTGGTCACAAACTCTTTACCTAGGAATTTCTTGGCTACCTGAATGCCTTGAGCATCATCTCCTGTTACAATAATGTCATCTACATAGACAAGAATGGCAACCGTACCTCTCTGCGTCTTCTGAACAAATAGAGAGTGGTCCGCAGTGGACCTCTTAAATCCCTGTTGCCCAATCAAGTCTGAAAGCTTTTGATACCATGCTCTAGGACTCTGCTTTAGTCCATAGATGGCCTTATGTAGCCTGCATACCTTCTGGGACTCCCCCTCAGCAGTAAACCCAGGTGGCTGCTGCATGTAAACTTCCTCCTGAAGGTCTCCGTAGAGAAATGCATTCTTTACATCAAGCTGAAATAACGGCCAGCCCCGTGAGACAGCAACTGCTAGTAAAATCTGAAGCGTCGAGTGTCTCGCTACTAGAGAAAATGTGTCTTGATAATCCACTCCATATGTCTGGGTAAAGCCACGGGCCACCAACCTCGCCTTGTAGCGATCCACACTCCCATATGCGTTATGTTTGATGGAAAATATCCACTTACAACTGACAATCGAAGCACCATGTGGAGGCGGGACAATAGTCCATGTCCCGCGAGATGTTAAGGCCACCATTTCTTTTTCCATTGCTTGACGCCACCTGCTGTCCTGTAAAGCCTCCTTATATGTTCGGGGTATAGTAACTACAGAAAGACCAACAACTAACTTTGTCTGAAAGATGATCCAAAGAGACATGTGCTGCAGGTGGGTATTTGGCACATTGACGTCGTGGCTTTCTTAGTGCAATAGAGACATCCAAATCATCCTCTTCAGTATCCTCTATAGCCGAGTCATCCTGTAAAACTCCAGTGCCATCAATAGAAACAATGTTATCACGACATACCTTAGGCGTGTTGGAAGATGTGGACGACTACTAATGAGCAGAAGAACTAGTAGAAGACATGCGAGTGTAAACAAGGGGTAAAAATTTCGGCTCAGGTGGTGGTGGTGGAGGTGGAGGTGGTGGCGACGGAGGAATATGATGCTCGGGTTCAATTGTTGTGAGAGATGGAGGTGGAAGAACAACAATATCGTCCGCATTGTCATTGGATAACCTGTCACCTGTAGGAGAAAAGTACATGATAGATTCAAAGAAGGTTACATCTGCACTGACATGATATCTCCTACTCATCGGATCATAACATCTATACCCTTTTTGAGTACGAGAGTATCCAACAAACACACATTTGATACCTCTTGGAGAGAGCTTATCACGACCAGGGGCACAATTATGCACAAATGCGACAAACCCAAAGATACGAGGAGTGAGGAAGAATAGGTCCTTCTCGGGAAAGGCAATCAAGAAGGGAACTTTCTCTCCAAGAACAGTAGACGATATACGATTCACCAAGTAGCATGCAGTGAGAACAACATCCCCTAAAAAGAATGAGGGGCACGACTATGGATCAACAACGTCCGCGTGACATCAAGAAGGTGGTGATGTTTACGTTCCGCCACACCGTTTTGTTGCGAAGTGTAACTATTGGGAGAAAAACTGAGATTGTTTATTCAAAGAAACCCTAGGCTCTATTATATAGGAGAGACCTTAAGGGTAAAGTACAAAGTAGTTCAGAGAAAACAAAGAAATAACAAACAGGTACATAACATAATAATATCTATCTCTACATTCCCCCTGAAGGTGGAGCATAGATATCTATCATGCTCAGCTTGCATGAACATCTATGAAAAGGTCCTCTGAGCAACGGCTTTGTGAATACATCTGCAGTCTGATCCCCTGAGCTCACGTGAGTTGTAGATATCAACCATCTCTGGATCAAGTCTCTAGTGTAATGGAAGTCAACCTCTATATGCTTGGTTCTTTCATGAATAGCTGGATTGTTGGCAATGAACAAAGTTGCCTGATTGTCACACTGAAGCTGCATGGGTAGAGATACGGCTACATGTAAATCCTCTAGCACTGACCGAACCCACATCATTTCCGTGCTAACTTGCGCCATGGCACTATATTCGGATTCGGCACTGGACCTTGCCACAACAGTTTGTTTCTTGCTTTTCCAAGAAACCAGAGAGCTTCCAACAAACACTGCGAATCCTGAGGTTGATTTTCTATCCTTAGGGCATCCTGCATAATTGGCATCTGCACATGCCGAGATAGACAAACCTATGCCTTTTCGAAACTGTGAACCCCTCAGGATCCGGGTACCCGTTTACGCGCAATTCGCAAGATATCATTCATGATTAATCGCACAAGTCACACAATACAGGGAAATTTTTTTTTTGCAATTATGACATTCATTCTCAATACGTGACCACAAGTAAAAGAGACAATATGGCACCAAAATTCTTTTCATTAATATTCATTTCCATTTACAACATGCAAAAGCATCTTCCATGTTACAACATATATCCCAAAATGTGATACAAAAGAGATAACATTTACATCATTATCTGGACAAAAACTGAGACAAAGTAATTCATACCGTCGGGTATAAACTCTGTCTACAGGAAGCATGTATAGCTACTGAGCTGCAGGCTGTTTGCCTGCCAAACATGTTAGGAAAGAAAAGGCGTCAGCGGTTGCTGGTACCTCCCAAAAACTTATATAAAATAACAGGCATTTATTATTTACAAAAGAAAGCAAGTAGAGAGGCAAGAACAACTCAAATTAAACTTTATTTCTACTTTGCAATGAAAAAGGTTTTTCAGGCTACTTGTAAGCATCTCAAATGTTTGTCCCATACCCCAGCATTTCCCACATATGACACATTTTATAGTATTTGAGTATTCATGAGTATCTGAGTGTAAGCACATATCTCATCAGAGATCACGTTGTTGAGTGATAATGGAAAAGTTATGATTGGAAAGATCTATTAATTTATTTAAATCATTGGGTAGAGAGAATGGTCATTTCCTACTAACCCTAACTGTTGATCGTAACTTCTCAACTCTTAATTCCAATGTTTCAGATATAACTCCAGATGGTGTAGATGCAGATACGGATGATCTAGATGTAGAATCGCCATGTCTGTTGGCGAAGTAACTCAAGCGGTGAAGAAGCCTACAAATGGCTCTTCCGTCTCGCCCTCTAATTGGAAGCGCGGTCCAATAGAGAGATAGGTCTACTCCCCAACTACGCCACTGAGGCGGGTGAGAGAGACTCCCTAGAAAAGTCGCTCTAGAAAAACAGCCCGACTAGTACGGGCAACCGAGCTCGTACGTAAAGCTGAAAAACCAGGATCCCCCGCCTGGGTATCCTAAAACAGGGTCAGCGGAACTGGTCTAAAGTCTGGATCCCAACGAGGCGTAAAAACACTGCGAGCTCGCGTAAAAACCGAAAAGGGACTGGGATCCTAGACCCGCGCACTTGGCGGCCGCTGCCCAAACTGGGCTTCCTTTCTTCCGCCCAGGTGAGGGTCACCGCACCCTCGCACAGTCAGGTGTACTAGTCACCATGACCGGCACTATTAATATCAATCATCATTGATTCGTCATCTTCTTTTCTTCCTTGACTATATCTAGGATATTTCTCTAATAATTTCTGAATTTCTTATACGATGACACCTTATATTTTTTTTTATAAGAAACTGGGCTGATAGCTTCAACATCTTTAAGGATCTTTTGGACTCTATGTACTGCAAAAACATTCTTTAGTGACTAATGCTTCTGATATTTTGGAAATCAGGTTACTATGATTTCCCAGGCTTGTGAGGCTAGTTCATGAAATGAATAAAATACATAGGAAGGCTATACAATGTAATTGAGTCCAAGCATCTACAATTGGTTAAATTGATAAGATATGAAGATGAGGTTAAGTCCAAGTTGCCCAGAGTATAATGTAATGAATAGCAGGGTACTTGAAGAATAACATATATGATAAAAAGTTTACTTTTAGTAGGTCCTTGCAACAGTAGGTGAAATGAGTATTAGTACCTGATAAATGAATTTACGGATCCTTTTTATTATTTATGTTTTTTTTATAAGATTTCATAGAATGTATCCTTTTATCAAACAATGGATCTACATAACAGACTGTGGGTTAATTTAAATAATTTCATAAAAATACCCAGATGTTTTGGACAAAATCATGTGTTCAGATTTTATGGTGCATCTAGTCCTTTTATAAAGGAGTTCAACTGAGGGAAGTCTATTGAATATTACTCAAATCACAAGTTATTGCTTGACTATCACTGATCATAGTGTTCACATGGAACACCTCTCTTGAATGATTAGCATTCCACTATCTTGTTGTATATATATATATTTAAAACTAATAATCTATCATATTACCGATATTATTTGTAGGGATTTAATTCATTCTCCCTTAACTTTATTTCTTAAGTTTCTCTATTATTATTGCTGGAAAATACTTGTTACCTTAACAAAAGTAATTAAAATGAAAAGATTTTTATACCTTTTCATGGTTTCAAGTCTAATCTATATATACATGCTGATATTGAGATATACCAACTCAAAAATATCTCCTATTACAGATCTGATTCCCTTTTTCCTGGATTTGATTATGCATGTACTATGTGGGTGTCCGTAAATTTTTGATCAGCAAGGATCCCGAAATTCTTATGTTGACAGATTGTATAAAACATTCGTTGAGGGCAACAAAAGAAGAATTTGATGACACATGCTTAGCAGCAAAACAAAAGGGTAGGAATGTACCTTGATCACCAAATTGAAGAGTTCATGCATCATAATACTCAACAAAGGGTCTCAAAATAGGGAACCAAATTGTGTATAATAACATGCATTGGCAGCAAGAGGCAGGAGAAGGAATTGTACCTTTTTAGATCCTCAAAATGGAGATCAAGGCTTGCTTGTAATGGGAAGGTTGCAGCAACCTCCAGGGGATGGAAGACAGCAGTTTCAGCTGCTGTTTTTGCTTCTGACAGGCTTTGCAGTGGCTATAGAGACTCCCCTTGGAGTAGCAACAGCAGCAAAGGAGTCAACCCAACACTTGGAAGGCAAGGAGGAGCATCTATACCTCCAGAACAATCGCTTTAGGCAGCAACTGAGACCTTAATGGTGCTGGACATCATCATTACCAAAGTCTGGAGGAGACTTTGGGGCTTCTTCGTTGCAGAATTTTGGCCGATTTGGAGATTGGGGGAAATTAGGAGGAGAATAAGGGGAAGAAAGGAAGAAGAATAGAGGGGAGAAGTGGAGTCACGGCTGGAATTTATAGGAAAAGAGAGGGAGAGAGAGATCCCCACGTTGAGAGCTTAAGAAAGCCACATGTCCCTTGTTTAATGCCACATGGATTGGAAAAGGATCCAAGTGGAAAGAGGCTAAGGAAGACAAGTGGAGGCTGCTGGATTTTCCAGCAGTCTGCTACTGCCTAAAATATATATATATATATTTAACCAAAACTCTCATTATTTGAGATACTAAAAATTGACCGTAATCGCGCATCAGACCTCGGATTTTAACGCACAATATCTTGAATTGATCGTCTCAAAATAACGGTCAATATGAGTATAATGTTGATATACTTTCGGTCGAGTTTTGAATACCCGAAATTTTCGGATACGGTTTTTTTGTTTAAGATTAAATTTTGTGATTTTAAAATATCGAACGACCTCCGATTGACGAACGGTCGATTCCGTTAGTCTTGTTTCGTCGAATCTGATATCATGACGGTCTTGGTTTATTCCGCGGTTTCCGAATTTGCGTCGCGGCTTTTCACGGCGCGCTCTACGATGCGACCGTTTTTCGGTCGATTTCGCCCGAACGACTTTTGATTCATAATAAATTGACCGTTTTAGGTTGTTTGGCATTGACCAACAACGTTTTTAGGTTCATTAGACCCAAAATCGGACGAGTTCGGGTTTGTTTGAATATGGATGTTACAAAACAGCAGCCCTGAACTTGGAGAAGACTTCAAATACCTCAGTATCATGTGTATAGCGTCCATATGAACTTGTCTTGGCTGCTCCACAAATTGACTCACCCTGCTTACTGCAAAGGCAATATCAGGTCGAGTTATGGTAATGTAAAGGAGCTTACCCACCATTTCTCTATATCTCCTCTTATCCACTTCAGCAGTATCATCATCATACAACTTCATACTTGGATCCATGGGAATACTGGATGGTTTGCATTCAGCCATGCCTGTTTCAAATAAGAAATCTGTAATGTACTTCCGTTGGGTCATTACCAAAACTTGTGCATTTCTGACAAATTCCAACCCTAGAAAATATCTCAGGGTTCCAAGATCCTTCGTAACGAACTGACGGCCTAGGAAAGCTTTCGCCCTTTCTATGCCCTGAATATCATCTCTTGTAACCAGAATATCATCAACATAGACCATGATAACAACCGTACCTGCCGATGACTTCTGAACAAACAATGAGTGGTCTGCATTTGATCTCCTGAATCCCTGTTGTTCAATAAGATTAGAGAGCTCCTGTAACCACGCTCTTGGACTCTGTTTGAGGCCATAAATTGCCTTTTGAAGTCTACACACCATATGCTTCTCCCCCTCAGCAGTAAACCCTGGTGGCTGCTGCATGTAGACTTCCTCCTGCTGATCTCCATACAAGAAGGCATTCTTGACATCCAATTGAGATATACTCCAATCACGGACCACAGCCACAGATAAGAGAATGCGAAGGGTAGAATGTCGAGCCACTGGAGAGAAAGTGTCCATATAGTCCACGCCATAGGTTTGTGTAAAACCACGCGCAACCAAGCGTGCTTTGTACCGATCGAGACTACCATCTGCATTATATTTAACTATGAAGACCCACTTACAGCTCACAATAGATGCATCAGGAGGAGGAATAACCAAAGACCATGTGCCACGAGACCGCAATGCACGCATCTCATCTTCCATAGCCAATCTCCAGCAATCAATCTTCATAGCATCCTGGTAGGTCCGTGGTATATCCATGGAAGACAACGCTGCAGCAAATCTCTGAAAGTCTCCAGTGAGACAGTGAAACGACACCTGTGAAGCAAAGGGATAGGTGGCACATATTCGCTTCTGCTTCCGGATGGCAATAGGAATGTCAAGATCATCTCCTGCTGTACTGGATGGTGTAGTTTCCTCTTGCAATGAAGAATCCTACACATGTACCATATCTGACCCGTCAGTGGTAAGTAGAGGTGGTATGGGAGGTCGTGGAAGAGGTGGAGGTGGTGGTGGTGACGATGACTTAGGGGTAGGAACAGGAGGAGACTCAGGTGAACTCCAAGTAGGAGGTGGAGGAACATAGACATCATCACTGGTAGTGGATGGAACCAGTTTGTCACCTGCAGGAGAAAAATACATAACAGACTCAAAGAATGTGACATCAGCAATAACGAAGTATTTTTTGATTATGGGATCATAACACCGATAGCCCTTCTGAGTCTGAGAATAACCGACAAAGACACACTTGACAGCTCTAGGAGAGAGTTTGTCAAGTCCAGGAGACAG
The DNA here is from genome assembly GCA_037367405.1 of Ottelia alismoides. Lineage (NCBI taxonomy): Eukaryota > Viridiplantae > Streptophyta > Magnoliopsida > Alismatales > Hydrocharitaceae > Ottelia > Ottelia alismoides. The sequence continues at coordinate 980,398 of JAZKJV010000279.1, read as the reverse complement.
AAGATGAACAAAAGACACAGTACCAAAGACGCGTGGAGTAAGTGAGAATAATTCCTTATCAGGAAAAATGATAGAGAGAGGTATTTTCTCACCAAGAACAGAAGATGGCATACGATTGACCAAATAACACGCAGTAAGAACGACATCCCCCCAGAAAGAAATAGGGGCACAACTCTGAATCAGTAGGGTTCGAGTAATGTCAAGGAGATGGCGATGTTTTCTTTCCGCCACTCCATTCTGTTGAGATGTGTACGCACAAGTGGTTTGGTGAATAATGCCCTTTGATGAAAGAAATTGAGACAGGGACCGTATGCAAAATTCTAGGGCATTATCTGTACGAACATATTTGACAGTAGAAGGGAACACATTTTGCACTTCATTAATCAAATTCTTGATCACATCTCCTGCTTCAGATTTATTCTTTAAAAGAAAGACCCAAGATACACGAGAGAAATCATCCACTACCACTAGATAAAATTTGTGCCCCTGATGATCGGGTACACGACTCGGACCCCATATATCTATATGAAACAACTCGAATGGGGAGCTACTGCTTCGACTCTGACGACTAGGAAAGCTCGACCGATGATGCTTTCCCAACTGACATGCTTCACAGCGAAAGGACGAACTGGGAGAGATCTGAGGTAGAAGATGACGCATTTTCTGGAGCGGGAGGTGACCAAAACGTAGATGCCAGATGTACGGAGAAACTAGTCTGGCCGAATGAGAAGAGACGCCAGCATAAGAATTCCGAACAGCCGATATAGACCATTCTGCTCAGAGCCACAACCAATCACACTGCCCGTTAGTATGTCCTGAAAAATAAGAGAAGTCGGGTCAAATATAACACGACAATGCAAATCCTTCGTAATCTGACTAATAGATAACAGATTCATCGAGAACTCAGGAGCATGTAGGACATTCTGTAGATGCATAGTAGAGGATAAGAAGACCTCCCCCTGTCCAACAAGGGGGGAATGAGTACCATCTGCGATCTGCACTGAGTGGCCGTGAGGAATGTCCCTGTAGGACTCAAGTCTATCTCGATCTCGGCAGAGATGATGTGTGGCACCCGAATCTATAATCCAATCAGAGATATCATGAGATGGTGTAAATGCAGTAGATCTACCTGAGGTACTAGCAGCAGCAGATGAACTGGCGGAGGCTGTAGCTGCAACATCTGAAGGTCCACCAGAAGAATCACCAGATGATTGTGGCATAATATCGCGGAGACGTGCTACAAGTTCCTCAAAACGGTTATCTGCAGTAGGAGCCAACTGGGACTGAAAGTGCTCTGCAACCCGTGCCGATGCTGGGAACCCATGCTTAGAATAGCATGCCTCCTCCGAGTGTCCTGTGCGGTGACAATAAGTACATGGCTGACTAAAGCGAGAACCCCTTCCCTGGGGTCCACGTCCACGTCCGCGTCCACGACTAGAAGATGTGCCACCTCTCCCACGCGAAACTGCCATCGCCAATGTGGGTGGAGTAGAAGAACTGGAAGTAACTGTAATGCGACTGAGTCTCCTGTAAACATCCTCCACTGGAGGAATAACTGCATCAGCTAAGATCTGAGAACGGGCGATGTCATATTCAGGATCAAGGGTCGCAAGTAGGACGCCCACCATGGTGGCATTTCGAAATGTCTTATGTTGTTCAGGAGTCGCTGTGAGTGGGATAGTACTGTATAACTTCTCAAACATCCCCCCCAGGGATGTGTATAAGGAGTGAAGAGGTTTGCTATTCTGCTTCATCATGAATATGTCATGTTGAAGCTGTAGCATCTTGGTCTCATTTCGCACATGCGAATATGTAGCTGCTAGGATATCCCACATCGCCTTGGCAGTGGGCTGATGGAGTACATCGTTGGCAATCTCCATCGTCAATGTACCTGACAACCAAACCTTTGCATAGGAGTCATCAGCCTCCCACGAGGCATATATCCATGTCTTTTCTGCTGGCTCATCCTCGGTAAGAATGTGCTTCTTACCATTCAACTTCATGAGGCTCATGAACTGCATCACCCAGAGCTCATAATTCGACCCGTCCATCTTGACTATTGGCGCAGGACCTTTGAATGCGCCTATGAAGGGCATATCAACCTTCGATTCTGACATATTGTTGTTGGAGAAGAACTAGGGTTTTGTAGACAATGTGATAGATCTCTACACAAACTGCATAGGATTCGAGTGCGTATGTAGACGCTACGCACTCAAATCCATTTATCCGAAGGACGAGACGAGTACGGGCACGCCGGGGATCGCCGAGGATCAGCTAAGGCACGCCGAACGATTGGCTAGTGTAACATCCGAAATCCGCCAAACCCGAAACCGACCCGATTAGCATCCGATTAATCCAATAAAGTTGTTTGTCAATGTCAAACAACCGAAATCGATCAATTGATCGTAAATAAAAATTCGATCGGGCAAAATTGACCAAAAATCGGTCGCATCGTAATGCGTGCCGCGAAAAGCCGCGACGCAAATTCAGAAACTGAAAACGAACTGAGACCGCCTAAAAATCCGGTTCGACGATACAAGACCAACGGAATCGACCGTTCGTCAATCGGAGGTCGTTTGGTATTTTTTTAAATCACAAAATTTAATCTTAAACAAAAACCGTATCCGAAAATTTCGGCTATTCAAAACTCGACCGGAAGTATATCGATATTATACTCATATTGATCGTCATTCAGAGAGGATCAAATCGAGATTTTGCGCGTCGAAATCTGACGCCCGAGGCGTGAATACGGTCAATTTTAAGAAAATTAAATAAAGAGAGATTTTGGAAAAAAAAAACAAATCAAATCCAACAGTAGCAGTCGGCTACTGTTAAAAAAATTATATAATAATATAAATTTACTTTTACCTGTGCAGCATCCACGTAATCCTAATTGTAGACACTTGGATCCCCAAGCAATTCCACCTGGCTATGTTAAATCCCCTTCTCATCTCCTATATAAACACCTTAAAACCTTTTTGTTTTCCTATGTCCTTCCCCGTCTCCCCAATTTCAGCCGTAACTCTTCTTTCCCTATTTAACACTTACCAACGAAGAAGACTTTCTTCTTCTTTCCTAATTCCAAAAATCCCTTTTCCAAAAATCTCAATCAAGAGCCCTTCCCACTGTCCTCAAATCACTTCCTAAAAGCTCCATCGAAGGCTCTAATACAGTCTTTGTCCTTTCAATTGTTGTTGGATAGCAATTGAAGTCCAGATTCCAGCCCTAATCCAAGAACCTGGAGCTCCCCGTCGTCCTCTTAAAGGGCATCAAGATTTGCTACCTACTGCTGCTGTTCGCAGCAGCCAATTGCAGTCTTTTTCCCCTACCAAGGCGTACAGATGTGATTTCTATTATAAAGATCAAAGGTACAACCTCAAGCCTTCTATTTGCTGCCTTGCATGTACAATTCCATTTTTTTTCTTCCCTTTACTGCCTAGCATACACCATTTCCAGCCCAAAAGCATGTACAATCTTTCTAAATTGACCTTAAATTACGAGACGATTACAGTTCTCTAGTCTCTTCTATGCTCATGGTCATAAAAAAAAACAGGACTTCATAAATTTCTGCTCCTGTTAATATTGTCCATTAATCATGCAGGATTTCATACATCTCTGTTCTGCTCATACCTGATTTGTTAATTACCAGTTTTTCTTCATTTAAGTCATATTAAGTAATGGATTGGCCTTCCACCGAGTAGGTACTATATGTGTTATCCTAATAATCCTTGATAATGAAATCCATATTATCTTAGTTATGGGTTCTCAGAAATCTCGGTAATATCTATTGGAAATTTCTGGACAAGAATGTGTAGGTTGTTAAAAAAAATAGTTATATGTTGTAAAAAGAGCATGCATACTAACATAAAGGTGGTCGTAGGTAGATATCAAATATAGTCATAATAAAAGCGATAAACAAAGAAACCGTCAATATAATCGTGAAGAATAAACATCGATGTTTAGAGTATATAGGACCTAATAATCATCTTATATCAACTTAGAATTTTATGGATTGAATTTTATTAGTTGATTCCATTAACATCCCATTTGAATCCTATAAAGATTTACTGGAATATGTATAGTAAGTCTAATTGAGATAGGATTCAAGTTAAATCCAATAATATAGTATTACTGTATCATGATTTTCAAAGTAGTCTAAATAACTTGCCATTAAATTTGTAGAGACTGACAAAAGGTTTCTGCTAATTCCTCTTGTTCATGCATATCCATCCTAAATGAAGATTTCATCTCTACAACATTCACATATTGCTACTCCTACAGCTTGGAACTGTGGTAGCATTGTATGTGCAATACCATTTTAACTCCAGACCAAAGATGAACTGGATCAGGTGGAATAACTGGTGTCTATTGTTAATAGTTGTACATATGTAGATAAATTTCAATCCCAGTAGATGGATGCTTTGAGTTGTTTTGCACCATTGAACGTAAGAATCGAAGCAATCGGATACTTATAATTATAGCTCCTACTGCTGCATTTTGCTTTTGGATGGTGTTACGACTCCTACCATATTATAGAGCTCACTCGAATTATCTATAATGTTACAATTCGAACAATCCTCCCTTGGTTGATATTGTTTTGTTATATGCATATGGAAATCATCTCAAACTCCATAATTTCAAGCAAATAGAAACTAATTGAATAAATAACATGCATATTATAGATTCTTCATCTGAACCGATTTCTATTAAGATTGAAATGACCAAGAGTTTTAGAATCCATTGTAAGATTGTTAAAGGAATAATCCCTCTTCTGTGCTAAATGCAATAAAGTATAAGTATGAATGAGATAGCATCAATAGTTGGGGGTATTCTAAAAACTTATGATTCAGATAGTTAGTAAATATGAATCAGTGAGATCAATAAAATCATTGGCCAAAAGATCTAGACCAATATAATCAATCACATCATAGATTAAAGAGAGTTCTTTAGTCAAGAGAGCAAAGACAAGATGGTGAATCCATGATGACTTACAATTAATAATGCCGGTCATGGTAACCTTTATACCTGACCGTGCGAGGGCGCGGTGTCCCTCAACTGGGCGGGAGATAGGAAGCCCAGTTAGGGCAGCGGCCGCCTAGTGCGCGGGTCTAGGATCCCAGTCCCTTCTCGGTTTTTACGCGAGCTCGCAGTGTTTTTACGCCTCGTTGGGATCCAGACTTTAGACCAGTTCCGCTGACCCTGTCTTTTAGGATACCCAGGCGGGGGATCCTGGTTTTTCAGTTTTACGTACGAGCTCGGTTGCCCGTTACCGGTCGGGCTGTTTTTCTAGAGCGACTTTTCCGGGAAGTCCCTCTCACCCGTCTCAGTGGCGTAGTTTGGGAGTAGACCTATCCCTCTATTGGACCGTCCTTCCAATTAGGGGGCGAGACGGAAGAGCCCTTTTGTTGGCTTCTTCACCGCTTGAGTTTTTCTTTCGCCAACAGACTTGGCGATTCTACATCCAGATCATCAATATCTACATCTATATCAACATCATCGAGAGTTACATCAGAGAGAAAGTTACAGTCAGGGTTTGGAGGAAATCACAATTAAAATTGAGATGATTAGAAGTGACTATAATCAGTTTTGAAATCCCTATAAAGATCACAATTTAAGTTGAGTAAATGGAAGTGACTATAATCTGAATTCAAAATCTTAATAAGCTAGTGGACGTGTTGGGAACTTAGTTAGGATGCATTATACTACACCGCATGCCTACGGAGGCACCCCAACCCTAAGACTTTCCCCAAGTCTTAGAGTAATAGTGTGAGGTTTCACATGAACCAAGACCACAGACTATCCACTAGACTTAATAATAAATCATTATATCTTCTTATCTCATCTTCCCCATCATCAAAATCCATGAATATAATCTCTCAGTAATATGAAAAAAAAAATGTACTTATGATCAATAAGTTACCATTGATATATGCTTATGTGGGAAATGTTGGGATAAGGGCTGATCATGAGGTGTTCTTACTAAAAATTTGGAAACCTTTTACATTTGCAAGTAGAATTAAATTTTTAATTTGAGTTGCTCATGCCTCTGTACTTGCTTTCTTTTGTAAATAATAAATGCCTGTTATTTTTATATAAACTTATGGGAAGTACCAGCACCCGCTGACGCCTTTTCTTCCTTGCACGCATGGCAGGCAAGGAGCCTTTAGCACAGTAGCGGGTTAATGATTTCAGGAGATAAATTTTATACCCAATGGTATGGTTTATTTTGTGCCAATTTTTGTTCAATTTATATTGTATTATGTTTCTTTCTCTTCAGTCAGATTTTTGGGATATACAGTATGTACTGTCAGACTTTGTACATGTGAAATATATGGAAGTTAATGAAATAAGATTTTGGTGACAATTGTTCTAATAACTTGTGGTTATGATTGTGAATGTCATGTGGAAAATTATCCGCGCGAAAAATTTCCCTGTTTTTCTGTCACTTAATGCGATCTCATGGAAATGAATTATTGCGAGATGCGCGTAAACGGGTACCCGGATCCTCGGGGGTTCACAATTTGGTATCAGAGCAGTGGTACCCTGATACACACATTCGCAGTATTTCAATTCCGATCGCATTAAGTTCTCGGATAGCGGCAGTATTCCGACTTGTCGTGAGACCGAGAAGGGAAATATGACATTCATATTCAATCACCACAAATGTCACCAATTTCATTAATTTTCATATTATATCCCAAGAAGAGAAAAACATATATTATAAGTATCTCCAAATGGTACTTTTATGACTAAAAATGGTTCTCATTCAGAGCCATGTCATCCCGACCAGATCGGGAGATGACTAACGAACTAGCACACATACTGACTACTCTTATTGACCTTTCCATGTTTTATTTGACTCTGGTGTGACACATTCTTTTCTTGCTTCGAAATTACTAGTTTCTTTAGGTAGAGTCGCAGAGACTCTCTCTTCTCCATATCACATCCGAGGGTCAGGTGGTCAGTTGTTTGTCATATCCCTGATAGTCAGGCACTTGCCCGTACTAAGTGGCGGTCACGAGATGATCGCAGATTGTCTACTCCTACAGCTTGATGAGTTCGACTTGATTTTTGGCATGGATTGGCTATCAACTCATCATGCATTAGTTGATTATTTTAGGAAGACAGTTGTCTTCAGGATTCCAGGTTTACCCGAGTTCACCTTTGAGGGTACCATACACGACTCCACCATGGTGTACATTTCAGTGTTGCGAGCACAACGACTTGTCGATCAGGGTTGTGATTCATACCTTGCATTTGTTCGGGAGATATCCGATCAGGAGCCGATGACTCAGGACATCCAAGTAGTATCAGAATACCCAGATGTGTTTCCTGATGAGCTACCAAGATTACCCCCTGAGAGAGAGATCGAGTTCGAGATCACATTGTTGCCAGATACACAGCCGATCTCTATGGCACCATATCACATGGCACCAGCCGAGTTGAGGGAGCTAAAGGTGTAGTTAAAGGAGCTACTGGACTTGGGATTCGTGAGGCCGAGCACTTCACCTTGGGGTGCTCCGGTTCTATTTTTCAAGAAGAAGGATGGATCCATGAGATTGTGCATTGATTACCGGCAGCTGAACAAGAGAACGGTGAAGAACAGTTATCCTCTGCCACGCATCGATGATTTGTTCGATCAGCTCCAGGGATTTTCGGTTTTCTCGAAGATCGACCTTTGCTCAGGCTTTCATCAATTGAGGATTTAAGAGTATGATATTCCAAAGACTGTTTTTCAGGACAAGCTATGGATACTACGAGCTTGTGGTGATGACCGTTTGGGCTCACCAATGCACCTGCAGCTTTCATGGATATGATGAATCGGATTTTTCGTCCATATTTGGACAAATTTGTGGTAGTGTTCATTGATGATGTGCTAATCTATTCACGGAATAAATGGGATCATGCGAATGATCTACGGATCGTCTTAGATACATTGCGGGAGCACAAGTTATATGCCAAGTTGAGCAAATGCGAGTTCTGGCTATCCCAGGTTTCATTTTTAGGGCATGTCATTTCTGGAGCATGCATCGCAGTTGATCCTGCGAGGATTGATGCTGTTATGTCTTGAGAGCAGCCCAAGACTGTCATGCAGATTCGGAGCTTCCTTAGGCTAGCGGGTTATTACAGACGCTTTGTCAACGAATTTTCACGCATCGTTCGTCCTCTGACACGACTGACGCAGAAGGGAGTTCCATTCATTTGGGACGATACATGTGAGCAGGCCTTCCAGATACTGAAGGAGAGGTTGACTACAACGCCTATTCTTGCTCTTCCTTCAGGCACTCAGGACTATGCAGTCTATACGGATGCATCTGGAGAAGGTCTAGGAGCAGTGTTGATGCAGAGAGGACAAGTGATTGCTTACACATCACGACAGTTGAGACTGCACGAGCGGAACTACCCCACACATGACTTAGAGTTGGCGGCAGTTGTCTTTGCCTTGAAGATCTGGCGCCACTATCTATATGGGGTGAACTTCGAGATTTTCACAGACCACAAGAGTTTTAAGTACATCTTTGATCAGAAGGAGCTGAACATGAGACAACGCAGATGGCTCGAGCTACTGAAGGATTATGATTGCACGATCTCTTACCATCTCGGTAAGGGAAATGTGGTAGCCGATGCACTTAGCGGGAGAGCACATGCAGATGGTACGACAAACTGGCTATATACATGGGATACGCTTGCAGCTTTGAGCAATTGGCATCCTCAGGAGAGCGCATCCATTTCTATTGCCGTACCTCCTCGATACAGCAGCCTTTGGGATCGTATTGTAAAAGGCCAGAAGACCGATCCTTGGATCCGAGATAGATACATGCGCTCCGTCAAGGACGAATTTGATGACTTTGTTGAGATGGAGTCTATTTTATGGAAGGCAGGACGGGTAGAGACATTCTCGATAAGACACACAGTTCACGGTTATCTATCCATCCAGGCATACGAAGATGTACCGTGATCTGCGTTGACATTTCTGGTGGGATGGAATGAAGCGCGACGTGGCGCTACATGTTAGCAGATGCATGACCTGTCAGATGGTCAAAGCCGAACACATGAGACCACCGGGATTACTGCAGTCTCTCCCCATTCCCGAATGGAAGTGGGGGAGCATTTCTATGGATTTTGTCACAGGTTTGCCGAAAACACCAGGTGGCCATGATTCCATTTGGGTCGTTATTGATAGGTTGACCAAGTCAGCCCATTTCATACATGTCAACACGACTTACACTCCATCCAGATTGGCTAAGCTCTATGTGCAGAATATCATTAGACTTCATGGTATACCACGAGAAGTGGTGTCTGACAGGGATTCGAGATTTACATCTCATTATTGGCATCAGTTCATGTCAGCACTACAGACAGAGCTGAAGATGAGTTCTGCTTATCATCCACAGACAGACGGGCAGAGTGAGCGCACCATTCAGACGCTTGAGGATCTACTTCGCGCATGCACTTTGGAGTGGAAAGGGTCATTTGCCTTTGGTGGAATTCACGTACAACAACAGCTATCACTCCAGTATTGGCATGGCACCATTCGAGGCCCTATACGGGCGGAGATGCCTCACACCTCTCAGTTGGCGGGAGGTAGGTGACCATGCTCTCTACTCCGTAGATCTCTTGGAGGAGACTGCGAGAGCTGTGATCTTGTGAGATGGAGGCTTCTGACGGCACAAAGCCGCCAGAAGAGCTATGCAGACCGTCGAAGAAGAGACTTGGAGTTCCAGGTAATCCAATTCTTCCTCTTCATCCATTCAACTATGACTTATTCAACTTAAATCTCATATAATTCCTGTAAATTACAGCTGAGAGATTGGGTATTTCTCCGTGTATCTCCCATGAAGGGAATACAGAGATTCGGTGTTTGTGGCAAGCTCGCACCGCGATATGTGGGTCCGTTTGAGATTCTTGCATGAGTGAGGAAAGTGGCCTACCGAGTAGCCCTTCCTCCACATCTTTCCAGCATTCACGATGTATTTCATGTATCCAATTTGAGGAAGTATGTCCATGACCCTCGCCACATTATCAGTTACGAGAATCTCGATGTAGAGCCGGATCTGACTTATGAGGAGAAGCCTGTCCAGATACTTGACCGTGCCGTGAAGAAGCTTCGCAGCAAAGAGATTTCATTAGTCAAGGTGTTGTAGCGTCGAAGAGGCGATGTAAAAATCAAAACAAGATTTTGTAATTAGATACATGATAAATATATGACATGTTTTCTCTTTGAGGTTTTTATGGGTTTAAAACCCTTTAAGGTTTTTATGGCCACATGGAACCTAAATAAAACACCTAATGACCTTGACTCGAGTCTCGAGGACGAGACTCCCTTTGAGGTTTTTATATTTGTAACATCCGAAATCCGCCAAACCCGAAACCGACCCGATTAGCATCCGATTAATCCAATAAAGTTGTTTGTCAATGTCAAACAACCGAAATCGATCAATTGATCGTAAATAAAAATTCGATCGGGCAAAATTGACCAAAAATCGGTCGCATCGTAATGCGTGCCGCGAAAAGCCGCGACGCAAATTCAGAAACTGAAAACGAACTGAGACCGCCTAAAAATCCGGTTCGACGATACAAGACCAACGGAATCGACCGTTCGTCAATCGGAGGTCGTTTGGTATTTTTTTAAATCACAAAATTTAATCTTAAACAAAAACCGTATCCGAAAATTTCGGCTATTCAAAACTCGACCGGAAGTATATCGATATTATACTCATATTGGTCGTCATTCAGAGAGGATCAAATTGAGATTTTGCGCGTCAAAATCTGACGCCCGAGGCGTGAATACGGTCAATTTTAAGAAAATTAAATAAAGAGAGATTTTGGAAAAAAAAACAAATCAAATCCAACAGTAGCAGTCGGCTACTGTTAAAAAAATTATATAATAATATAAATTTACTTTTACCTGTGCAGCATCCACGTAATCCTAATTGTAGACACTTGGATCCCCAAGCAATTCCACCTGGCTATGTTAAATCCCCTTCTCATCTCCTATATAAACACCTTAAAACCTTTTTGTTTTCCTATGTCCTTCCCCGTCTTCCCAATTTCAGCCGTAACTCTTCTTTCCCTATTTAACACTTACCAACGAAGAAGACTTTCTTCTTCTTTCCTAATTCCAAAAATCCCTTTTCCAAAAATCTCAATCAAGAGCCCTTCCCACTGTCCTCAAATCACTTCCTAAAAGCTCCATCGAAGGCTCTAATACAGTCTTTGTCCTTTCAATTGTTGTTGGATAGCAATTGAAGTCCAGATTCCAGCCCTAATCCAAGAACCTGGAGCTCCCCGTCGTCCTCTTAAAGGGCATCAAGATTTGCTACCTACTGCTGCTGTTCGCAGCAGCCAATTGCAGTCTTTTTCCCCTACCAAGGCGTACAGATGTGATTTCTATTATAAAGATCAAAGGTACAACCTCAAGCCTTCTATTTGCTGCCTTGCATGTACAATTCCATTTTTTTTCTTCCCTTTACTGCCTAGCATACACCATTTCCAGCCCAAAAGCATGTACAATCTTTCTAAATTGACCTTAAATTACGAGACGATTACAGTTCTCTAGTCTCTTCTATGCTCATGTTCATAAAAAAAAACAGGACTTCATAAATTTCTGCTCCTGTTAATATTGTCCATTAATCATGCAGGATTTCATACATCTCTGTTCTGCTCATACCTGATTTGTTAATTACCAGTTTTTCTTCATTTAAGTCATATTAAGTAATGGATTGGCCTTCCACCGAGTAGGTACTATATGTGTTATCCTAATAATCCTTGATAATGAAATCCATATTATCTTAGTTATGGGTTCTCAGAAATCTCGGTAATATCTATTGGAAATTTCTGGACAAGAATGTGTAGGTTGTTAAAAAAAATAGTTATATGTTGTAAAAAGAGCATGCATACTAACATAAAGGTGGTCGTAGGTAGATATCAAATATAGTCATAATAAAAGCGATAAACAAAGAAACCGTCAATATAATCGTGAAGAATAAACATCGATGTTTAGAGTATATAGGACCTAATAATCATCTTATATCAACTTAGAATTTTATGGATTGAATTTTATTAGTTGATTCCATTAACATCCCATTTGAATCCTACAAAGATTTACTGGAATATGTATAGTAAGTCTAATTGAGATAGGATTCAAGTTAAATCCAATAATATAGTATTACTGTATCATGATTTTCAAAGTAGTCTAAATAACTTGCCATTAAATTTGTAGAGACTGACAAAAGGTTTCTGCTAATTCCTCTTGTTCATGCATATCCATCCTAAATGAAGATTTCATCTCTACAACATTCACATATTGCTACTCCTACAGCTTGGAACTGTGGTAGCATTGTATGTGCAATACCATTTTAACTCCAGACCAAAGATGAACTGGATCAGGTGGAATAACTGGTGTCTATTGTTAATAGTTGTACATATGTAGATAAATTTCAATCCCAGTAGATGGATGCTTTGAGTTGTTTTGCACCATTGAACGTAAGAATCGAAGCAATCGGATACTTATAATTATAGCTCCTACTGCTGCATTTTGCTTTTGGATGGTGTTACGACTCCTACCATATTATAGAGCTCACTCGAATTATCTATAATGTTACAATTCGAACAATCCTCCCTTGGTTGATATTGTTTTGTTATATGCATATGGAAATCATCTCAAACTCCATAATTTCAAGCAAATAGAAACTAATTGAATAAATAACATGCATATTATAGATTCTTCATCTGAACCGATTTCTATTAAGATTGAAATGACCAAGAGTTTTAGAATCCATTGTAAGATTGTTAAAGGAATAATCCCTCTTCTGTGCTAAATGCAATAAAGTATAAGTATGAATGAGATAGCATCAATAGTTGGGGGTATTCTAAAAACTTATGATTCAGATAGTTAGTAAATATGAATCAGTGAGATCAATAAAATCATTGGCCAAAAGATCTAGACCAATATAATCAATCACATCATAGATTAAAGAGAGTTCTTTAGTCAAGAGAGCAAAGACAAGATGTTGAATCCATGATGACTTACATTTAATAATGCCGGTCATGGTAACCTTTATACCTGACCGTGCGAGGGCGCGGTGACCCTCAACTGGGCGGGAGATAGGAAGCCCAGTTAGGGCAGCGGCCGCCTAGTGCGCGGGTCTAGGATCCCAGTCCCTTCTCGGTTTTTATGCGAGCTCGCAGTGTTTTTACGCCTCGTTGGGATCCAGACTTTAGACCAGTTCCGCTGACCCTGTCTTTTAGGATACCTAGGCGGGGGATCCTGGTTTTTCAGTTTTACGTACGAGCTCGGTTGCCCGTTACCGGTCGGGCTGTTTTTCTAGAGCGACTTTTCCGGGAAGTCCCTCTCACCCGTCTCAGTGGCGTAGTTTGGGAGTAGACCTATCCCTCTATTGGACCGTCCTTCCAATTAGGGGGCGAGACGGAAGAGCCCTTTTGTTGGCTTCTTCACCGCTTGAGTTTTTCTTTCGCCAACAGACTTGGCGATTCTACATCCAGATCATCAATATCTACATCTATATCAACATCATCGAGAGTTACATCAGAGAGAAAGTTATAGTCAGGGTTTGGAGGAAATCACAATTAAAATTGAGATGATTAGAAGTGACTATAATCAGTTTTGAAATCCCTATAAAGATCACAGTTTAAGTTGAGTAAATGGAAGTGACTATAATCTGACTTCGAAATCTTAATAAGCTAGTGGACGTGTTGGGAACTTAGTTAGGATGCATTATACTACACCGCATGCATACGGAGGCACCCCAACCCTAAGACTTTCCCCAAGTCTTAGAGTCATAGTGTGAGGTTTCACATGAACCAAGACCACAGACTATCCACTAGACTTAATAATAAATCATTATATCTTCTTATCTCATCTTCCCCATCATCAAAATCCATGAATATAATCTCTCAGTAATATGAAAAAAAAATGTACTTATGATCAATAAGTTACCATAGATATATGCTTATGTGGGAAATGTTGGGATAAGGGCTGATCATGAGGTGTTCTTACTAAAAATTTGGAAACCTTTTACATTTGCAAGTAGAATTAAATTTTTTATTTGAGTTGCTCATGCCTCTGTACTTGCTTTCTTTTGTAAATAATAAATGCCTGTTATTTTTATATAAACTTATGGGAAGTACCAGCACCCGCTGACGCCTTTTCTTCCTTGCACGCATGGCAGGCAAGGAGCCTTTAGCACAGTAGCGGGTTAATGATTTCAGGAGATAAATTTTATACCCAATGGTATGGTTTATTTTGTGCCAATTTTTGTTCAATTTATATTGTATTATGTTTCTTTCTCTTCAGTCAGATTTTTGGGATATACTGTATGTACTGTCAGACTTTGTACATGTGAAATATATGGAAGTTAATGAAATAAGATTTTGGTGACAATTGTTCTAATAACTTGTGGTTATGATTGTGAATGTCATGTAGAAAATTATCCGCGCGAAAAATTTCCCTGTTTTTCTGTCACTTAATGCGTTCTCATGGAAATGAATTATTGCGAGATGCGCGTAAACGGGTACCCGGATCCTCGGGGGTTCACAGCTAGGGCCGCCGAGGGGTGTTGGCGGCGGGACTAGGGGGCCGCCGGGAGAAGGGTGGCGGCGTTGACGGGGCTGGGCACTTGGCGGAGCCGTCGGGGTGGTTCGGGAACCGCCGGGAGGTTGGCGGGGATTCGAGTTGGCGGCGGTGGCGGCGGGATGAGCAAGGAGAGAGGGCGGCGGGTGGGGAGAGGGAGCCCTAGGGCTTGGGCTCTGATACCATGTTGGGAGAAAAACTGAGATTGTTTATTCAAAGAAACCCTAGGCTCTCTTATATAGGGAGAGACCTTAAGGGTAAAGTACAAAGTAGTCCAGAGAAAATAAAGAAATAACGAACATGTACATAACATAATAATATCTATCTCTACAGTAACTACACGAAGTTTGATGAATAATGCCCTGAGAACTGAGGAAATTTGACAAATGTAATGTTGAAAACTCCAAAGCGTTATCCGTGCGAATGATTTTGACATTGGTAGAGAAGATATTATTAACCTCTATAATAAACTTTCGAATAATAGGACCAACTTCAGACTTTTGTTTTAACAAGAATACCCAAGATAATCTGAAAAAATCATCAACAACAACTATATAGTAACGATGTCCTTGAAGATCAGGGACACGACTCGAACCCCAAATATCAAAGTGAAATAGTTCAAAACACCGACTACTATGACGACTCGGACGAACTGGAAATGAAGACCGGTGATGTTTCCCTAGCTGATAGGCTTCACAATCCAATGTGGTACGAGTAGATATCTGTAGCAAGACATGACACATCTTCTGCAGAGGCAGATGGCCAAATCGAAGATGCCAAAGGAACGGAGAAATGGATCCGGAGGGAATATTAGCAGCACCAACACAAGACGATATAGCAAGCTTATACAAGCCCCTCTGCTCACGACCACTTCCAATCATCCTGCCAGTCAGTATGTCCTGAAACACAAAAGTAGAAGGGTCAAAGATGGCACAACAATGTAAATCTTTTGTAAGCTGGCTAATAGATAACATGTTCATCTGAAAGTCAGGTGCGTGTAAGACATTTTGAAGGCTCAAAGAAGGTGTCAGAGTGATCTTCCCCTGACCAACAATGGGTAATCGGACCCCATTGGCAATGACAATAGATCGGCCTGGTGCAAGTGCTCTGTAGGTGGTAAACTGCAGTCTGTCGCCGCACATATGATGAGAGGCTCCGGAATCCATAATCCAGTCTGTCAGATCCGAACAAGTAGTACTGGTAAGTGCATGAGGAGTACCTGATGAGCTAGAGGATGCTCTGGCCGAAGCTGCAACATCCGTAGAAATTGGAGACGAAGACGAGGGTGTACTGATCATCTCACGAAGTCGTGAGACGAGATCATCAAAGCAAGCATCTGAAAGTGATGCAGCAGAAGCCTCAGTCTGCTCCGCAACATGTGCAGAGGTTGGATATCCATGCTTGTGAAAGCATGTCTCCTCAGAGTGACCTGGACGGTGACCGTGAGTACAGGGGCCACGGTGTCTGCCTCCCCTCTCTACCATGAGGTCCACGACCTCAAAAATGTGACGCTCCTCCTCTGCCACGAGTGGCAGCCATAGCTGAAGGAGTAGGCTGGGCAGTAGATGCCAATGCAGTAGTAATCCTACTCAATCTCTTATATACCTCCTCCATTGGTGGAATGGTCTCGCCAGTCAGAAGTTGAGTACGAGCTACATCGTACTCAGAATCAAGGGAGGATAGAAATACGCCGGTCATCGTAGCATTTTCGTATGCCTGCTGTTGTTCTGCACTGGTAGTGATCGGCATGAAGCTATGCAGTCTCTCGAACATGCCCCATGGATGAGAGAAATGTGCATGTAATGGCTTCCCATTCTGTTTCGTAGAGAAGATGTCGAATTGTAACTGGAGAATCTTGCTCTCATTCTTGGACTGCCCATATGTAGCAGCCAGTATGTCCCACATAGCCTTTGCTGTGGGTTGATTCACAATATCATCTGCAATTTCCGTAATCAACGTCCTAAAGAGCCAAATACGGGCATACACATCATCTTGCTTCCATGTCGCGTTTGCTCCTGCCTTGTCCTCCGGCTCGGAATCTGTCAGAATGTGCTCCTTGTTGTGGCACTGCATTAGGGTGCGGAACTGCATAGACCATAATTCATAGTTGGTCCCATCCATCTTCACTATAGGGGCTGGGCCTTTGAAGGCACCCGAGGATGTAAACATGTCACCCTTGTTCTCTGACATGATTGATGAGGAGCCTAAGACCGATGGAGATAACCAATGTAAGCGGTCTACAGAATCATATGAAGGGTAGGTTGTATGTATAGACTCATACAACCATCCCTTGGCTTTTTTGGAGTGCCGACCCTAGTGCTGTGCCACTCGGGAGGGGTCAGCGGGGCCTGCTGTGACTGGATGTACAAGGAAAAGTGCCTAGGTGCGGTCGGGAGGCGTCAAGGTGCTGTTGCGGTCGGCGAATGACAACCGAGGCAGCACTTAGGGTGGTGGTATGCGCAGCCAGCGGCATTGGGACGCCTGGAGGTGGTGCGTGGGGCGCTAGGGGGCCGCCAAGGCCGTTGGGGCGACGCTGGGGGGCGCTAGGGCAGCTCTAGGGCGGCGCGAGGCGGTGTGGGGGGCGCTACGGCGACGCGAGGGGGGGTTGGGCGGTGCTGGGGGATGCCGCCAAGGGCGGTGGAGCAGCGCGAGGTGCCGCCTGGACGCTGGGCGGCGGGAGGGAGGCGCGGGGGGGTTGGAGGCGCGTCGGGGCGGGGGGGGGGGGGGGAGGTGGAGGGCGTAGGGTTAGGGTTTTGGGTGAGATACCGAAATCCCGATCTAGGACCGTTGCTCCGATACCATGATAGGAGAAAAACGAGTCGGATGCACTATACGTACCCGAGGGCTCTCTTATATAGGAGAATAACCCTGGGTTAATTACATGATAAGTACACTGAGAAAACAGGAATTAAATAAGAAAGGTGCAACACGATATTTAACTTACAACATTGTAAAGTGCTTTATACTTTTTGAGCATCTCGGTAATGTAATATATCTCTCTATAATGAAATTGTGTTTGTGGTGACTCCCACCTTGGGATTTCACCCTCTTTTTTATCAAAAAAAGAGAATTGGTGCTCATTAAGACTCTAATGGGCATATGGTCCATTGGATAATTCCTTTCTATATGTATATTGGGGCCCTTCCAATGAGGTGGGTCTTTCTTGTTGTCACGACTTAAATTTCGGATCGTCGGATCCTCCCTTTATTAGATTTGGTTACTCATCAATACTTTATCCAATAGTAACAACTAACATTCAGAAACATACTACAATAAAAATGCTACACATACATCTCACATTTTTCTATTCACAAAATAAAACTTACATAGAAACTTGTCCCATCATATTCTTTTATGTTAGAGAATGTAATAGGATGGATGAGCAGTGGGACTTCGGTCTGTCTGTGAGGCTATATAAGGAGCCCCACATCCTCTGTATTCATTGAGAAATTCAATAGAATATCCAGCCCTTTTGATGGCTTCTCTTGTGGTTTCATCCTGCTCCTTAATGAGTAGGATTCCATGTAAAATCAAAGTCTTCATTTTATCTTATTCTTGCTTTGATTCACTTCCACATTTCATATTTCAACACGGTATAAGAGCGGGGCGAGAAGGCCGGGTCGAACTGGCCGAGGTTCAAAACCTATGTCCAAACCCTGACCATAGGCCAACCCATGGCTCATTTCGCTCAACAGTTCCACAAAGAAGAGGAGAAGGGTCCCAAAGCCCTAGTAGGCCGTCAATTCACAAAAAAATGAAGAAGAGAAAAGGAGAAGAGAGTGCCCAAAGTTGGGCCCTGATTGAAAACGGGGAGGGGGGGAGAAAAAAGGGACACGTACGGAAAAAACGTACGCGAGAGAACAAAAAAGGAAAGAGGAAAGCCATTAAAAAATGATGAACGACTTATTTGAAAAAACTTCCAAAAAAATATTTTGAGAAAAAAAAGTTACGTACAAAAAAAGGAGCTGTATGAAAAAAAATGAAAATAATTTGTGCAACAAAAAAGGTATGTTTTTTGGTGTCTCCAAACTTGATCCACGATCTTTATTCTATAAAGTATGAGAGAAAGGAGGAGTTAGATATAGATTCTTCAGGAGTTCTGCACATTCACAACTGACAGACCGATACTTCAAATTTCTTTGATCATCCATCTTTATCGAGCATCAAATTCTTCGTTAGGGTGTACTTCTTTTACGACCCGATCAGTTCCTCGCGCTGGACTTCTTTTGCAGTGATTCTTCTCGTGGCACGACAGAGATACGTTCCGGTGACCTGCATGCACGACAGAAATACGTTTCGGTGACCTGATATGACAACGGTTGTATAGGAATGACAGAGATACGTTTCCTGAAAGCCACAGACCTGTCCTTGTACGAGGTCTTCTACTAGCAACGGATGTGTTTTTCTTGTGATGTATCATGTGAGGATGTGTAGTATACTTTCTTTTTCTTGCAAGCTACAGCTTTCTCAGCTCCAGCTTGAGGGAGGGTGTTAGAGAATGTAATATGATGGATGAGCGGTGGGACTCCGTCCTGTCTGTGAGGCTATATAAGGAACCCCACACCCCCTGTACTCATTGAGAAATTCAATAGAATATCCAACCCTTATGAGGGAGGGCTTCTCCTGTGGTTTCATCCCACTCTTTAATGAGTAGCATTCCACGTAAAATCAAAGTCTTCATTTTATCTTATTCTTGCTTTGATTCACTTCCGCATTTCATATTTCGACATTTTACATATACATCAAGCTGAAGGAAAAGAACTCGAAAGAGCTACGAACTACCTTATACTATAATATAAAACTGTTGGATGGCTGACTAAGGTCCTTGCGATGACTCACAGATACCTTATACTATAAGATGCTACTGTTGGTTGGCTTGTTAACTAAGGTCCTTGCGATGGTTCATCAGTATCTTTTGGGATTCCAGAGATCATAGGATAAAGATTAGCGAGTACTAAGTAATGAAGAAGAGAAAAGAAAACAAACACAGTAAGTTAGAAAAACTTATTATTCTAGAAAGAATTCCATTTTTACAATTAATTCATATTCCTTCTATTCCACATTGGGGATTAGTCCGTGTGAATTTCTTCACCTCTCATGGACTCTGAAGCTGTAGACACTTCAGGATTGGAAATTTCATTGCTCTGATGAGATTACGCCGCTGCATGTCGCCTCATCCAACCCTCAAATACTACCTTACTCTTTTCTTTTATTTCATTATTCAGTGTTCCAAACCCTCAACTTGACAAATGGAGAACATTATGGTCTAAGTTGGGCACTCATCTATAATATAGTACTGCATACCATCCCCAAACAGATGGACAAAGAGAAGTAGTAAATAGATATCTGGGAAACTTGCTTCGGAATCTCACAGGGGAACGACCCTCTCAATGGGAGTTGGACCCTTCCTCTTACCGAGTTTACGTACAACATTTCATCTTGTCAATCAATCTCCTTCTGAACGTGTCTACGGTTTTCTCATTCCTCACATCCTTGATAGAGCTCCTCTTGTCAATCAATCTCCTTCTGAACGTGTCTACGGTTTTCTCATTCCTCACATCCTTGATAGAGCTCCTCTGGTTTGACCCGGGTGGGCAAATGCTACTACATACAAGTTGGCTTACCATATCCATACCAAACTCATAAATATCTCCACTAAATATCAAACCCAAGCCAATACCCGCAGATGGGAGGTTGAGTTCAAGGAAGGGGATTTGGTTATGACCTATTTTCAAAAAGAGTGTTTTCTCGAGAGATCGCAACACAAATTAAGCCCAAAAATTTTGGTCCCTTCGAATTGAAAAATCGATCCAAACGCTTATGTCATGGATATGTTGCAAGAAATCAATACTTCTGTGTCCGATTTGTACTCATATGTTGACCAATATGCATTCGTCGGAGGAACAATTGCCAACAATTTCTGCGGCAACAGTAACTCCTGACACCATTGAAGACATTTTTGTTGTCCACAAATTAACATGTAGTGGGGTGACTTGACGCTTTATGGTTCGATGGAAGGGACATCGCATGGAATACAACTCATGGATCAAAGAGAACGAGTTGAAAGAGGGCCATGACCTTTTGCAAGGTTACTACAATGTCATCTTGCTGGAGCAAGATTCTTCTTAGCAGGGGGAGTTGATGGAATTTAGGATATGTTAAAGACCACTTCTGCAATAAACATTTAAATGCAAGGGTACTATTGTAATTTCTTAAGCCTAGGGTTGTGTGTAAATTTTCATTTTTCATCTTGTTTTGAGTCTTAAGACATTGCAACACCATGTAACAATACCTTCCCTTTTTTGTCTTGATTATGTGGTGCAGCCCCATGAAAATGCACCGTCTTTTTTTTTTGAAAGCTCAAAAAAAGGGGGAGTCACTCGATGGTGATCGCCCCAATATATTATAAAAAGGAAAGAAATATACAAAAGAAATGCACCGTCCTTTGTCTTGTAGGGCCTCTTCTACACTATAAAAGGAGGGGATGGCCAGCAAGAAGGGACAGAGCAGAAAACCCCCAGAAAAAACCTATTACGGGTGTATCACCTCTCCCCTCTCCCTCTTTCCCCGGCCCTCCTTCTCCAGCAAATTCTCCCTCTTCCCCCAGACTTCCCTCTTCTGACTTCTCCCAGTAGCCCTCCAACTCCATTCCTCCTCTCCAACGACCTTTACTCCCTCCCTCAAACAGCTCCAGCAGTCCCACCCCGAATTATTCTCCCCACCACTGTCCTCCTTTTCTCATCCCAGCCCTTCCTATTCCCTTTCCCAACAACTCTCTCCTCCCACAACATCCCTTCTCTTCCATTCCAACCTAGCTCCAGCAACTGCAGCCCGATCACCCTACACCACCATCACCACCACCAACCGACTGCAACAATCACTACTCGTCTTCCTCGTGCACCACTTCCCCCTTGCAGTCCTTATTTGGGTCTGTGGTTTGCTATTCCTTTTCTTCTAATTATGTTAATCTTTTCTCTGTTCTAGTCTTAGAGTCTGTCCAAGTCTACTATCTACTTATTTTTCTTTCAGGTTCATGTCTAAGCTTCTGTTTTGAATGAAAATTCAGTCGTCAATATTTGTGTTCTATGATGGTCAATTATTTTATTACTGTAGTTCCAGCTGTTGCAACTTTTGTTTATTTTTTTGAAGTTGGTTTCTTTATCTCCTTTTTCTGTTTGATTTGAGTTGGCTTATTATGGTACTTGTTATTTGTTCTAGACTTCTGTGAATAGTACATTTGTTTGTTCCCATCGCTCGCAGAAATTTAACTATGATTTGCAATCAAATTATTACTCTTGTTTGGCGATCCAATGGTTGTAATCCCACAGCAACATAACCCTATCATTGAGTAACCATATAACTAGGCAATTAATTTCTGTAGGGCTTCTTATTTGCACATGGTTAGTCACTTTGAGTGTTTAGAATTGCATTAACTTACTAGATCGAAGCCCTATGGTAATGTGTTGTGGCTATGTTGTTGTAATGTTCATTGCAAATAGTCCTACTTTACATGAACACACCAAACATGTAGATGTAGATTGCCACTGTACAAGGGATATGATTCAACAAAGAAACATTAAGACGTAATTGGTTACTTCAGAAGAACAAACAATTGATGTTTTCAGCAAACCTCTCACTTGGTCCCTATTCACCAGATGTATCTCCAAGTTTAGCGTGATGGATATCTATGCTTCAGCTTGAGGGAAGGTATTGAATATTTTAGGTGTATGGATATTATTTTGTAATCTGAAGGCGTGTCTGTAATTGTTTTGATAAACCCTAGACTCCCAGAGCAAGTCTTCATCAGACCGAGTGTTTGCAGACGATGGCGACTCAAAGGGCGACTCAAAGGGCGACTCCGAAGGCGATCGGGAAGGCGATCGTTCAGTCGTCTGCGCAGACTTTCGCTCCTAGTGAGCGGGCTAAGGGGAAGGGTGGCGCGTCGAGTTCGCAGGTCTTCAGTCCCCAGTTCGTTGCTGCTGAAGGGGAGGACAAGCTCCATCAGGAGGCAGGTTGGGTGACGGTTTCTCGCAAGAAGCAAGGGCGCGTTTGCTGGCGGTGCGGAGTGAAGGGCCACCTGGCCTCGGTTTGCGTTGCGAGGCCTCGCTGCTTTGCTTGCGGCGGGTTGGGGCACAAGCAGGCGGGATGTGGTGCAAGGTCCAGGGGGAATGCGGGTCGCTTCCTTCTCGGAGGTCCTCCTTCAAAAGGGGTTGCTAGCGGTTCGGGGTCTCATCATGCAGAGGGGTTCCCCTCGGTCGATACTAGAAGGTCTTTCGCGCAGGTGGTCGCAGGGGGTGCGCGCACTTCGCCGGAGGTAGGCGGGGCCTGCGGGAAGAAGGACTCTAGTTCCCATGCAGCGTTCGTCTCGCGGGGGGCGCATGTTGCTGGGGGGTCAACGATGGTCGAGGCCGTGGTGGCAGGGGGTGCAAGTTCCTCGCATGGGGGGGATGACGAGGCGCGTGGCCTGCGTGAAGGTAGGGTGTTGGTAGGGATTTTCCTGAATCAGTGCATGTCCATCGAGGAGGTGAACCGCGTTCTCATCGACCTTTTGGGGACCAGCTTCTTGGGCGACCTGTTCCTGCTGGGTTCGAAAAGATGCTGTGTTAGAGGTCTCCTAATGCACCAGCGTTCTCGCTTGCTTCATGCAGGGCCTCATGGAGGCATCGTGTGGAGGGATCTGCGGTTTGCTGACGGTGCCTGCTCGGAGTTGGAGGTGTGTGTGGCTGAGGTTAGGGGGGTCCCTTTCTTGTCTCGAGCCGTTCATCGCCTTCGGCGACCTCTTAGAAGGTGGGGTGAGGTGTTGGCCGTTACCAGCGATGGCTTATCGCCGGGAGATGATCCAACATCTACGAAGATCCTAATGGAGTGCAACAAGGCCTTCCTCGATCGGGCGGATGGCCAGGTGTTCTTCGAAGAGTTAAACTTGGGAAGATTCTTCTGTAGAATCGAGATGTCTGTGGTGGTGCCTCCGCCGCCTCCCCCATTACCGGACCGGAGGGCTCTTGGGGGGGAGACCGGCTTGAGGGCCGTTCCGTTTTCCGAGGAGAAGCAGCCGCCTTGGGACTTCGCCTCGTCGTTCTCGCCGTAGATGGGTTCGTCTTTGGGGGGTGCGCCGTGCTATGATGTTTACGTAAGGCCTTCTCCAGCAATGGTACGTGAAGCCCATCCCACCGCATGGAATCGATGCATGGTAGCCGCCCTCGGGAGTATGCGAGGGGACGTGGCGGGCGGTTGGAATGACGTGGAGGGTAGGTGCACGAATCTCGGAGGAGATTTGACATCCTCGGTGGGGTCGCAATGTTCTGCCTTCCGGATCTTCTCACCGGGCTTTGCTATCCTTGGGCATGTCGCTTCTCCATCATCCGGAGCTGCGCGTCAATCCTCGAGTCGGGTTGTTGAGTTGGACCCGATTATCATCTCAAAGGCGGATCACCTTCTTTTATCGGGTCGGGCGGGGGTTGATTCGGGTTCGAGGGCACAGCCGGACCCTCCTTTGTTGGCGGACCCTCCTCTGGTGGCGGACTCGGGCGCCTTGAGCTTCTCTTATTCATTGTTCGCCGCCCCGCATCCCGACTCTCCGCTTCTCAACTTCCAGGTGGATCTTTCCTCTTCTCAGTCCGGAGCTGCATTACAGGAGGGGGTCGCCCGTGGGCCAGACGCGCCTGCTGCGGAGCCCCTTGATGATACGGCTTCAGATGCCGAGCCTTCGAAGAGATCTTGCAAGCGCTACAGGAGAAGGCGAAGTGCTCGTTCGCTGTCAAGGGAGCACCACTCATGTCAATCCTTCGAGGAGGCGGTGGCGGAAGCAGCGGGGGTGGTGCCTTCAGGGGTGTTCAACAAGGTTACTAAATGAAGATCCTTTCATGGAATGTCAGGGGCATGGGGGATGCGGCTAAGCGAAAGATCCTGGGGTCCAGATTCAAGGAATGGGGGTGCGACGTCATTTTTCTGCAAGAGACCAAGCTGGCCTCTTTGGATGATGATGTTTGGCGCTCTCTCGCGGCGGGGGATCTTGATCAGTTTTGCGCTTTATCTGCAACTGGGAGTGCTGGCGGTTTGCTTATTGCTTGGAAGTCGTCTCGGTTCTCCCTTATCTCTAATGTGACGGGCAACCACTCTCTCTCCGTTCTGCTCACCAGGAAAGAAGATTCTCAAGCTCTCCTTCTCTCGTGCGCTTACGGCCCTTGTGATGCGGCTCGCAGGAAGGACCTTTGGGACGAGCTCCGCAAGATCTCGTTGGACAACGAGGGTTTGCCTTGGCTAATTGGGGGGGATTTTAACGTCACGTTTCGATCGTCTGATAGGCCTCGGTCCAGGGGTGGCTACGACTCGGGCTCAGAGGACTTTGCGGACTTCATCAACGGCCTGGCTCTTCAAGACTTAACGGCTTCGGACGTGAGGTTCACTTGGAGAAATTCTTCCTCCAAGTCTTGCATCGACAGATTCCTCGCGTCGATGGCTTTCATGGAGCTCTTCCCTCTTTCGGTGGTACTATCTAGGCCCCGTGCTTTCTCGGACCACACTCCTATCATCTGGGATTCCCAGATGTCTTCTCCGGCGGCTGGCTTCTTCAGATATGAGAGGTGCTGGAAGCTTGAGGATGATTTCCGTGTGTTGGTGTCTTCTTCTTGGGCGGAGGCTTGCGAGGGTCGGTCGGCGGTGGAAAGGCTTCGGAGGAAGCTTGTGCGTCTCAGAGGCGTCCTGTCCAGTTTCAAGAAGAGGTCGCGGGAGGCTAGGCTGTCTGCCAGGAAGAATGCGGAGGCCATCGTTGCAGAGTTGGACACCTTGGAGAGGCTGAGGGAGCTCTGCTCGGAGGAGCTGGTCTCCAGGTCTGCGGCGGTGGCCGCGGTCGAGAGGGAGGAAAGAATGAGGGTGGCGGAGTGGCGCCAGAGAGCGAAGCTGAAATGGATCAAGGAAGGAGACACAAATTCCTCCTTCTTTCACAGGGTCGCATCTAATAGGAGGCGGTCAAACTTCATTCGATCGATTTCCTTCGGGGGTCGCGAGGTGGTGGGCGAGAAGGCGATTGGGAATGCGGTGGCAGACTACTACAGGGCCTTCTCTTCCGTTCGTTTACCTCGTCGCTGGTGCTGGTTGGGGGAGGAGGACTCGATGCTCTCGTCCGCGAGCTGTGCGGAGCTGATTAAGGAGATCTCCTTCGACGAGGTCAAGGATGCTGTCTGGGAGCTTAATGCTGATGCCTCGCCTGGCCCCGATGGCTTCCCTATTGCCTTCTACAAAGATTTTTGGGGGGTGGTGGGCTTCGAGGTCTGGGAGGTGGTTACGGAATTTTCTACGGGAAACGTGGGCTTTGATGGGATTAATAGGGCTCTTATTGTTCTTATCCCTGAGTCTCATTCTCCTGTTGCTATTGAGGATTTTCGGCCGATCGCGATTTCTAATGCCTTGTACTTGATTGTTGCGAAAGTGTTGGTGAGGAGGCTTGCGGTGGTGCTGGACGATCTTATTCATCCATCGCAGGTGGCTTTCATTCCTGGTCGAAGGATCTCTGATGTCACGGCCCTTGCCTCTGAGATGGTCGACAGTTGGGTGAGGAGAGGGAAGCAAGGGATTCTTTGGAAGGTGGACTTCGCGAAGGCGTATGACTCATTGGACTGGAGCTTTCTTTGGTCCGTGCTGCGGGCTCGTGGATTTCCGAATGTGTGGATCTCCTGGGTGCGCCGATGCGTTACCACTGCATCCTTCTCTATCATGCTTAATGGTCGTATCGCTGGTAGCCCTTTTCAGCCTAGGAGGGGCGTTCGGCAGGGGTGCCCTCTGGCACCCATGCTTTTCGTTATTGCGGCGGATGTGCTTCCAAGGATGGCGGATAGGGTGGTCGCGTGTGGCTTCTCATCGGGATTCTCCTGCGACTACAAGAACACTCCAACCCTCCAATATGCGGATGACACCGTCGCCTTCATCGAGGGGGGTCTGGAGGAGGTCCGGGGGATGGCAGTCACTTTGTCGATCTTTAGTGAGCTCTCGGGGCTCCGCATCAACCATTCTAAGTCCAAAATGATTCCTTTCAATTGGGGGGACCAGTCCGCGGCGGCGTGTGGCGTGCTATTGGGATGTCCCCCTTCTTCTCTTCCGATCGACTATCTGGGCCTGCCGCTGGGCGCGAGAAGGCCAAAATTGGTTCATTGGAACAGGGTGATCGACAAGACGGAGAGAAGACTTGCTGGTTGGAGTGCGGCTATGCTCTCCCGGGGTGGGCGTCTTGTGCTGATCAGATCGGTCCTTGCATCCATTCCAGTTTATTTCCTGTCGAATTGGGCGATCCCGGTGGGGATTAAGAGGCATCTTGAGGGCCTTATGCGGAGCTTCCTGTGGGGAAGAAGGGGTCACGCGTCGCGGGGAATCCATCTGGTGGCGTGGAAAGAGGTGGCCAAAAGAAAATGCGATGGTGGTCTCGGCATTCGCAGGCTTGATCTGGTTAACGACGCGTTGATGCTTAAGTGGGTCAACACACTGTGGGGCAACGCCATCGGGTTCTTTCCTTCTATGCTGCGGGATGTTCTTTCCATCGGGGTGGACATGATGCGGGACACCAACTCTTTGCGCTCTGGTACCCCTTTCTGGAGGGGGATTGCTTCAACGGTGAGGCGGTTCTCTCATTTGTTCAAGCCGGCGCTGGGGGATGGTAACTCTTTCCTTTTTTGGCGCGACGCATGGGCGGGGGACAACTCTCTTGCTTCTTCTTTCCCCCGTCTTAGTGCACTGGCTTCTGACTCTATGGTGTCGGTGGCGTCCTCTTGGAGCGGGAGCGATTGGTTCCCCACCTTCGCTAGCAACCTTTCCGACGACCGTTTTGATGACTACTTAAGGCTTCTGCACCAGCTTTCGGCTGCACCAAAGCCAACGTCTAACAGGGATCATTGGGTTTGGCGCGACGGCACCTTCTCGTCAAGGCGGGCTTTCAACGTCATCTCGCAACAACTGTCCTCTGAACGGAACCTTCTTTGCAAAGATCTTGGGTGGCTGTGGCGCTTAAAGCTTCCGGAGAGGGTGATTTTCTTTCTTTGGCTCTTGAGGCGTGGGAGGGTCTTGACCCGTGATAGATGTGCTAGGTTTCTCTCGGGGTCTGACTCTATGGACTGTGTGCTGTGTGGCGAAATTGTGGAGACTCTGCAACACTTATTCTTCCATTGCCCGTGCTCTGGCACTATCTGGGAGGACCTCAACGTTTCTTGGCTCAACGCATCCTCGGCTGACTCGTTTTGGGCATCCATGCGAGCAGGTGCTGGTCGGACAACGAGGGAGTTCCTTCGCCCGTTCGCTTGCGTTTGGGCGCTGTGGCTCGCTAGGAACGCTAAGATCTTCAAGGGACAAAGGTTTTACAAGGAGAATGTTTTAGCACACGTTGATCTGCTTCTGAGTGACTGGTTGCTAATGTAATTCATGTTGCGTGTGGTGCGGGATCCTCTCGATCCTTTGTGTCTGTACCTCTCTTCTTCCTTCCCTTCTTCTCTTTTCTTCTGATTTTAATAATATTTGGGGCGAACACCACGGCGTGCTTCCCCCGAAAAGCTTTGGTTTCAAAAAAAAAAAAACCCTAGACTCCCAATGAGAAACAAGTTCATTTTTCCATTTCTAGCAAACATTAACAGTTTTGACCCACGAAATATTCACTGTTAAAGGTAATAAAACATGACACGAGTCGACATATTGAAACCCCTCTCTCATGCTAAGAAACTAAATCTCCTTGTAAACATGAAGCCAACTATTATTGTCAATTTAATATGTTCTTGTTCGATGTGTTTTATGTTGATTGTGCCCATACATCTTGTGCTAGTTTTGAGCCACAGCTTTTAGTGGATAATGATATAGAGATATTCAAGACAATGTTTTGGTTTTTGTCGTTATTACAGGAACTACAGATGAAATAAAACTTTTTTTTGTGATGCACAGATATGTATGGATCAATACTTCTTAATTTATTCTTTCACATTGTGTTAAGTACAACAATCGAATAGTTGCAACGATCAACTATAGAAGATTATTTGAGCAGCTGTACCATTCTGCAATATATAAATCTGATTAGTTTTCTTCTGTTGTTTCTTTATCAGTTGAGTTTTTCAAAATTTGATGTATGAACTAAACAATTTGATTTTTTAGGTAGAGCAACTGCATAAAATTTTCAAACTATGTGGATCACCACCTGAAGATTATTGGAGGAAGTTCAAGTTGTCCCATACAACTCTTTACAAAGCACAACACCCTTACAAAGGCTCTCTTCGGGACACCTGCAAGCATTTGCCAATCAGTGCCATCAATTTGATTGAAGATTTTCTTTCTATAGAACCTCACAAGCGTGGGACTGCCACCTCAGCACTGAAGTGTGAGGTAACCAATTCTACTGCTCTTGCATGACAGCTATTCATATTGTTGCAGACTGTAATACCTAAAATATATAATAATCATTGTAATACAGGCCTATTGGCTGAGTTAATGTAAGGAGAGCTGATGGGGTTCGAAGGATTGGATTTGCCATTCAAAAGGGATTGGCGGCGCAGCTTGTTGCCCGTCTCCCGTCAATTTCTATGTAATTCTTGAAGAATCATTGTAGCAATTGCCCTACCGATAATTTCAGTAAGTAGTAACACAAGATCATATGTATAGTATATAGACACTCGCAACAACACAATCTATCTCAAGGATGCAGATTTTGCAATATACCAACAAAGTATAGTTGAGTATATAGCAAGTCTAGAATTTGTAGGATTTTTTTGAAGCCCTAATTTCTGCAAGATCGTCATCTACAAGAGACTTTTGCTTCGACGTCTTCGACTATGCCTTCTTATCATTCCGTGGCAGGAAGCAGAAGTTAGGAGAGTTGTCTCCCCTTTACGTGCATCCACGTGCATCCAATGGCAGCCCCTACCGGCGACGAGTCCCAGCTCCATTCTTCTCCATATATGGAACATCAGTCTGTCCATGCACAACCCCTTACGCAAGCGGCTCGCGCGAAGGAGGCCCCGAAGTCCAGGCGACGAGCCCTAAGGCTACAGATCTGACCACCAAACGGCTCTGAAGTATATGGGGAAAATCCTCAAGCGCATCACAGAAGCGTGATGATCGCATCCAACGCGATCGGAGCGACTAGTCATACTAGTTGCTCGGTGCAGCAGAATTTAAAATTTTTAAATCATATGATGAAACCACATGATCCCAAGAACATTTCTTGGATCGTTTCATCTAACCACAAAGTATTAGAAATACCTCTTGAAGCAAGAGATCCTCCTGACTCAAGTCCGATCCATGAAGATGGCACTTGCGGGTGCAATGATGAGACGCATGCTTCTCGCAATCCACGATGAAGATTCAAGCCTTAAATCTCCTGATTTCGTCCAACGAAATCCGACGTCTTCTACTTGTGCCAGAGCCACCAAGGAAGACGGAGATCCGACAACACGACGGCGTAGCGTCGACTGTAGTTCTCTCAAGAACTCAGAGTGGACGACCACTCTGAAAGAGATATGGGTGTGAGAATGAGAGAAGGAGAGAGAGAGCAACTTAATGCGTGTCCTGAAGGGCTAGGGTTGCCCTCTCTTATATAGTAGTTTGGGAGTCCATGGATCACAATCCATGAGACACAAAATCAACGGTTAGATTGATTTGTGTTTTTAATCAATGGCCATGATCATTGTTGTTTAATAAAGCAACAACTTATTAATTTATATTAAATTGAATATATGTTGCATTATCATCAACATAATTTAACTTAATAAAATTAATTAACACAAGATAATAAAGAGGATAAAAACCTCCTCCTAAAAAGATGGGGCGTCACCCTTGAATAATTCATGGGTGACGCCACCTCTCCATTAGGTGGGTTTTTATCTTCTTTATTTTATGAGATAAAATCCCATTATCTTTTTATTATTTGCAACAACATTTATTGCAAATATATTCACTAAATTAACTCAAAATTAATTAGTTAATATTTCAATCATGCCATTGAAAAAATGTGAATCATATTCACAGCCCAAATAAAAATGTTAATTACGTTTACATTTCCAATTAATTGTTTAATGTGAATCCAATTCACATTAACAATCAATTAGTAAATATTATTTACAAATGTGCTCTCTCCAATATAATATAAATCATATTTATAGTATACATTGATATTATAGATAACATGGATAGTACTATTCACATTCTGCATTTCCCTGATAATTAAATCTCATTTAATTATCTTGGATAATTATTCTCATATTATGAATCTCATTCATATTATTCTTGATAATTAAATCTCATTATCAATATCTTGTTGATAATTATCAATATCTTGTTGCTTGGATACATAATTCATCAAAGGAATTATTCTTGAACTCTTTCAAGAATAGTATGCTTTCCGTAGATACGTGGAGATAAGGACATGGCGATTGTATTGTTCCACGTATAGTGATTTGGACATTGAGATCATATCTCAAATCCAGATCTTGCGGACCTCCCATAGATGCTTGATTAAATCAAGTCCGTAAACTTAATCTTCATATTGCATCTGAATCTCATTCAGATCAATGTCCAACACTTGGACTAAGATCAAGTTACTTCTCTACTGAGAGGAGTCACTAAAATCCAGACCTGTTTTATCACTCCCTTGGAATGGAATCGTCATGGTTATACAATCTTTTATGATCACATCACCCTCAGGTATTCCCAATACCTGTACATCCTGCATACTAGAAGACCTTGAATAAACCCGAAGTTATAGATCTCTTTTAGACTGTCACCTTCAGGGTTTTATCATTAAGATTCTCATTTGATCATTGGAATTTAGTGTCGATTATATGCTTTCCAAAAGCATATATCATACCTCTAAATACTGTCAAGCTTCATAAGCGAGACGACCATGCATGGAATTTATTGATCCCAATATCACATGAGCGAGCTCATGTCTTCCGGTTCATAAGTGAACCTGTATGATCCCTTTGAGAGATCGTATTACTCATATGCCCTTATATGCACACCAGCTCGCCAGTATATAGACCTTGATTAGGCCATCAACTTATTGGTCTACCAAATGTACATACTTAGACATATAGTAACACATTTGTCTTCGGTCAGAGGATGTGTGCCTATATCGCGACAGCATACGATGTAGGACTTTGGTTATCTCGATCTCGTTAAGTCAACTCTTTGACCTAACTAATCTGACACTTCCAAATCTATATTCCTATGCAGAGGACCTGTATCAAGAGGTCGGTCAGATATCGACCTTTAGAGATAGGATCGCCATCTCCCACTCAGGCTGGAGATCACATCTTGATGATCATTTGACGGTGCTTGATGAATCCTCAATCTAACTCTTTAGATATTCATCCAAGCACCAGCCTCTATGATTCAACAATTGAATCAACAGCTTTATGATGTCAAGACAGCCATGGTACATAACCCTATTTGTACAGAGGGACCTTATAGTGCATTCATTCACTTAATTTCAGACAGGGAGTGGAACATTACAATAACATTTATTGTAGGAATGGTTCGCCCCGGGCTCACATTGCTAATAGGCCCAACCCCCTTCTAGCAGCAACTCCAAGCGGAGCCCCATCAAATCTCCGAACCCAGTAGTGCGACACCTTATCGGCACCTCCAGCAGTGCGCTCCTCTCCCAACTTGCGTGATGGCGCAACTCTCCTTCTTGTAGACGGAGCCGATCACCATCTCCATATGGCTGCATAGATCAACAAAGGAGGAGGCGACGCTTCCCCATCACACGCGCTCTCCCCCTCCAAGCGATGGCACTGCAAGGCGCAACCTCCACTCCCGCAACCCTCGCGCAGGTGGCGTGAGTACGTGGCGTACCTCCAGGCCGTATCACACCTCCTTCAGGCGGTATCCTCAGGTGGCGGCACCTCCAAACAGAGGCGGCTGCGATCCTCTATAGCGGAGCTCCTCCCATCTGATTCCTCTCCAACAGGCGAAGACAAGAGAAAGAGACCCCATCGGAGGGAGGGAGCGATGTTGGAAAGAAGGGTTCCGAAGTGGGAACTCTAAATATAGATTTTTTGGGTCCAATGAGCCGAACCGTATGTATTAAAAAAAGAAAAAAAGGAAAAGAAAGAGAGAGAGGGAGCAAGCTGCTACCCACCGTTTAAAAAAAGGAGGAAAATGTGCATACAAAAGAAAACAGAAATCGTACGCAAACAAAAAAAGCGAGAAGAAATTCGCGAAAAAAGTGCATGAATGGCTTATTTAAAAAAGGGGATGTCAATATAGTTTTTTTGAATAGTCGAGAAAATGATGATTAAAATATTTTGATAAAGCCGAGAATAAAATGATTATCGGCTTATGTGATTCATGTTTTCCCCATTTTCTTGTCTTCTCCTAACTTTGTTGATGACATTATTTTCCGACCAGCATGAGAGAAAGGGGAAGTATTGTGTAGAGTTCTATAAGCCGCATTTTCAGATACTCCAGACTCCATGCCAGCCAATTTTTCCAGATTCTACAGATGTTCAGACTCGACATTTAGATGTTTCCGAGTCTTCATTTTGATGTACACATGTTTCCCCTTTTGTGTAATCCCCATCCTTTATTTTGGACATAGTTTTCATGTGTTGCATAGGGACTCTAGAGTAGAGATCCCATTCCCCATGCCATATGGGCTAGGGTTTTCATGTGGTTTCAAAGGTACTTTAGAGTAGATATCCCATTCTCTGAGCCAGTATGGGAGAGGCCCAATTCTCCGACGAGGATACTTTTCAAATTCTATTCTCCATCGATCGTGGACTTCGACGAGAATGTTTCCACGACTTTTTAGTTCGGTCCTTTCAGAGATGGAGCACTTGTCCACATGTTGTGGCAGAACAAAGTACTCTGCCAAGGAGATTTAGTTCAGTTGCAGTGACTCTGGCATTCGTAGTACATAGCACATGCTCTCCGATGAGGAGATTCAAATTGACTCACACTCCAGCCCGTTTGTTCCTCCTCATCTACACGGCATGAGAAACAACGTCCTCGACAACAACCGACGGTTGTGTGCGTTGAGTTGATATTGTCTATAGTGTCTTGTATTTTGAGTTTGAGATTTCTTTTTGTTTGTCCAAGATGAGCATTACATGCTCCAGCTTGAGGGGGAGTGTTGGAGCATATACGTCATATGTAAGATGGGTAAATGGACCTTGGAGATGGGTAAATGGATCCTTCCAAGGTCCATTTACCACAACCAGAGTTTAGTCCCACGTCTATCAGTAGTGGGACTTGGAGGGTCTGTGGAGGCTATATAAGAAGTCCTAGACCCCTTGTATCCAGTGAGAAAGTCAATAGACACATCCGTCCTTTGAGGCATTCTCCTTGGTTTCATCCCGCTCTTTAGGGAGTAGGGTTCCATGTAAAATCATGTGTTCTTAATGTTTTTATCTTTATTTCTCTAATATTTGCATTCGCATTCTTTATTTTCTAACACAATTACGTGACAATAAAGCTGCTATAAATCTTTCCAACAATCCAATTTTGCATGACCGAACCAAGCACGTGGAGATCGACCGTCACTTCATCAGCGAGAGTTGACTACAAGGAGTTTGTTTTGTCGTACATTAAAATAGGAGATCAAGTGGTTGATATCTTCACCAGGGGGATTCCCACAACTAGTTTTGTGAAGAATGTGGGTAAGTTGGGCATGTACAATCTCTATGCCCAACTTGAGAGGGAGTGTTGAGTTATTTGGCTTATGGGTAAGTGGATCATGGGTGTGGACCATTTACCCACTTGGGTTCTACTTATGTAACTCGCCCCACCTTGACTTTGTGATATATGAAAAAGAACAAAAAGAAGATTCTTGTTTCTGTGAGCAACAAGGACCAATTCCCCCTGTGGTTTTCCCTTCCTATTAGGAAGGTTTCCACGTAAATCTTGTGTATTGTGTGTGGTTGCTTGTCTTGATTCTTTTTCTACACTTCATTTATTCTAAGAAAAAGATCAAGGTGAAGAAGGTTCATACGACATATAATCCACCTAATATGTCACAACGGTGGCATTTCTTGGGAGCAGCATCAAGCATTGCCTGGATGTACTCAATATTACAGTTGGTGATAGCCCCTTGGCGGCTTTTATTTCACTATCTGATAATTCAATTTTGGATGAAGTCTAGCAGTTGTTTTTCTGCTATCTAAGGATTGAATTTAAGGTGGATGTTACTGAGATACCTTTAATGATGACCATCTATTCAGTCTAATACATTGTAGAGTTTGTAATGTGACCTTCCCTGACATTGGTAGGTGAAGTCATGTTTGCTTTAGGATTCAAAGTTCTGTTTTTTTCTTTGGAATTGAAATATTTGAGACCTAAATTTCTGATTATTTCAGAAATTTAATTCCATTTTGATCAGGGATTCAGATATTGTTTGATTTAGGATTTGGATTATATTTCCTTTGGCAATTAGATCATGTCAGTTTTGAGAATTAGATTATGTTCTCTTCGGGATTCAAGTAATGTTCCTTTGGGATTTGGACCCTGTTTGTTTGAGAATTGTTTATCAGAGTTACTATACAAACCCTGACTGGGTCAGTGTTTTGATTCATTCTATGTACTTCATTCCTTCCATCATATTAAGAGAGAGAGATCCGCCGCATCTGCAAAAGATATAGATCAGTTACCGGTGAACGTTGTAAATCTTGTGTTATTGTTGTTTGTTTCTTGTTTATATGCATTTTGCTTCTGCTGCACCCATCAAAGTCCAACAAGGTCCATAATACCTAGATAAATGGGATATGTTATGACCAATCTTTATAGTTTAAGCCTACTTAAATCTCTAGTTGCAAATAAATTCATAGATCATAAGACCAATTATACATGCTTAAATCTAATGATTTGAATTATCATTACATTTATTAATAAAATAAACAGTAAGCATGCAATGAAATATCTCCTTTGGGATGATGTTTCGATACATTAAGAATAAACTTAAATGACGCTAATCAAAATGAGTAATCAAGCTCCACTATGATTCAGACATGTTATCTTTGAATTTCCATAATATCCAACTGAGAAGGTTGATTAAATCCCCCGTGTATTTATATAAGCAGTGACCCAATTTTATGAACCTCCAAGCTTCGTAATCAATCATTTTAATATTATTATTTTCTTTGGTATCTGTACAATAGTAATTAAATGAAAATATATGAACAAGTACTTCGGTAATTTTCAAACAAACATACTTTAACGACGACCTGTTATATCCTGTTATATATAGTAGTTCTTTTATAAGACTATCTACCTGACCTCTTTTGCTTGCCACTGAGAGTTCGATCTTCGATTTCACGCTCTCGAAACCCCGGTTTAGCCGTGGGTTGACGATGCCTGAGCTTTCATTACTAGTTGGAAGGCGAAAGCCTAGATCGACCTTTTCTATAGTTCCGGGGAAAGGTGAAGGAGGAAAGAAATGGGCTTCAGTTCTCGCTAACCCGACGTGGAAAGCGATAAGACAGACATGTGATTCCCGGATCGACAGGGAGGGAAAAAGAGGTCAGGAGAAGGCACTAATATAAAAGCTAGAAGAGACCTCTGTGGAGCTTTGGCATCTTGCAAAAGAAACCGCGGCTGAAAGCGATCTGACATCCTGCGTGCGAGTAGGTTCAAGGAGGTGCGCGAGTCGGCGAGGTTCACGTCTCGTATTACAAAATCTTTAATTAGGTTCAAATAATTAGTTTAATATCAACTAGAAAACTTTTATTGTCGAATAATACACTCCTACTAATGTTTTAATTAATTAATATTATTATGCATTTAATCTTAAGCGTCAGTTTAAGAACCTTTTACAAATCTAATTAATCATCATGAAATGATTAATAAATAACTTTACTATTCTAAGATCGATTGGTCAATAATGAAAGCTTGATCAAGAAATTGACCCAAACTGTTCTATCAACTTCAGATCGTGATTTTGATCAACTATCCAAATACTGATTGATGATTTTTTGTGTGTTGATTCCATCAAAAATATCAACTTAAAGGGTTTCTGCATGAGGAACGCATGCGAGTAAATAAGTTAGTTTCGTTGCATCTCCATTCGGACGCAGTCCAAAAATTGAAAGGGTTCTCGCATGAACACGTGCAAGTAAAGAAGTTAGTCCAAAAGAGATCGCAAAAGAAGTTACAGATAGGCAGTTGGAATATTGGAACTTCGACTGGAAAATCAATGAAGATAGTAGATATGATGGAAAGAGGGGAGATTCATATATTGTCGCCATGAGACAAAATGAGTTGGAGAGAAAGCAAGGAAGATCGAGAAGACATGCTTTAAATTATGGAATTCAGGTAAAGAGTAGGGTAGAAATGGCATTGGAGTGGTTGTTCATAAGGATTTGAAGGATAGCATGTTGAATTGCAAAGATTTGGGGATCATATTATTTTGCTAAAATTGGTACGTAAGAAAGATTTATGAATATCATCTCAATTTATGCACCACAAGTTTATTTAGAGGAAATGATTAAGCAAATTCTTTGGGAGGATTTGGATAAAATTATGTAAAGATTTGAGGATCGGATTATTTTGCTAAAATTGGTGCTTAAGAAGGATTTATGAATATCATCTCAATTTATGCGCCACAAATTGATTTAGAGGAAAGGATTAAGCAAAATTTTTGGGAGAATTTGGATAAAATATGCAAGGAATCTCACAAAGAGAGATGATTTGCTTAGGTGGAGATCTTAATATACATGTGCAAAAGGATGCTTCAGGATATGCTAGTGTTCATGTAGGCCATAACTTTTGGGATAGAAATGAAGAGGGAAAAGTCGCTCTGGATTTTGTAATGGCTTATGACCTTTACATATTGTTGGGAAAAATAGAGAACTTGTTTATTCCAGAAACCATAGGCTCTCTTATATAGAAGAGAGACCTATGGGTAAATTACATGAAAGAGACATAAAAAAATAAAATAGGCGACAAGATACATAGAAGCATATAAATATCTCTACACTCCCCCTCAAGATGGAGCATAGATGTCAATCATGCTCAGCTTGGACAAACACTTCTAAAATGGTCCCCGAAGTAAGACCTTGGTAAAGACATCTGTTGTTTGCTCTCCTGAGCTGACGTGAGAGGTAGAGATCAACCCCTTCTGGATTATATCTTTGGTATAATGACAATCTACCTCAATATGTTTGATTCACTCATGGAATGCATGATTGTTTGTAATGAACAAAGCAACCTGATTATCACATTGTAGCTGCATGGGTAGAGGAACATCTACATGTAAATCTGCTAGTACTGCTCGAACCCACATCATTTTTGTACTTGCTTGAGCCATAGCAGATTCAACACTTGATCTAGCCACAACTGTTTGTTTCTTGCTTTTCCAAGAAACAAGAGAACTACCAATAAATACCACAAAGCATGTTGTGGGCTTCCTATCCTTAGGACATCCTGCATAATCAACATCATCACATGCTACATTGAGACTTATTCTTTTCTTGAAGATTAATCATGCACCTGGAGAAGATTTTAAATATCTCAATATCATGGCATCCATATGTACTTGTCGAGGTTGTTCCATAAACTGACTCACTCGACTCACTGCAAATGCAATATCCGGTCTGGTAATGGTAAAATACATGAGCTTTCCTACGATCTCTGTGTATCTCCTCTTATCCACTTCATCTGTATCATCATCGTATAATTTCATGCTAGGATCCATAGGAGTAGTTGAGGTTCGACACCCAATCAGCCCTTTCTCAACAAGCATGTATGTAACATATTTTCTTTGGGTCATTACAAGACCCTGCCCATTTCTAGCAAATTCCAACCCTAGGAAGTACCTTAGGGTGCCCAGATCCTTAGTCACGAACTGACGACCTATATATCTTTTATCATCTTTATCCCCTGCATATCATCTCCTGTGACAAGAATATCATCAACATAGACCATTATGGTAACTGTATCTCTAGATGTCCTCTGTATAAAAAGTGAATAATCTGCATTAGACCTCTTGAACCTTTGGTTCTCAATCAAATCCGAGAGCTTCTGAAACCACGCTCTTGGATTTTGCTTAAGACCATATATAGCCTTATGGAGTATACAGACCTGCGTACACTCCCCCTCAGCAGCAAAACCAAGAGGCTGCTGCATGTAGACTTCCTCATGTCAATCTTCATATAGAAATGCATTTTTAACATCCATATGAAATAAAGGTCAATCGCGTACCACCACCACAGAGAGTAGGATACGTACTGTAGAATGACGAGCTACAAGAGAGAAAGTGTCCAAGTAATCCACACCATAGGTCTGAGTGAAGCCACGTGCCACTAAACTTGTCTTGTAGCGATCAAGGCTGCCATCTAGGTGATGTTTAACAGTAAACACCCATTTGCCAATTGACCACAAATGCCCCAGGAAGAGAAGACACCAAGCTCCAAGTACTACGGGATTGCAACGGGGCCATCTCTTCCTCCATGGCTAAGCGCCAACGACTATCCTTCAATGCTTCTTGATAATTTCGTGGAATCTCCACGGTCGACAAGGCAACAACAAATCTCTGAAAGTCCCCTATTAGACGATGAAAGGAAACATGAGAAGCAAAGGGGTAAAAGGTACAAGACCGCTTCTGCTTGCGAACCGTAATAGGAAGATCCAAGTCAGTAGGAACCTCCTACGACTATTGGCTACTTTCCTGCATAGATACATCTCCAGACCCATCATTAGAAGTTATGTTATCAAAACAAACCTGGGGCGCTTCAGATGATGAACCATGATCATGAGAAGAAACATGTCGACGAGTTAGAATTTGGCAAAGGTGGAACAATGACCAAGATTTGAGAAACTTGGTGATCAAACCCCGAAGAAGACAGTGTAAAATTGATCTTGATCTTCAGGTTGATCATGGGTCTTCCAGTATGCAGGATGTACAGGTATTGGGAATACCTGAGGGTGATGTGATCATAAACGATTGTATAACCATGACGCTTCCATTCCGAGGGAGTGATGAAACAGATTTGGATTTTAGTGACTCCTCTCAGTAGAGAAGCAATCTGATCTTGATCCAAATGTTGGACATTGGTCTGAATGAGATTCAAATGCAATCAGAAGATTAGATTTGCGGTCTTGATTTAATCAAGCATCTGTGGGAGGTTCGTAAGATCTGGATTTGAAATAAGATCTCAATATCCAAGTCACTATATGTGGAACAATACAATCGCCCTGTCCTTATCTCCAAGTATCTGCGGAGAAAGTACATTATTCTTAAAAGGGTTCAAGAATAATTTTTGATGAACTGCATATCCAACCGAGAAGGACTTGATGATTAAATGAGATTTAATAATCAAGCATAATATGAATGAGATTCATATTGTGAGAATGATTATCCAAGATAATTAAATGGGATTTAATTATCAAGGATATGCAAATTGTGGATAGTGCTATCCATAATTTATGAGTATATATTATAAATGTGATTTATACTATATTAGAGAGAGAGCACCTTTGTAAATAGCATTTGTAATTGTTAATGTGAATTGGATTCACATTAAGCAATTAATTGGAAATGTAATTTACAATTTAGTTTGGGCTGTGAATATGATTCACATATGTTCAAAGGCATGATTGAAATATTCACTAATTGATTGAGAATTAATTTAGTGGATAATTTTGCAATAAATATTCACAAATTAATTGAGAATTATTTGGTGGATAATTTTGCAATAGATATACACTAATTAATTGGAATTACTTTTGTAGATAAATTTGTAATAATGGTTATTGCAAAATTTATTAAGAAATAATAGGATAAAAGTAAAAAGGAGATAAAACACCACCCATTGAGGTGGCGTCACCAATGAACCATTCAAAGGTGATGCCCCCTCAATTTTAGGGGGTAATTTGTTATCTCCCTTTTATTATCTTGTTATCTCTTAGATAATTAATTTATGTTAAATTAAATTATGTTGATAATGTTGCAACATATATTTGATTTAAATATAAATTAATGTTGTTGGTTTTAATCAACAACAATCATGACCATTGATTAATACATAGATCAACGTGGTCGTTGGATCTATGTGTTCCATGGATTGAGATCCATTGGATCCTAAACTAATATATAAGGAGGGCTAACCTAGACTTTCAAGGAACATTATTAAGAGTTGTACAAGGTTACTACTCTCTCTCTCTCTTATTCTCGCCTACTCCCTCTCTCTCTCAATTCAAAGGTGGCTGTCCATCTTGTGTATTGAGAAGGAGAGTTTCACGCCTTCGCCTTCGACGACTCAAGGATCTCCTTCTTCTTTGGGGCTGCTTGCTCTGAAGGAAGACGGATTTCGTTAGACGAAATCAGGGGATTCGTTGCTTGGATCTTCATCGAGGATTGCGGGAGGATCGCGCCTCATCACCGCGCCTGCAAGTGCATTCTTCGTGATCGGACTTAAGACATGAGGATCTCTTGTTTTGGAATCTCACGATTACAACCACTTTCCAAGAGGTATTCCTTATACTTTGTGGTTTGATGAAACGATCCGAGAAATATTCTCGTTATCATGTGGTTTCATCACTAGATTTAAAAATTTTTAATTTCCGCCGCATCTTGCGACTAATACGACTAGTCGCTCCGATCGCATACGATGCGATCAACATGCTTCCGTGATGCGCTTAAGGATTCTCAATATCCTTCAAGTGGTATCAGAGCCATAGGTCGAATAAGGTTTTGGGTATGATTTATAGACCTAGGACGACTTGGGTTTGAAATGGTCGCGAAAGTTTTGTCGCATTTCAATTTTCGCACCTCTGTCTAATTGAAATTTTCAGTACTGTTTAAATTGTTTAAACACGAAATTTGCAATTTGGATTTTGTTCTCCATTAAATAAGGAAACTATAGGATCTGAGTTTACGAAATTTGTATTTCATTTGCTCAAGATATGGCTTTTTTGAATATGCATATATTCACTGTTGCGGGAACAACAGATCTGAACGTGATTAATGAGTTAATTACTGTTTTGATATGCCTCGAAATGCGTGAATTATCACTTGGGGTTCTTTAATAAATCAAATTGGCAATCTTAGGAAACTGATTTTGCAATTTTTGGATTTAAATTGATCATGATAAGTTAATTTTAGTGATTGGGGGTCACTGCTTGAAATTGACATCTTTTGATCATGAACCTTGTGATAAGTCATTCAAATATGATGATGAAAATTAATGATTAATTTTCTGAAATAATTAGTGATAAATATTTGTGAAATATTTAAAGAGATAATTATTTCATTGAATGACATTTGCCTAACCATAATGATAAGATAGTTGATCTTGATCATTGGTTGATATGAATTCATCAACAAACATTGATTTCATGAAAAACCTTAGTTTATCCTACAATAGTTGTAGGACAACTTTTACATGAAAAACCCTCTTGCTTGAATAGGATTGGGGATTTGTTTAGCAAATCTCCTTATAATATTATCAAAATTGTTTTGATGAATATTATATGGTATAAATTCGGTTGAGAAATCGATGAGCATCTCAAAGTACATGATGATCTATCTGGCATTATCCTTTCCTGAGGTGGATATGGTGCTTAGTCGGAGAGCATTGGGGTCGCAGGTTGCAACGTATGTGGTCCGTCCCACTCTCGTCGGTACTGGCCATGACAACGGGTAGGGACTCGGTAATGCCGGAGAAGTCAAAGTGTATTTCTCTAATTATTAAAATCCGAATAATACATACTTTGAGATTATACCTACTATTCAAGTAATAATCAAGTTTGTTGATTGATGATTGGATTAATGATTAATTTAATGTGATTA
Organism: Ottelia alismoides; assembly: GCA_037367405.1. Taxonomy (NCBI): domain Eukaryota; kingdom Viridiplantae; phylum Streptophyta; class Magnoliopsida; order Alismatales; family Hydrocharitaceae; genus Ottelia; species Ottelia alismoides. Next base: position 938,057 of record JAZKJV010000279.1, on the reverse strand, counting down.
AATTAATTATATCCAATAAACACTCTATTATGAATAGACGTGTATTTCCCTTGGAAGAATTAATTATGTGAATATGATTCACGATAATTAATTATTACAATTTGAATATGAGGTGGAGGATCACATAAGTGACATCCATAGTCTCCCGTCAAGGCAAAGGATTCTGTCGCCAGATGTTGTATATAGGAGACGCCTGTCCGAAGTAACAGATCCTATATATGATTTATTTGGATCGGGTTCTTTGCTTATCGAAAGAGTAAGGCCGTATACGTAGTGACCCCAATATCAGGTCCTCATATTATTGGGGCGATATTGAGTTGCGTATAGCGAGTATTAAGCCTGTTGACGGTTGGTTCAATTAATGACGGGTCAACATCATCTTAGGGGTGGTGGGCCCGGGTGTTAAAGACCGAATTGGGAAATGCAAGTTGGACTTGCAAGGCGGAATGTGTTCCCGCTTCTTTTTATCGGAGTCACAGGTTCTCATATTATTGGGATGTAACAAAGATAGGAAAGGAGATCCCAGATCTTGCTAAAGATATAATGGTAAGAATATCTCTTACATTGAAAGTGATTAAGGGAATGAACTTTCATTGTTGACAAGGCAAGATAACTTTAATATAAAAATTCCTAAATCAAAGTAAAACATGTATACATAATATATATACCCTTATGCAAATTTCTTATTTCAGATAATCCACTCAATGTTATACTCAATAATAACCAGTAAAATATCGTGGATTGGACTCATGATCCTGTACTTGTAATTGGACACATAATGTATGTGGTTGCAATGTACAAGTTTCCTCAACATAATGAGGAATGACAATTAAATAAGACAATCAGACATCACCTTAGGGTTTGTATGTCTCTATAGTCTTGATCTTTCATCGAGTGTACTTTGGAAGTGACATGTCGATGATTATCGTAATTGTCAAATAATCCTTATAAATGGAATGGCACCCCAACATTTATAAGAGGAGGGAGCATGAGGACTCTTCTACTGTAGTCTTCTTCTGCGCGTACGGCCCTTGCTGTCATCTTAAGAGGAGGGAGCTTTGGGACGAGCTTCGACGGATCAGCCAGTCCTTTACGGGTTCTCCTTGGCTGATAGGGGGGATTTCAATGTAACCCTGCGTGCTTCGGATAGACCCTGGTCTAGGGGGGGGCTGATCCGGGTTCGGCGGACTTTGCGGATTTCATTGACTCCCTGGCTATGGAGGATCTGTGTGCTACTGACGTTAAGTTCACTTGGAGGAATTCTTCATCAAGATCTTGCATTGACATGTTCATCGCTTACGAGGCCCTTATGACGACGTTTCCCCTTGCTAATGTTTTCTCTCTCCCGCGATCGTTCTCGGACCACACTCCTATCGTTTGGGTCTCGGGTGTGTCGTCTCCGTCTTCGGGCTTTTTTAGATATGAAAGATGTTGGCTGCTCGAGGACAACTTTAGGGATTTCGTGGCTGAGAGTTGGGGAAAGGATTGCGGTGGAGGGTCGACTGTGGGGAGATTTGCTCGGAAATTGGTTTTACTGCAGAAAAATTTGTCCTTGTTTAAGAAAGCATTACGGGAGGCACGTGTTTTTGCCAGGAAGGAGGCAGAGCTCATCGTGGCATCTCTGGATTCCTTGGAGGGGGAAAGGGATCTCACCTCCGAGGAACTGGCCTCCAGGTCAGCTGCTTTGGCTACGGTTGAGAGGGAGGACCGGAAAAGGGAGGCGGAATGGTGTCAGAGGGCGAGAATCGCGTGGATAAGAGAAGGGGATGCTAATTCATCTTACTTCCATCGGGTGGCCAGTAATAGGAGGCGCTCAAACTTTATTCGCATCATCTCCTTTGGCGGCAGAGAGGTCGTTGGGGAGGATGCTTTGGGGAGGGAGGTTGCCGCTTACTTTAAGGACTTCTCCTCCATTCGCGCACCTAAGCGGTGGTTCTGGTCGGGGGAGGGCACTCCACCCCTCTCTCCCTTACTTTGTGAAGAGCTGGTTAAGGAGGTCACCTTGGAGGAGGTCAAGAATGCGGTTTGGGATCTCAACGGCGATGCCTCGCTAGGTCCGGACGGTTTCCCCATTGCTTTCTACAAAGAATTTTGGGAGCTGGTGGGGAAGGAGGTTTGGGAGGTTCTGTTAGAATTTTGCAAGGGAAATGCGGGCTTCGACCAAGTGAATAGAGCTCTCATCGTCTTATTTCCTAAGCTCTCCTCCCCCCACCGTATTGAGGACTTTCGCCCAATTGCGATTTCCAATGGCTTGTACCTGATCGTGGCAAAGGTTTTCGCCCGTAGGCTCGCACCGTTGCTCGATGATTTAATCTCTCCCTCTCAAGGCGGCTTTCATCCGTGGCCGACAAATTGCCGATGTTACGGCCCTGGCTTCCGAAATGGTGGAGAGTTGGTTGAAGAGAGGGAAGCGCGGGGTGTTCTGAAAGGTGGATTTTGCAAAGGCTTACGATTCGCTGGATCGGAATTTCCTTTGGATAGTCCTGCGTGCTCGTGGGTTTCCAGCGCTTTGGATCTCGTAGATGCGTCGCTGCATCTCTACGGTGTCGTTCTCTATAATGATTAATGGCCGCATCATTGGGGATCGCTTCCAGCCAAGAAGGGGCATGCGGCAGGGCTGCCCCCTGGCACCCCTTCTCTTTGTCGTTGCGGTCGATGTGCTTACTCGTATGGCGGCTCGAGTGGTTGATTGTGGCCTCTCCATGGGGTTCTCCTGCGGCAACCAGATCGTCCCTACCCTCCAGTACGCTGACGACACTATTGTATTCATTGAGGGAGGCCAGGACGAAGTCAGGGGGATGGCGACGACTTTAGAATTATTTAGCGAGCTTTCCAGTCTTCTAATAAATCAGCGCAAGTCCAAGGTGATTCCATTTGCTTGGGATTCGGAGGCGGTGGACGCCTGTGGGTTGATTCTGGGGTCTTCCCCTTCTTCTCTTCCGATCGATTATTTGGGACTGCCCCTGGGGGCGGGGAGGTCTAGGCTCCACGATTGGCACAAGGTTATTGAGAAGGCGGAGAGGAGGCTCTCCGGTTGGAGCGCGTCCATGCTCTCGCGGGGTGGCCGCCTGGTGCTCATTAAATCCGTTCTTGCTTCTATCCCTATCTATTATTTATCAAATTGGCTCTTGCCGGTGGAGGTGTGGAAACGTATCGAGAGGTTGATGCGATCTTTCCTTTGGGGTAGAAGGGGGCCCTCTATGCGGGGCCCACATCTGGTGTAGTGGGCGGAGGTGACGAAGAGGAAGTGCGATGGATGTCTTGGCATCCGTCACCTTGATTGGGTCAATGACGCTCTCCTGCTTAAATGGGTCAACAGACTTTGGGGGGCCTCCGATAGCTTCTGCTCGTCCCTTTTGCGTGAGATTCTGGCTATCGGGGTGGAGCTGGTGGGGGATTTGGATGATCGACGGTCTCGTACCCCCTTCTGGCGTGGGCTTCTATCGGTGAGTCAACGTTATTCTCATCTCTTCGCTCCTGTGCTCGGGGATGGCAACTCCTTCAAGTTTTGGATGGACAGTTGGGCTGGTGATGCCCCTCTTAGTGTCACTTTCCCGCGCCTTTGTTCCTTGGCGCATGATGGGCGTGCTTCTGTGGCCTCCTCTTGGTCGGGGGATGGGTGGTTCTTGTCTCTTTTGAGCAACCTGTCGGATCAACGTTTCGACGAGCTTCTTGCACTCCTGGATTCTCTTAAGGATGCGTCCTGGCCCACAGGTGGTCGTGATCACTGGGCTTGGCGTGATGGAGACTTCTCCACGAGGCGGGCGTTCAGGGCTATCTGATGCAAAACGGCTTTCGCGGCGTCGACAAATAATAGTTTTTATGGTGGTGTGGATTTTTGGTAGAAGAAAGAGACGGGTTGAGAAGAGAAGATAGAGGAGTTGAGAAGAGAACTCGCCGGGAATACGAGAGGTTGAAGGAGGAGAACCGCGGAGATCGCGTGGAGGGAGAAGAGAAAGAGGGAGATACTGAGATAAACTCAAATTTTCATTGATACTTGACTGAATAAAAACAATGGCTACCCTCTCTTTATATAGGAGAGATGGTTTACAAAAATAGTAACAAATTAAAATTGACAACCAACTTTATCCTAATTGACCTCTAATTACCTTAATTAGACTCTAACTTCTTCAATTGACCAAGATTAAATAAAAATCTACGAAATAAACGTTGAGATCACAGGCGATCTCAATTATTTAATTAGACCATTACGACCGCTAAAAACGTAAATAAAATTGACTACTAATTAATTAAATAAATGTGGCCCTATAATTTGGGGTCACGCTGCATCAACTCTCCACCGCTTTAAAAAATTCGTCTCCCGACGAATTGCTCGATGTAGGCTTGGAGATCGAATCTGCAGTTTCCACCGTCTTCTGGAAGAACTGGTGTGGGGCGAACGGCGGAGTCCATACGCGGGCGTAGATGCCGCGGTCGTCGTGGTTGAAGAACATGTGCGGCGCGTATGGCGGTGTCTTCTTGATTGTGGCTTCTTCCTTGTGGTGACCGAAGAATTGATGGGGCATGAAGAACATGGCCCTCGGGGCATCCATAGTGAAGTAATAGCACAAAGAGAGGAGAAGAGGAGATGTGTCTAACAAATGGAGCCATGGGGTCCTTATATAGGAAAAGTCCAAGGCCCTAGTCCTATTGGGATAAGGAGGATCCCCAAATCTCTGATTTTCAGCTCTGCTCTTTAAATATTTTCGCCACCAGGGGTATGGGTGCAATTTTCGTACCCCTTCATTTGACATAATACCACTTCCACCTTTATTATTTGAATAGAGCTTTCTTGTAGGAGGGGCTTCACGGAAATTAACCCTGAAATATTCCCAATCCCTGTGTTTAAGGGATCCGAAGTTTTTTTGGAAGCAAATCTCCAGGAGGATTTCGTTCTGTCTCCAAAGGCGGCGGCGTCGGCTTAAGGGGGAAGCGTAGATGGCGACGGCGGTCCCCATTGCCGCTGTCCTCTCGTGCGCGGGGAAGGCGGGGACCGAGGTCGGGTCTTCGGGCTTCTGGGATGAGGGGCGGAGAAGCGTCGGGTGGCCAAGGGTCGCCGGGAGGTGCTGGTGGGGAAGGGGGTGGCCAGGCGGCGAGTGGAAGGCGGGCGGGGACGCTGGCACTGGAGGGGGTGCATTTGGGGCGGGGGGGTTGCGGCCTGGCGATGGTGTTGGCGAGACGATCGGCGGCAGGGGGAGGAGAACACGGGAAAAGAGGGCAAGGGAGAGGGCGGAATCGAGAGGAGAGGGGGATGGATGGGGCGAGAGGGTTCTGCGGGTGTGAGAAGGTGGCGCGATGTGCGTGCTGGGGGTGGGGTTTTTTGGGTGGTCGATGTTCGGCTGCGCGCTCGGTTGCGCGCGGCTGTGTGGTGCGGCTGGGTGGTCCGGGATGGTTGGAGGGGGCAGCGGGGTCGCTTCCGGCGACGGATTTGGTTCTGGAAAGTGCTGGACAGCGGCTGATTCATCTTCTTCGGCGACGTTTTCTTCGTCCAAACTCGCGGTAGCGGCTTCAACGGGTAGCGGCTTCGATTGGGCATCGTGGTAGGCCTCAAGGTTGGCCTTGAAGTCCCGAAACATTGATGACATGGATCGGAAGTTGTTCTGCAAATCACGTACCATGCGCTCCGTCTCCTTGTCGTAGGCGTCATTGGCTTGCCGTTTTCGTTCGGATGAACGATGGTGTCGGTGCGGACGCCGGGGCGGATCGTTAGATCGTGAGGATGATCTAAATGCCATGCTCTGATACCAAATGATGCAAAACGGCTTTCGCGGCGTCGACAAATAATAGTTTTTATGGTGGTGTGGATTTTTGGTAGAAGAAAGAGACGGGTTGAGAAGAGAAGATAGAGGGTTTGAGAAGAGAACTCGCCGGGAATACGAGAGGTTGAAGGAGGAGAACCGCGGAGATCGCGTGGAGGGAGAAGAGAAAGAGGGAGATACTGAGATAAACTCAAATTTTCATTGATACTTGACTGAATAAAAACAATGGCTACCCTCTCTTTATATAGGAGAGATGGTTTACAAAAATAGTAACAAATTAAAATTGACAACCAACTTTATCCTAATTGACCTCTAATTACCTTAATTAGACTCTAACTTCTTCAATTGACCAAGATTACAATAAAAATCTACGAAATAAACGTTGAGATCACAGGCGATCTCAATTATTTAATTATACCATTACGACCGCTAAAAACTTAAATAAAATTGACTACTAATTAATTAAATAAATGTGGCCCTATAATTTGGGGTCACGCTGCATCACTATCTCTCTCCAACCGCCGTCTCATCCGGACCTCATCTCCAGGGATTTCAAGCTTCTGTGGTGTTTGAAGCTTCCTGAGAGGGTTGCATTCTTCCTTTGGCTTTTCCACAGAGGGAGGATCTTAACACGGGACCGTTGCGCCAGGCTATTTGCTGATGTCACTTCGACGGAGTGCGTTCTCTGCGGCAGCGACGTGGAATCATTAGACCACCTTTTCTTCTTGTTCCCGGCCACTTCTGTCGTCTGGGAGGAGGCAAGATTATCTTGGATCAACACCTTGAACTCTGTCGGTTTTTGGGACTCTCTGAGGTCTAGCAAAGACAGGGAGCGCAGAGACTTCGTGGGCCCTTTTGCTTACATTTGGGCGATTTGGCTGGGGCGTAACGCAACAATTTTTAGGGGCCAAAAATTTTACAAGGAGAATGTTTTGGCTCATGCAGATCAGCTAACTTGTGATTGGTTGTTGGTGTAGCTCGCGTCTTTTGTTTTTGTTGGGATCTTCTCGATCCCCTTTCTCGCCCTTCTTTCCTCGCCACTGTACCTCTTTCTCTCTTGTTCACCATCTTCTTAATAAAACTTTTGGGGCGAACACCATGCCGTGTCTCCCCCGAACCGTTGGATTTCAAAAAAAAAATCCTTATAAATCTAAGAAGATGTTCTGGCATACATATGTGCTCTAGACATTTAATCATGAATGACATGGTTCTCTGCATTATGAAGAATGGTAGCTCGAAAGAGATGATGTATTCAAAATGTTTGAATACCTACCTGAACCTAAGTCTCTAAGAGTTAAGATGTATGTAGATATGATGAGTGTCATCATTCTACTGTCTATATTCTAGTCATTCATGAAGCTTCAGAATATTCATATTGTATGAATTTAATGAAGCATGTATAAATGTTGAAGTGCTCTCGTATTGAAAATCTTTTGAATTCAACATAAGAGATTCTTTGTCTTGAACAATGGTTGTTTTTTAGATGAAGAGAGCACAGTGGAAGCGTGGGTCGGACCCATGTGAGAAGGAAAGTCAAAGAGTTGATTGTACTTCTGTGACTTCCATATGACATCCAAAGAGTTGGATGAATGCCAAACTGCAATAAGTTGATGTGTTGATAGTATGACTATCAAGTCTGTCTAAAATCCTTAATGAAGGACTCAGATAGAGCATCAGAATAATCTACATATAATCATTGACTTTGACTTACTTATTTCATAAGATAAAGTTTGATAATTGTATCTCAGTCTTCTAATGACACTTGCAATTGGTTGCATGCATGTATTAGAAGATTAGAAATTTGATCTTAAGGTTTAATAGTCATCTAGATGGATATTAATGTGACTGTTGCAGCAATCTCTGTTGGATAGATGGACTTCATATTCTCAGTGGGAGAGCCCTTAGTCTTAGAGAATATCTCTATGACCTAGATATTAGAATACACTCATTGTTTGTTTCCAAAAATGTTGGAAATAAGCATGAATTCTGAGATAGAACTATCATAAAAAGTTATGATGGATATATTTCAGATAGTAATCTAACATCTAGTGGACTCCACAAATTAGAAAATTAATGAATGGTTCATTAAGATTTCTAATACTGAAAATTAAAACCTTTATGAGATCAATAGGAGGATAAATATCATTTGACAATGATCTGGCATCGAGTCTTGGACATATGTCTATTGATATGATCAATAGACTAGTAAGAGATGAAACTTTAGAATGTCTAAAATTTCAAATCTTACATACTTATGAATATTATATTCGAAGAATGTCCAATACACCCTTCTCTTAGGAAAGGTGTAAGATGTCAAGGTATTCGAGATCTCATACATATTGATGTATGTGGACCATCTATATCACAGTGAACATTATGGATATATGATACTATTGATGATCATGTATGATATGAGATTTCTTCTCTTCACCTGAGAAACCTTTGAAATGTTCAAAGATTTCACAATTTTGGTTTAGAATCAAAGTTTGAAGGAAGATTAAATGAATTTGATCTAACCGAGGTAGCAAGTACCTGTTAGATGAATTCAAAGAATACCTTATGAAGATATGAATATCATTTCTATCTCAATCCTCCTAACACACCTAAACTCGATGGAGTTGTAGGGAGATACAATTGGATCATGTGTGACATGATTTGATCAATAATGAATTTTAGCATAATTATCCCTTAGTTTCCAGGTGTACATGTGTAGTAGAGACTACAATATATATCCTTAATAAGGTTCCATGCATGTAAGTTGGAATCTAGCACTTGAGAGTGCTACTTCATTAGGAAAATAAAGGATGGTATTGGATACCTACTTTATGACCTTGAGATTCTTAAAAGCAAGGCCCTAAATGTCGGTTTCGGCCACCATTTCGGTATCGACCAAAACAGAATTTCGATGGAATTTCGGTGGAATTTCGACCGGAATTTCGGTCATTTCGGTCATTTTTTGTACTAGGACCTCCATATTTCGGTCATTTCGGTCGTTTCGGTCGAATTTCGATTTCGACTGGATATCGATATTCGACAGAAATTCGACCGAATTTCGCTGAAATTTGAGGCCATGCTTAAAAGATCTCTTCTCTGAGAATGTGATTCTTGGAAGATGACTCTCTTGAGAATCAAGATGAAAATGAAGTATAGGAACTCATTTGATCTTAAGAAGATGATGAGGCTCCTGAAATCGGAAACTAAAAGGGACAACTAAAGAGAAGCACTATTACCTCTTTAAATGAGTTTGAGGATGTATTCCATGTGTCAGTTAAGTCTGACAATGATCGGACTTCATGTGATGAAGCTCCTGAGGATCATGACATGGAAAGATGGATATTAGCAATTAAGTCTAAAGTAGACTTCTATACAAGTGTTGTATATAGACCCTTGAAGATCCACCTATAAGGGTTAGACCCATTAAAATGTAAATGGATCTTCAAGAAAAGAGGGAACCTGATGAGAAGGTTGAAACCTTCAAAGCACGGTTCATAGCCATGAGATACACACCGGAAGAGAAGACATTGCTTGCGATGAGAAGTTATGTTATCAAAACAAACCTTGGGCACTTCAGATGATGAACCATGATCATGAGAAGAAACATGTCGACGAGTATAGAATTTGGCAAAGGTGGAACAATGTGTGACTGGGTAGAAGATGGCAGTGGTGGAGGTAGAGGAGGTGGTGGTATAGGTGAGGCATCAGACACATGTATAAACAGAGATGGAACTGTGGGAGGAGGCATGCAAACCTCATCATCGGAATTGGACGAGTCCAGTCTATCGCTTGTAGGAGAGAAAAACATCACAGACTCAAAAAATGTGACGTCAGTACTGATATAATATTTCCTGTGCAACGGATCATAACATCGATATCCCTTCTGTGTTCTGGAGTATCCAACAAAGACACATTTGATAGACCTAGGAGAGAGCTTATCAAGACCTGGAGCCATTTGGTGTACAAAGGCAGCCGAAACAAAAACACGAGGGATGAGGGAGAATAGCTCCTTATCATGAAAAACAATGGAAAAAGGAGACTTCTCTCCCAAGACGGACGAGGTTATGCGATTAACTAGATAGCATGCCGTAAGAACATCGTCACCCCAAAACGAATGTGGGGGCACGACTCTGAATAAGAAGTGTGCGAGTGATATCACGTAAATGACGATGCTTTCTCTCTGCCACCCCATTCCGTTGAGATGTGTAGGGACATGTTGTTTGATGAATAATGCCACGAGATGATAAGAAATGGGATAGATGGTGAGTGCAGAATTCCAAGGTGTTATCAGTTCGCATAAATTTAATAGATGAAGAGAAAACATTCTGGATTTCATTGATAAAATTTTTGATCACATCCCCTTCTTCAACTTTATTTTTCAATAAAAAATCCATGACAAATGAGAGAAATCATCAACTGCAACAAGATAAAACCGGTGCCCCCGATGATCAGGAACACGACTAGGACCCCAAATTTCAACATGAAACAACTCAAACGGGGAGCAACTACTCCGACTCTGACGACTAGGGAAAGACGAATGATGATGCTTTCCCAACTGTCACGTCTCGCATTGGAGTGTAGATCCCGGAGAAATCTGCGGCAAAATATGACTCATCTTATGGAGAGGGAAATGACCAAAACAGAGATGCCAAGTGAAAGGAGAGACTGGTCCTGACGAGGTAGAGACGTGCCTGCATATGGAGTTTAGACCAGTCGATAGAGACCACCCTGCTCACGGCCATAGCCAATTACCTTGCCCGTAAGAATGTCCTGAAAAATAAGAGATGATGGGTCAAATATAGCCCGACAATGCAAATCCTTCGTAATATGACTGGTAGATAGCGAATTCATGGAAAAATCAGGGGCATGTAACACGTTCTGCAGATGCATTGAGAGAGTTAGGATAATCTCCCCTTGACCTACGATAGGGGAATGGGTCCCATCGGCTATCACTATAGTTCTTCATGGAGAAACCTGTCTATAGGCTATAAGTTGTCCTTTATCTCCACATAAATGGTGTGTCGCCCCAGAGTCCATAATCCACTCTGTAATTTGAGATCCATAACATGATGTAAAGGCAAAAATGCTACCTGGAGGAGGCAGAAGCTGCAACATCGGAATGGCCTCCAGCAGATGATGAAGACGAAGGCATGATGTCATGCAGTCTGACCACCAGATCATCAAACCTCCCATCTGAAGTAGATGTGGTGGGTGACTCGACCTGCTCTACTACACGAGCTGATGCTGGGAAACCATTCTTAGAGTAGCATGTCTCCTCAGTATGTCCTAGGCGGTGGCAAAACGTGCAGGACTGATGAATGCGTCATCCTCTACCACGAAGTCCACGTCCACGAGAGAAAGAAGAACCTCCTCTAGCCCGGGAGGTTGCCATAGCTGAAGGTGTCTGACTAGTGACAGTAGATGGAACAATGATTCTGCTAAGCCTGCGGAAAGCTTCCTTCATGGGAAGAATAGTAGCATCTGCAAGGATCTAGGAGCGAGCAGCATCATATTCAAAATCCATGGCTACTAGGAATACACCGATCATAATTGCATTCCGATATGTCTTCTGTTGTTCCGGAGTGGCTGTGAGTGGTGTGAAGCTATGAAGCTTCTCAAACATCCCACGCAAGGATGTATACATGGAATGGAGAGGACGCCCGTTCTGTTTGATGGTGAAGATATCATGCTGAAATTGAAGTATCTTAGTTTCATTCCTCGCCTGAGAGTATGTAGCCGCGAGGATATCCCACATAACCTTAGCAGTAGGCTGATGTAACACGTCATTGACGATCTCTGTCGTCAATGTCCCTGAAAGCCATACTTTGGCATATGCATCATCTGCCTCCAAGAGGCATTTACCCCAGTCTTCTCCACCGGTTCCTCAGTAAGAATATGCTTCTTACCGCTCGACTTCATGAGATTCATGAACTGCATTGCCCAGAGATCGTAGTTCGTCTCGTCTATCTTGACAATAGGTGTTGGACCTCTGAATGCGCCAGTAGAGGGAAGATCGACCTTACTTTCTGACATGATGTCGGTAGAGGAAGACTAGGCTTGATAGACGTCTGAAGCTAATCGTCTACATGGACATGAAGGGGTGTGGTTGCGTGTAGACTTAGAGCGCAACCAGCCCAATCAATTAAATGAAGAGTGTGGGAGGGACTCCTTCCTGAGAACGAGGCCGCTTTAGAGTGCTGGAGCGCACAGACGCACGCCTATGAGAAGCAACGCAAAGACACACTGTCGCACAGACACCACACATAGCCGCACGCAAGCGCGCAGATGCAGGCGCACGCGTGAGGCTGGCAAGACGCAAGGGGAGAGGGCACGCGAGGTCGAGGGGTGGCGCCTGAGAACTGGGGGTGCGCGAGGCCGAGGGGCGGCGCCAGAGTGCTGGCTTCCGCAGGACCGAGGGGTGGCGCGCAAGGGCTGACTCGCAGGGCTGTAGGGCAGTGCGCGAGGGGCGGCGCGCAAGGCTAGGAGGTGGGGTTAGGGTTAGGGCACGAGAGCTCCAGTCTAGGACCGCCGCTCTGATACCATGTTGGGAAAAATAGAGAACTTGTTTATTCCATAATCCCTAGGCTCTCTTATATAGAGGAGAGACCTATGGGTAAATTACATGAAAAAGACATACAAAAATAAAATAGGCGACAACATACATAGAAGCATATAAATATCTCTACACATATCAAACACTCTCTTCAAGAAGATGGAGGAGAATTTAATTACTTATTTCATTGCATAAAAAGGGAGGTAGCAAAGGAATAAGATCAAATCCCACGAGAAACCCTAATTGTGATCTATTGGTAGGATCAAATCCCACGAGCAACTTAATTGTGATTGCTTGATAGGATCGAATCTTACAAGAAATCTAAGTGATATTTAAATGATTTTATTCGAACATTAATATGATAAACAAAATTACAAAGAAACGATTGAAGCACAATGATTTGCATGGAAAATCCACTCTCCCATGGGAGAACCACATGGAGGCTATAGTTTTTTTATTGTAACAGAAAGAAAGCATGGCATGCATACAATATATAACATCAAGGTAACCACAATATATAATACTATTCGGATAAAAAATTTGCGAATACTATATGAAAACTCAATAGCACAAATATGAATCTTTGCTATCACATTTTTGCTACTCGAATGAAACGTGGGGGATTGTAGGATTATCAGACCCAGGTGATTTCAAATAATTTCCATTTGTTAAACAATTTATCTTAATTTTATAACATATGATGGAATACTTTATTTACTATCTCTTATGCTTTTTTGTACACAGTATTTTGCAACGGAGCCCTATGCATGTGAACCATCGAGTTTGCCAAAGTATCCCCCTAAAAAGGAAATGATTGCCAAAAGTCAAGCTGGAAAGAGGTGAGTTTCAAGACTCCAGGTGATGCTTTAGTCAAGTCAAAAATGTTTTTCATGTAATGGTAGGTGGTGATTCATTGTAGGATACAGGCACCAGGGTCTAGCCTGGTGCCTGTAAGGTTAACCCAAAAGGTTAACCCAAAAGCTTATACGTTGACACTAATGGTAAAATATGCTAAAGAATCAAGCACCTTCACAGAGCTGTAGATATCATAGTTCTAAGACTGAAATCTAAAAGGCCTTCGCTTACTGTATTGTTTTGCAACATATATAACAGTATTGTTTTCATTGCATAGTCTAAGGTGGTTAAATGCTCGAAGCCACGGTTCAGGAGCAATAAACAGATTATCAAGGGCTGGTAGAGAATCTGGAGAAGCTAATGGCTTGTGCAAATTAGCCACGCATGCTGAAGTATGCACTTTTACTGGCATGGATGTATAATATGTAACTTTTAATATGCAATTACATAGAAACACATAAAGTGTAAAAATAACTATTTTCGTTGTAATCATTATTCCTTGCTTTTGATTTCTTAGGGATCTCAGATTAGTCAGCCCGGAGTCAGAAACAGAAAGTTGGAATGGGAACTTACAAATAGTGAATGCAGAAGCAGACCGCGTGCAGAACTGCATCTAACCAAAAATACTCGTCGACGAGATACCATGCTTATGAGTTTAGATGAGATCCCTCTCCCTGGACCTCTGCAAGTTTCAACTTCAAGTGGTTTCATGTGGGCAAAGAAGAGAACAGAAGATCTTGCACCTTCTGAACTCAGTAGTAGGCTCGACTCAAGAAGTGAGATTGGTAGTGAATTCAGTATTGAGGATCAAGAATATGGGGTCCGGGATGGTATTGAGGTGCTTTCCCAAGGCAGTGCACCATGTGGGGACAGGTATGCAATGCAAGGACAGTGGTCACGGTTGCAACACCTAGACTCATTCCGTTCTTGCAAGGAGTTGCATTCTGAAGACTATTTGAATTCAAATATTTGTAAAGATAGAACTCCCTCAAGCATAAACACCTTGGTAAGAATCCTTTATTTTCTTATTTATTTGTTCTACTTTCAGGTGTATGTATTGTAATCACTGCTTCATTCTGGAAAAAAAGTGTTGTCAGGATTCAGGAGAGAAGGCCAATTTCCCAAGCAGCAGTCTATCTTCTCAATCAATTCGTGTCGATCAGATGTTAGAGAAACATGAAAGGAACATTCGACGAGCAATACAACGCCATTCACGGCTTCAGAGAGGTACATAAAAGCTGGATTTATACATTCATGTTGACAAGATTGTATTTCTGAGTTGCTGTCTCAATGCTATTCTGCGTATATGATTTCTTTCCTTTCTTGGTCAACTATCACGTAAGTCCATGATTGAACTCCATAACTGCAGTGCTTGTGCAAGCAAAATAAATGCGGAGGAAAAGCATCGTGCAAAATCCTCAGTTCATGGTCAGTCACGACTACAGCAGGTTCCATTACTAAGTTGGAAGGGAGAAAGTATTCCAAGGGAAAATTTTACACAGGTTGCTGACCACAATGTGAGTGGACAAGGAAGCGGTATGCGTCACATCAGAAATAATGAATAAATGCATCTTTATAAATGCTAAGTGCTTCATAATAACGAAGTAATTGGCAAGTAACCATTATTACGGTATTTTTATAGTAATCAGTTGCAGAGTTTTCTCCTATCCATGTTTACTGTTCACGGTGTATGGATAGTGATTTTTTTAAATGACAATTCCTGCTCCTACATTCTTGTATGCTGATATACATATGTGATTTTATGTGGTACGTTTGTCATCTAGTTAATAGTTTTTATGATAAAGGCACTTGGTCGTATGTGTGTGTGTGTGTGGGGGGGGGGGGGTAGGTGTTCTTCCATATCTTTTATTATAGACCATCATATTATACTGAACATGAGGGAATGATCCCGTAAACAATGGTTCAGGGAAGGACTGACTGGGAAAACTACTGGCTTAGTTTGCACAGGAAATAAGCTGTTAGATCATCGATAATTCATCCATGGTTCAGGGAAGGCCTGACTGGGAAAACTACTGGCTTAGTTTGCACAGGAAACAAGCTGTTAGATCAACGATAATTCATCCTGAACGCAAACCCCTGATCCTGTTATAGCCATTAAGGTGTCAGGAGAGGCCTATGTACCCTATTCTTCAAGAATATTTGGTCAACAAAAAAACTAATAAAAATAGGAAAGAAGTCTTTGTTGTGTGTGTAAAGGTTAGTGTTAGAGTAACATTATTTTGTAGTATTTATTTGTCCTCTTTATGTAAATTACCCATAGAGCTTTTCTCCTATATAAGAGAGCTCTAGGGTTAATGGTAATGTATCTCATTCATTCCCTATCAACATGGTATCAGAGCGACGGTCCTAGGCCGGAGTTCTTGAAACCCTAACCCTATCCCTACCCCACCCGCCGCCCTTTCTCTCTCTCTCTCTCGAGATCAGCGCCGACTCCGACCCACCATCGCTGATCGCCCTTGCGCGTGCTAGCCCCTGTGCGCTGATCGCCCCCGTGCGTTGATCGCCCTTGCGCGCGCTAGCCCTACGTGCTAGCTCTCGCGAGGCGACGCCTTGGAGCTCCTGGCGACGCAAATCGACGCCGCCTGGGTCCTCGATCGCCTGAGGCGACGCCGCCTGAGGCAAATCGCGAGGCTGCGCTCTCCCTACTTGTGCTCCCGGTGACGCCTGAGTCTACGGGGCTACGGTGACGCCTGAGTCCCGGTGACGCCTAGTCCTTGATCGCGAGACGCCTGCAACGATCTACGGGGCTACCACCTGCGTACTAGCACGCGCTACACCTGCGTACTACCACCTGCGTGAGGCAGCACGAGGTAACTCCCAGCGTGACGCAGTTTCTTTTGTAACACAGTCCTGTGCAAAGCAATCCATGTCTGTGTGCTTTATACGCCCTAGCCTTGCTTCGTTGGATGTACATGTTCTATGCGCAGGACCGCTGGTGACGTACTAGGTCTCTATAGTAGTTAAACTGGTCAGAGAAATCCTCAGAGTATGGAGGGAGTTGTGGTTTGAGTCTATGTACAAGTAGACATTGTCGTCTGGTTGTGTAACTCCAGTTACAGGTTATTGTTGTCGTCATGTCAGACAACAAGGTAGACTTTCCGTCCTTGGGTGCCTTCAAAGGTCCAGCACCTGTTGTGAAGATGGACGGTACGAACTATGAACTGTGGGCCATGCAGTTCATGAGTCTTATGCAGTGCAATGGCAAGAAGCATATCCTCACACAAGAGGAACCCGTGGACAAGACTAGGGTTAATGCCTCATGGGAGGCTGACGATGCTTATGCACGTGTTTGGCTATCCGGTATTGTATCCATGGAAATAGCCAACGACATCCTGAGTCAACCCACTGCGAAGGCTATGTGGGATATCCTAGCAGCCACGTATTCTCCGGCGAAGAACGAGTCCAAGATCTTACAACTCCAGCATGATATCTTTACCTCGAAGCAGAACGGGCGCCCTCTCCATACCCTCTACACCTCTCTTAGGGGTATGCTTGAGAAGCTACACGGGTACATTCCATTGACGGCAACACTGGAGCAGCTCAAAGCATACAGGGACTCGGTGATGACTGGAGTGTTTCTAGCAGCTCTTGATCCGGAGTATGATGCCGCCCGAGCACTGATTCTTACAGATGCCACCATCCCACCGATGGAGGAGGCATATCGCAGGCTGAGTAGACTCTCCATATCTCATGGTGGAGGTTCAACACTTTCAGCCATGGTATCTTCTCGTGGCAGAGGAGGCTATTCACATTTTTGAGGTAGAGGCAGCCGCGGTCGAGGAGTAGGAGGTAGTAGACCTCCTAGACAGCCGTGCACCTACTGTCGCCGGACTGGGCACACTGAGGAAACATGCTACTCCAAGCATGGGTTTCCTACTACTACGGCACGTATGGCGGAGCAGGCTCAGCAGGAAGGAGGTCCTTCCCTTGTCCCTGATCAGAGGTTTGAGGAGTTAGTGGCGAGACTTCGGGAGATCATGCCTGGCCAGGGATCAGCTAGTACTTCAGGATCATCAGAGATAGCCGGCTCAGCATCCTATTCAGGTACAATGTATGCATTTACTAGTAGCTACAGTGCAGATCTATCAGAATGGATCATGGACTCAGGAGCTTCTCACCATTTATGTGGTAACAAGAAGCAGTTGGATGGTTTTATTACAACTCAGACAGGCCGCTCCGTGGTGATAGCTGATGGGACACATTCTCCCATTACTGGACAGGGGGAGGTGCAATTGACCCCTGTGATACGGCTTCAGAATGTTCTTTATGCTCCTAATTTTTCCATGAATCTTTTATCCATTAGTCAAATCACTAAAGACTTACATTGTCGTGCCATATTTGACCCATCTGCTCTTGTGTTTCAGGACATCCTAACGGGCAGAGTGATTGGAACTGGCCGTGAGCAAGGGGGTCTCTATAGACTGGTACAGTCTCCTTACGTTGGTGCCTCGTCTGTTCGTGTTGGATCTGTCTCACCTTACACATGGCATCTCCGCTTTGGTCATCTTCCGTTGCAAAAGATGGTCCATATCCTTCCCCAGATTTCTCCCAGGTCTACTTTTCAATGCGAGGCGTGCCAGCTTGGGAAACATCACCGGTCGTCGTTTCAAAGTCGTCCAGGTCCGAGTCATCGTAGTCTGTTTGAGTTACTTCACTTTGATATTTGGGGTCCTAGTCGTGTCCCTGATCTTCAATGGCACCGGTTCTATCTTGTTGCAGTCGATGATTTCTCTAGACTATCTTGGGTCTTTCTTCTTAAAAATAAATCTGATGCTGGTCATATTATTCAAACGTTTATTATTGAAATAAAAAATATTTTTTCTACTAAAGTGAAGTTCATACGGTCTGACAATGCTCTAGAATTGTGTAGTACCCAACTTTCCAAATTTCTTATGTCTCATGGGATTGTGCATCAGACATCGTGTGCCTATACCTCCCAACAGCATGGGGTGGCTGAACGGAAGCATCGTCATTTGTTGGATATGACCAGAACCCTTTTGATTCAGAGCCGTGCCCCTCACTCCTATTGGGGGGATGCGGACCTAACTGCCTGTTATCTTCTTAACCGTATGCCTTCGACAATGTTAGGGGAGAAGATTCCGTTCTTGACTGCGTTTCCCGAAAAGGATCTTTTTTCCCTAACACCACGAGTTTTTGGGTCTGTTGCTTTTGTTCATTGTTTTTCTCCTGGTCTTGACAAGCTCTCTCCTAGAGCTGTCAAATGTGTGTTTGTGGGTTATTCAAAAACCCAGAAGGGATATCGGTGTTTTGATCCAGTTAAACAAAGGTACTACGTCAGTGCAGATGTCACCTTCTTTGAGTCCATTATGTATTTCTCTCCTACAGGTGACAGACTCACTCACTCAGAGGAAGGAGACGACATCTATGTGCCGCCTCCACCTCCATCTATTCCTTGCTCTTATCTACCATCACAGCCTACTCCACCACCACCACAACCTACACCACCACCACCACTAGCTACTGTTCATTATCCTAAGGTCTATCAGCGACGGCCCTCTGCTCATGTGCCTCTTCCATCATCCAGCACGTCCGAGGTATGTACTGACCATTTGAGTTCTACTGATGGCACAGGTGATTTGAATGTGCAGATGGATGTACAGGGTACTGATATACAGGCTATTGATGATACTATTATTCCTTCTGTCGATGAC
The DNA here is from genome assembly GCA_037367405.1 of Ottelia alismoides. Classification (NCBI taxonomy): domain Eukaryota; kingdom Viridiplantae; phylum Streptophyta; class Magnoliopsida; order Alismatales; family Hydrocharitaceae; genus Ottelia; species Ottelia alismoides. The sequence goes on along the minus strand of JAZKJV010000279.1, from coordinate 919,203 downwards.
CTACATATACCTATTGCTCATAGACGGCCGAAGCGTGCTCGGACGGTGAATCCCAAATATGGGATGGATTTTTGCTCTCAGGCGTCATTGGAGCGGTTGTCCCCGGACTTTCGCAACTTCGTTGTTGGGCTATCGGCAGTACATATTCCACAGTATTATCAGGAGGCCCTACAGAGCAGCCCGTGGCGTTTAGCTATGGAAGAGGAAATGGCGGCGTTGCAGTCACGTGGTACGTGGAGTGTTGTGCATCCTCCACCAGGTGCGTCCATTGTTGGAAGCAAATGGGTTTTTACTGTTAAGCATCGAACAGATGGTACGGTTGATAGATACAAAGCCAGATTGGTTGCTCGTGGGTTCACCCAAACATATGGGGTGGACTATCAGGAGACGTTTTCTCCAGTAGCCCGTCATACTACCTTACGGATTCTCATTGCAGTTGCTGTTGTCCGAGACTGGCCCCTATTTCAGCTTGATGTCACGAACGCCTTCTTGTATGGCGACTTGCAGGAAGAGGTCTATATGCAGCAGCCGCCAGGGTTTGCGGCTGAGGGGGAGTCTAGTATGGTGTGTCGTCTCCATAAGGCCATATATGGCCTGAAGCAGAGTCCACGGGCTTGGTTTCAGAAGCTCTCGGAGTTGATTGAACAGAAGGGCTTCGTCAGATCCATAGCAGATCATACTCTCTTTGTAAAGAGAGATCAGCGAGGTACTGTGATCATCTTAGTATATGTTGATGATATTGTTATTACAGGCAGTAATGAGCAGGGCATTCAAGCAGCCAAGAAGTTTCTTGGCGAGCAGTTTGTTATGAAAGATTTGGGTACACTTCGTTATTTTTTGGGGCTGGAATTTGCACGAAACAAGCAAGGAATGGTAATAACACAAAAGAAATATGTTACGGATCTCTTATCTGAGACATGTATGGCAGGGTGTAGACCAGCTGCTACACCTATGGATTCTAATGTCAAACTTTATGATGATGACTCTGAGGAGGTAGACAAGAGACGATATAGAGAGCTAGTGGGAAAGCTCTTGTATGTCACTATTACCCGACCGGATATAGCCTTTGCGGTTAATAGGGTAAGTCAATTCATGGAGCAACCCAGGAAGGCTCACATGAATGCTGTTTTTATGATCTTGAGATATCTGAAGTCGTCTCCAGGTACTGGTCTTCTGTATAGAAGAGATACCTCTATATCCATCACAGGTTATGCTGATGCAGACTATGCTGGGTGTCCTAATGATAGAAAGTCAACTTCAGGCTTTATTGTATTTATTGGCACCTCTCCAGTAGCTTGGAAAAGTAAGAAGCAAAATGTGGTGGCTCGATCAAGTGCAGAGTCAGAATATAGGGCAATGGCCCAAGGTAGTGCAGAGATGATGTGGGTTAAATCCGTTTTGACTGATTTAACCACTGATGTTCCTCTTCCCATGCATCTAAAATGTGACAATCAAGCAGCCCTGTTCATAGCCAATAATCCAGCCTTCCATGAGAGGACGAAGCACATTGAAGTGGATTGCCATTTTACACGAGACTTAATTAAAAAAGGACTTATTTCAACTTCTCATGTATCATCAGGAGAACAGGTTGCAGACATGTTCACCAAGGCCCTTGCTAGGGGTCCATTTCATCTTTGTTGTTCCAAGCTGAGCATGTTGGATATATATGCTCCAGCTTGAGGGGGAGTGTTAGAGTAACATTATTTTGTAGTATTTATTTGTCCTCTTTATGTAAATTACCCATAGAGCTTTTCTCCTATATAAGAGAGCTCTAGGGTTAATGGTAATGTATCTCATTCATTCCCTATCAACAGTTAGCATCCTATCATATGAATTCGTATGACTAAAGATGTAATCCAAGATTTTTAAGAGTTCGGGGGTTCCATCTGTAAACTGAGAATTATGCGCCTGAAATTCCAAGATAGTGATTCAATATTGCTGTGGTATGAACCATTAAAAAGTAATCCAAGATTATGAACCATTCATTATATGTAATCATGAATAGTTGTTAACCATCACATGGTATATAACCCTGTGTTAATTTTCATTTATTTACCGTTATGTTTGACAGTTTCCATCAAAAGATGATGAATTTGATCCTAAATATCAATTCTATTTTCGAATCATGCCCTTCTCTCCTCCCCTTCCTCCCCTCCCCCAACCATCCAACCCATCCACTCCATTAGAAAGCCAATGCAGAGCTGAGAGCTTCCAGCCTTGGTGACAGCAATGACGAGCGACTCCAGCGAGCAAGGACAGAGAGGGACGAGGAGGATCTGAGGTACATCCTTGAATCTTATGCTTCAGCGCAATGTTGAGCTCCAAACGATGATGAGCTGTAGAGCAACATTCTCCATGTATTTTGCGATTATGGAGCGTTATGCACGTAATGATGAAAGTATGCATAATTATGGATGTAAAAATTCCGACAATTAAAGAGTCGGCACTGGTCCGATCGAGTGAGGATCACCAAACAACTCATTTTAGCTTTGATGTGGATGGTCCACTATATGATAATGATGTGGAGGAGCTTGTCTGAGCTATCGAATTGACGAGGAAAATATTGAGAGAAGTTTCGATTTACAGTATTTGTGCAATCAATGGGAAAGGAGAACAACCGTAGCAATAATGCACAGCTGACATAATCAGTTATATAGAACTTGGTATCCCACTTCAATGAACATTTTGAAGAAACTACTAGAAAGTTTACAGAAAATGTGCCTCTATAGATCGAGGGGCAGAAACACGAGGAAGGAAGGATCCCTCTGGCTTTATTCACGAAACGAAGATTACATCAACCCACATGACTATCCAGCAATATGACATCAGCATGTACCATGTCATTCTTGCGAGAAAGGGAGTAGGGGAGCATGAGGTGGTGATCCATCATCTTAAATCGTCTTATTTATCTTCTTCACGCAGGATTTGTGATGTCATGGACACTTAGGCTTCTTCTTACTGTTGAGCTTGTCTCTGTAGCAAGGGCATTCATCCTTGTTGCCATAGGTCCCTGACGGGACACACCTACACTCCGCGCAGCATATGCCGCAGTACTTGAGGCACCTGTCTCTCATCCCCGCCTTGGAGCACCTCACCGCACACTTGCTGTCGCAGAAAACTGCGTGCATTGCAGACAAAAACAGATTGTTACGTGATTAGTGAGCTATATGTTGTTTTACAGTGGATTTTCGGGGTTGAAAAATTCATCATTACTGGTAATAGATCCTTTACTTCATCTTTCTTAACAGCTTGTTTTTCTCCATCACTTCCCATCTTCTTTGATGTATTGTTTACGTAAGAAGAACATACCTGAGCCCGCAATGGCTTGCTGGAGAAAGGAGAAGAGTAGGAGGAGCAAAAAGACCCAGGTGGAGCACTGAAACTTTTTCATGATCACCTGATGACAGAAAGTGGAGCAACCGTGTAAAATATATGGAATGATGGTAAGAAGATGTCTCAGAGGTGTGGTGCTATTTGTATGGGAGGGGGGGGGGGGGGGAGTCGCATACGGTAAGAAGAGGTTGGTTGTTTACTCGCAGATTGAGATGTCACCTGCTGCCTATCTCACTCCATCGTTCTGGATTTGTCATGAAAAAGCTATTTCTTTGCTTGGAAGGGATGCCAGTCGAAGCTTTTTCCAGCTGTCTTTGGTTCGTGTGGTGGAGTTGATGTAATGTTGTTCACTTGGGGGAGGTTTCTTGAAGAGCAGATCCTCTGCTGTACAGCAAAGGACCGAGCACTGCTGTAAAATCATGGGCTGTCTGAGCCGCTCAATCTTGATCGAGCGGTTTGCACGAATTCGCATGGTAAGAACTCACAAAAACACTGAATTCGTAAGAACCACTCGATCAAGATTCGAGCGGCTCGTGTGGCCCATAGTTTTGCAGCGGTCGTCCTCTGCTGTATGCAGAGGAACTGCTCACGCGGTTTCTTGTACTTCGAATGACGCTCTCCTTCTCCCTTTGCTTGATGAAAGAAGAAGTTTGCCAACTGGTGGAGTAATGATAGCACCGGCTTCCCACACTTTCTTAATTAGCAAATAGGAGGCCGATGTAGAACTGGACTCGACGAGTTGATTGAGCCGTATATACAAATCACTTGGCCCCCTATCTAAGCTTTCCCCAACAGACCACTTCCAGCTTGCAACCATGCTGTCCTTTACAATATTCAACAATCCTGCTCTTGTCAAGCCAAGTCGGGCCTGTCCAGTTAACTACTACTAATAAATGTTGTTTAATTAGGTTCTTGACGCAATAATTCTTCGCATCTAATTTTGGCAGATTCAAGGAGCATAGACTGCATTGTCAAAGGTACCAGCACAAAACCCGCGCTTCGTGGAAGTAACATATATTTCAAACAAATTAAATCAAATATATCGAAATAATTTAACTTATGTCTCTAATTAGTGCTTTAATATGCATATGATAGTTCTCTCTTCTTATGGTCTTCTTCTTAATTTTTTCTATTAATAGTTGCTCGTAATTATAGACATGTGTGAAAAGACAACTTATTTTAAAAGTTTGCAAGGAAGGTTCATGTGTGCGTATTTTTCAAGTTTATCTTTTGCTTTAATGCTTGTAACCCCTGATTGTTTTATCTCCTGGACATGAAAATGGATGAATCTCACTCACTCTTCTCTATTTTAGAGTTGTAATGACATGCTTCTTAAATACCGTTCTTTATAGGAAAAGTTTATTTTCAATATATACGACTCTTTTTCTTAATGTGTAAAAGAAGTGTTGAAATATATTTACATTAAGTGTAATGTTTATCTTAAAATAGTTTTTTTAATATTTCTAAATATTTTTATTTTATTCTCTATAAAATGAATTGAATTCTTAAACACTGACACAATCTATAATTATATATCATATTATATTCAAAGAGTTGAAAGCAGATTTTGCATTTTAAACTATAAGAAGAAAATACATATGAATTGAAAGTGTATTTTTAAATAAATATATGTGGGTGAGAGAGGAAAGAAACATAGAAAATGCTATGTATTTCTTATTTTTCATTCTCATTTATCGTATTATTTTTTTGGTGTAATATTATGAATATAATTCTTCTTTTTATGTAATGAAAATATCTGAATCAAACATATGCTCTACACTAATTTTTTATTATGCAATGAATGGATATTTTTGGGGGTATTTTAAATGCAATAAAACACCCACTTTTAGCTTTTGATATTTTTTAGTTTAATAAGAACTCTATTTACACAAACACTTATGTACATAATACACTAATTTGTATGATTTTTTTGATTTAAGGAACAGAAGAGAAAAAGAAGAGGAAAGCAATGTGCAATATACACGTAAATGTACTAAAGAAAGAGAGCTATGATTAAGAAAATGATATATGATAATTAGCCCAAGATATTTGCATACTGCGAAGTGTTTTATGTAAGCATATTTAGGGGCTTTATTGAGTTGTTTGCTTAGAGATTTAAGTTTAGATCAAGAAATAAAGTAGGTGAATCATGGATTCATAATTTATCAATTTAAAATAAGGGAAAATTCTTAATAATGAGGATCGATAATAATAGGAGGTAGAACAACGACCAAGTGTTCGTGTTTCCTTATCAAATGTGCTTCAAATGTGCTTTGGAAGAAACATGTTAATGTCGATTATATTGTCGAAATCCTTCTAAATTTGAAGGAGGTGTATCAACAATGTAAAGAACTCTTAATGTTTCAAAATCATAAAGGGCAGTTCACTACAAGATGCAAAGAAGCTCCATAGGAGACTGTACTCAAAATGTTTGAGTTATACTCGAGCAAAAGTCTTTAGAGTTGAGATGTATGCATATATGATGATCAATACGATTCTACTATCTCTACACATGTCCATCATGAACTTTATAATTTCATCTCACATGAATAAGATGAAGTATATGAATGTTGAATTACTCTCCAAGTTCCTTTGAGGACATGAACAATTGAATAGATTGTCTATGCAATGGTTATATAAGGCCGAAAGGAAGCATAATTGGAAGCATGAGTTTTGGAAGAGTCCAACCCAAAGGAAGAAGAAAGGTCAAAAAGTTAACCACACTTCTATAACCTTCACACATATGACATCCAAATATTTGGATGACTGCCACTACTGCAACAACACTTGCAATTTGTTATGCCTATTTTTGAAAGATCGGAAACTTGATTAAAAAATCTTCCACATGCGATCCAATACAATTCTTGCAATGATCACCATTAAAATACGAAGACTACCATGTTCTAGTGATAGAGTCCAGAATGTCTTTATGTTTAATTTCTGACAAAAACTCTCGATATATTTCTAAGCTTGTTGAATGTCTCTATACATTTCTTAAAAGAAACTATTTATATTTTTCTAAGCTTGTTACACACATATTTTGATTACGAGAAAACATATCATAAAGAGTTAAGGTAAGTTTATAAAAAATCTTTACAATACATGGAAGACTTTGAATTAGATAGCAATGAATGTGCCATTAACATATCTAATATTGGAAATTATAACCCCTAAAAGACCTACGAAGGATGAAGATCATTTGACCATGATATGGCATCAAAGAGTTGGAAGTTTGTCTATTTATAAGACCAATGGACTGGTAAAAGATATACTGTTTGATTATTTGAAATTTCAAGATTTACCCATATATGAGCATTGTATTCGATGTAAAATGTCTAAGACGCTCTTCTATAGAAGAGGTGTAAGATGGGAAGATATTATAGACCTTGTACTATCAACGTTTGTGGTCGAATTAGTATCATAACATGTAATGGATATAAATATTATATAAACTTTGTTGATGACCATTTTTGTAAAGTTTTATCTTCATATTACATCAGAATTCTAAATCCTTTAAAAAAATCAAAGAATTCATGACTTTCATTAAACCAGATAGGAAGAAAAATCGGATGTATTCAATCTTGTTGCGGTAGCAAATACCTCTCAGAAGAGTCCAAAGAATACCTATAAATTTTATTTTCAATCTCACTCCTCCAGATGTTCCTCAAATCAATGGAGTTGTAGAGAAATGCAAGAACTCAAACACTGCTTATCCACTTGATCTATGTATCCAAATCTTAGGTACCTCCATCATCTCATGCTTCGCTTATTGAATCTACTCTACCTCTAAGTATCCAAATCAATGATGAGTAAAGCATGCCTCTTAGTTTTTAGGACAAGCAGTAGAGATTGCGGCCTTTGTACGAAACATGATTCCAATCAAATTAGTATCTAAAATCCCCCATAAATTTTGATTTGAAGCCAAGCCATGCATTAGACACTTTGGAACCTCATGTTAAAAACATGGTTCATTGGCTATGTAAAAAATCTTATTGAGTGCATACTTTATGATAGCAAGACTTAAAAGGTATTTGCCTCTAATACGTAGAATAACTGGATGATAACTTTCGTAAGAGTCAAGATAACAATGTAGTAAAGGAGCTCAGAAAGTCTAGTGAAATCGATGAAGTTCTAATCCCAAAAATTGAAGAGATAATAGAGGATGACACACATATAACTTTTAGAAAAAGATTAAGGGTAGTAAGATCATCTCAAAGGTATGGATTACATGCATAAGAAGACTTCGAATATGGTCATTCTTCATTCGATAAAGCACTAATAGATCATAGCATGGAATGAAGGACACTAACAATAAGGTCTGAAGTAGACACTATGCACGAGAATGACGTATGGACCCTTGAAGATCCAACTAAAGGGGTTAACCCCATGGTACAGAAATGGATCTTTAAAAGAGAAGTCGATGGGAAGATGGAGACCTTCAAATTACGACATGTAGCCAAGGACTACACACAAAAAGAAGGTATAAATTATGATGAGGTTATAATTCCTATGTCCATGCTTAAATCCATCAGGATGTTGCTACTTATAGTTGCACAAACTTGATTAGGACATCTAACAAATGGACATTAAGATTGCATTCCTCAATAGAAAATTCAACGAAGATATCTATATAGAGTAACCCCAGGGCTTCATAGGAGAAGGCAAGGTGTGCAAGCTGAAATAGTTCATCTATGCCATTAAGCAAGCTTCTCGTAGTTGAAGCATTTCATTCGATGAAATCATAAAAAATATGATTTCATTCAGAATCCTAATGAATCATGTCTATACAAGAAGCTTAATGAGAAAATTTTAGTATTCCTTGTGCTTTATATAGATGGCATCATCCTCATTGGGTACGATGTTGGGATTATGACTAATGTCAAGGTTTAGTTGTCACATGCCTTGAGATGAAAGATTAGGGGGTGGCTCTTATATATTGGGTCAAAATAGATAAAAGAGGACACTCGTATCACAACAATGATTTATTAAGAAGATTTTAGGAAGATTCCACGAAGATAACTCCGAGAAAGGCTTCCTTCCCTTAAGATATGGTATTAACATGTCTAAAGTGATGGCACCTCAAAGTGTTCATGATGAAAAGTCTATGGTTGGATGCTCTTTACGCGTCAATTGTAGGAAATTTGATGTGTGACAATACTAGACATCTTTCATGCAATAGGAGTGGTAAGCCATTAACGATCCTACTATGAAATATATGATTGTAGTGATAAACATCTTCAAGTTCTTTAAAGAGCACTATATCCAAGTCAGTGGCTCGAAATGTCAACGAAATCCATCGATATTTCGCTGATGTTCAATTTTGTTGAGTTGGCAAAAAGCCACCGAAATGATGAATTTCATCTCATGTCTCTTCATTTTGCATTGCTTACTTTCTTAAATAGAGGCCGATTTCGGTGAATATGCCAAATTTTTACTTCAACAACATGCTAGTAAAATCAACATTTTGGACCATGTCCAAATCTTGTCTTTGGATGCTTCAGAAAGACTCAAAGACTACGTCTTAATTTTGGGTTAGTAATCTCAAGACATGAGGGTATACTAACTTTGGTTTCTAATTTGATATGGATGATAGAAATCCACTCATGGTTACATTTTTTCCTATTTAAAGATAGTATTGTAAGATGCTCTCAACAAGAAGCATGACATTATGAGTATGTTTGGTTACTGGGATGGGTTGGGGTAACCTAATGTGAATAGTAGTTGTTTGGATGGTTATGAGTGTTGGTGAGGGATGGAATAAGGAATGTGATGTATGTCACATTGATTTGTGACAAAATTACAACCCAGGAATGGAGGGGGGTAAATCGAGTTACCCCAAGGTAACTCGGTAGCCAAGCGGACCTTATAGTTATTTCGACAAGATAGGGTATTGACTTCATTTCATGAAACCATTGCATGAGATATGCAAGTTTGTAATGGAATTTGGCATAGTATCTTGTGACAAAGTAAGGAGGTTGCATAGAACCAAGTACCAAATTTTGCAAACTTGATTTGTGTATCTATTTTTTAAAAAAAATATCAATTTTTCTATTATTCATTGGACCATGTAATGATATATAATAGTCGGATTTGAATTATTACATGCTTATTGATTCATCTAATAATGCTCAACACAAAGGTTTGTAATCCTAAGAATCCAACTAATTATTGATTAGTGGTGTTGCTCTTAATCCTCTTAACAATATTCGTAACACAAGAGTTCACGCCAGATGTATTGTTCTTCCCATTGATTTCTACTGGCACATGGATATCGAGGTTGGAGAGGTATTACTACTCCATTGTCTATTCATTTGGGATTTTTTTCTTCAAAATGGTGACTCTATCAAACAAGGGAAACATGATTTCATGTGCCTTTTAACTATAACTAAAGCATAATAATATACAAGTCATCCAAATATGTATAAAATAGAAAGTAAAAGATAAGGATACTTAATAAGAATATTAGTGAAGAAATATAGAAATATTTTTACTTCACTTATTTAATAGCATCGCTTTCCAACCTTAAACCAACCAAATGGAGATGGGTTCTCTCATTCCATTTCTACCTAACTTGATGCAATCCGAAAATCCCTAAGAGTGCGTTTGATTGGTGGGTTTTTTTGGGGGTTATCTAGGGGTGGGTAACCCGTTTTTGTTTTAGTGTGTTTGGTTGGTGGGTTAAGGGTTGGGAGGTTTTTGTGATGTGTTTGTATTGGAATTTGAAAAAGTTGATAGTTATTATGATATGATTTATTGAAATTTGAAAAAGTGGGTGGTTGTTGTAATGTGATTGTATTGAAGTTTGGAATAGTGAGTATAAGTTGAGTATTTTATGATTTTTAGATGATATGATGGTATAATATATAATTTTTTTGATGGGAAGTGGGTGGGCCCCACTAGTGGGTTAAAAATGAGGGTTTTGGGGGGTTACCCACCCAAAGTGGGGGGTAACCCCTAATCCGAACGGCCCCTAAGTTTCCAGTTAAGTATATGAATATGCAAAATGTAACGTACTATTATAAATAACCCATTAAATGTATGATTATGCCGTTATGGTGTTCAATTAACTGTGGGACTTACGAGTCCATGGGATACCATACTTGAATAAAAACCAAATGACATTTTGGGAATGATTGTTGCACACACACATGATGCAAAGCAGCCGCAATCATGTTCTCATATTTAGAAGGCTAAAATATATGTCAAGTTAAATCCCCTCAAAAGTTAGATTATTGAGGAAGTGGAAGTATCAATTTAGCAATGGTAAACCCTTGATACATGGGAATAAATAAATGAACGACTCCAAACATTAAAAATAAACATTCCAGACCAAGATTCTAGAATATGTTGAGATTTATTTTTTCTTAAATGTAGGCTTTGATTCAAAACAGGATGATAGCATACTCGGACTCTTACAAAGGCACCCGAACAAAGATAAAACTAATTGGAGGGAACTATCAAACCAAAGATCTAAAACAATGATTGTGAAGGACAAATAGGGACGGATATTGGGGGCAGAGTGGAGAGTGGGTAAGGAGAGTTGGAGAATGGAGAGGTGCTGGTGAGAAAGAAGAAAGGTGCGATGGGAAGTTTGGGAGAGAACCAAAGATCTAAAACAATGACAGTGAAGGAGGAGAAGGCCAAAGAGGGTTGACGGATATTGGGGACGGAGCGGAGAGTGGGGAAGGAGAGTTGGAGAATGGAGAGGAATTGTTGGAGCTGCTGGTGATAAAGAAGAAAGGTGTGATGGGAAGTTTGGGAGAGGGGATGGGTAGAAATAGAAGAAAGCTAGGAGGAGAGGGAGAGCTAGGAGAAGAGGGAGAACTTCCTGGAGAAGAGAGAGGGTGCTGCTGGAGAAGGGGAGAAAAGATGAAAGAAACTAGGAGGGGAGGAACTTGAGGCCAGCTGGAGAGAGGAGGGGAGCTGGAGGAGATAGAAGAGAGCTGAGAGGAGGTGAGAAGAAACTGGAGTTGGGGGAAGAGAGGAAGAGGAGAAGAGGAAGTCAGGGAAGAGAAGGTAAGGGTATGTATGGGTCTTTGTTGGGTTGTTCTGCCTGCCCTCTACCCTTTCTCTGGTGTCCCTTTTATAACAGTGTTGTCCCATTTAAAAATACAAAAAAAATCTAAAATTATATGGGTTGCACCATAGAATGCATGCTGCCTTTTCCAAACCGTGAGCTCCAAAGAAAATGACAAAAAAATTACATGGAAGCCCTGGAGAGATGTATAATGACAACGAAACTATTGGAAAAAAAATTTTGTTGCTGAAAGTTGCATATAACTCTTCAATGCTGCGCATGAATTGCATCAATCCCCCTTGCTGAGAAGAATCTTGCTCCGGCAAGATTACGTTGTAGTAGCTCTTTAGGCGGTCATGATGAACCTTTCTAATTCACACTCTTCAATCCATAAACTGACTTTCAAGTAATGTTTCTTCCGTCACTGGACAAGCCCATGATATGTTGCCAATTCGCAATATCAAGGACGTCTTTGATGATTTCTGAACCCAATGTTGTCGTGGTGATTGTTGGTGACGATTTCATTTGTGGAAGCTTCTGTATAATTGCATTTCTATCAACATCTGATATCAATGAGGTGTTGATATTTAGAGGGAGGTCCATTGCATAAGCATTTGGACCGGTCTTGACGATTCTGAAAAAGACCAAATTTGTTTGAATTTAATTTGCGGTGGGATCGCTTGGGAAAACACTCTTCATGAAATTGGACCATAATCGATTTCCTTCCCTAAATCTCATCTTTCTCACGTGGATATTAGCTTGTTTTGGGTATGTGGTTGATGTGATTTGAGATTTGGTGTAGATTTTGTGATGGAGTTGATGGGTAGGATAAGCCATATGGTCAGTAATTGCACCAGCCTATCCAGAATGAACCAAAGAAACTTGATCAATGACACATGGAATTGGAAAATCATAAAAAACATTCAAAGGGAGATTCCCTAATGGATCGATAAGAAGAACCATTACAAGAAAATTCAGCATAACGAAGAACCGAGTCTCGTTGAATAGTTCATTTTCATGTGAGGCAATGCAACAAGTGTCCCAAAAATCTGATTATTACTTCTAGTTGACAATTAATTTGGAAATGATATGCAATATTATAGTATAAATGCATGCCTGAATTTGACAATGACTTGCCCTTATTAGCCAAAAATGAATGAGGTATGCAATGCACGTGGACAATTTCCTTAGAAAAGGGACCAATTTTATGGGATGCATCCAATGACTTCATGCACATGACACAATATATTATTTTTGAAATCAGATTAATCATGGAAAACCCAGAGATAACCATCCTAGTGCTTGGTATAAGCATGATTACATAGTCCATAAGAATATTCTCTTGATGATGTGTAGGAATTGTTCGAGGAGAGTTAGGGTTCGAACTCTGCATTTGAATTTCGATGTCATTCAATAATGGGGCATGTGGGACATGCTAGTTTCAGGGATATGATTCATGTGGGTTTGTTTGTCTCGTAGAGGCGGGGAGGTTCTTGGGCATGACATCCACATATTCTTCTAGGGTCAGGGAACCTTCCTAATCAGTTTGACCAAGGTTCATAGCATCGTACCCAATCTCTTTACCAACAAAAACAAAAGTGATTAGTGACTCCTGAGGTAAAAGTTGGAAAGTAGCAGCATCAGGAATCTCATGTGACTTGTGTGTATAGTAAGGTGACTTGACCATCATAGAATTTTGGCGATCCATTTGGGGACCTTCACATCAATCGGTTGTCATTTGCTTGGGATTACGAGTGTGAGATTGGGGTTGAAGGGTGATTTGGGTCTTGCTTATTATGTCAGTATCTTTCATCCTCCCATGGGTTATACATCGACCAAATTGCCAAGAGTATCCCATTGACATGTGTGGCACTTCCATCGATGCAATGTGACACCATATCTCGTCCTCATAGGTCGAGGCAAGGACAAATTTGATGAGGCACTGACTTGGTGTTTGGTACCCTTTCTTAAGCCCTATCACACTACTTGGTCGATCCCAAGGTTGTATTAGCTCCCCCAACTTATTGACTACCTCTTGGGGTACAACATTTCCTATGTTTCCTTTAGTGATGATTAAAGAGTCACATCGGTCATTGGAAGTACATACGGTGTGAAATATGGTCATTCTTAACCAAGCGTCATATCTCCCAATTTCACATGCTAGTGTGAACTATGGCATAAACTCCATTGGTGGACTATTTTCTCCTTAAAGGTCGTGTTTAATCAAGGGGAAAGGAACGATAATGTCTGCATCAACCATGCTAGTCTTATAATCTTTCTTGTCATTTGGAAACTCAATCATTGATTTCAGGTTCAACGACATAAGTGAGTTGGCCTCATCACTTGGTTCATCATACACTAGGTGTGTGTTTGTTATGTGTGGATTGAGGCACTCTAATGCGATAAAATCCTTTTGCAGGTACCTGAAGCAGGAGTCATATCCCATGGTAGGCTGAGTGTCAAGGATTCCTGATCTAGCATAAGCAGGTCCAAGCTAGGCGATGGTATCTACAAAAGTGGTGCGAGCTCCCGTAGCAACTGATTTGGCAGTTAACTGTGAGCCAATCCTAGTTAGTCCAGTGGATGTGTTTGACATGGTGGTCATGACATTAGAGGTGATTGTGGGCGTTGAATGTAGAGTGATGTTTTTAGTTAAGTCAATCTCAGTCTGAGTAGCTCTATCATGTGCCACATTCATGGTACGGTTGTCACAAATGTATAGTTTGACTGAGTTATCTGTTCACGATGCATGTGTGGTTTGAGAGTTACTTTCCTTTGGGTTGTTCCGTGCTATCAAGACTTGGAATTCTTTTGTGTACTCCTTGATGGTACATGCTCCTTGGCGAAGGGTTTGAATATGGTGGTAAGAGTTATGTTGGAATTCCTTCGATAGAAACTGGCCACGTAGCTTATGTTGCATCTTGGTCCAAGAGCAAACTTTTTTGTTATCATGATGGTGTCACTCCTCTTGAAGTCACTTCCACCAAAGTAAGGTGTATCCCTTAAATTTCAATGTGGTAATCCGAACCCTATTCTCACTCGATAGATCCATTCGCACGAAGAAGCGATCCAATTGATCCATCCATGCTAAGAAGGCATCAGGATCATGTCTTCCATCAAATCCATCCACATCAATCAACATGGTGTGGTTCCATTTGAAGTTCTGTAATCGATTAGGATGTCGACTCCATGGCAGTGTTCTCTGTCGCTTCACCTCTCGTTGCTCATGGAACTTTCTATCTTTATTACTCGATTTGTGCAGGGGCTCCTGATTAGAGGATTTTGACATTCCTTAGCCTAGGATCAACTGCCACTTGATGTTGTAGGTGACATCGATGATTATGGGAACTAAAATCTCGAGTTTTTTGTGATTGCCTAAAAACCCTTAAGCTGTGATCAAGTTTATATCGTCTCTCTGTCTTATTTGGTATCATGGCTTCCAAATGTTGGGTATCCCTAATCATTATTCTCTCTATATTTCCTCATCGAGTGCTAGAACGACATATTTCAGTTCCAAGGTTTGCTATCATGGCTTCCAGGCTTGACATGGAATGTAGGTTAGGTTAATGAACAATCGTTGATTCAGTTTCTAAAATCACATACATAGAGTGGAAGAAAAAAAACAAGGCAGATTCCTTTTTTTACGCAACAAAAAGAGAGAGATTTTAAATAATTAAAATTGCAAATAAAGTACGTGAATATTAGAGTCGAATAACAAGTAGAAAAAAGATCTGGAGAGTCGTACGAGCAGGAAATTAAAGGTGATTGACAGAGCCAAACAATAAGAAAGAAAATAGAAATCGATTGGTAGAGCTAAACAACAAGCAAGGAAAAAAAAGATGTTTGATAGAGCCAAACAAGCAAGAAAGAAAAGTGATCGACATAGCCGTACATTAAAAACTAATAATGATAAGGTAGGCAACGCCTAACGACTAACAAAAATAAAATTATAAGCAGAGACCAACACTTGTAGAAATTAAAAATACGAGCCACGCAAGAGAAGAAAAAAGAGATGAAAATATTGAATGCAATGTAAGTGCACATTTTTTTATGGATCGATTTTGCTCTGATACCACTTTGATGCAATTCGAAAATCCTCAAGTTTCCAGTTAAGTATATGAATACACAAAATGTGGCACACTACTGCAAAGAACCCATTAAACGTATGATTATGTCGTTATGGTGTTCAATTAACTGCGGGGCAAGTTAAACTCCCTCAAAAGTTAGATTATAGAAGAAGTGAAAGGATCAATTTAGCAATAGTAAACCATTGATACATGTAGATAAATAAATGAACGGCTCGAAACAATGAAAAATAAACATACCAGACCAAGATTCCAGAACATGCTGAGATTTATTTTTTCTTAAATGAAACTTTGATTCAAAACAAGATGATAGCATACTCGGACTCTTACACGGGTACCCAAACAAAGATAAAACTAACTGCAGTGAACTATCAAACCAAAGATTTAAAACAATGATTGTGAAGGAGAAGTACAGAGAGGGTTGGTGGCTATTGGGGAGGGAGCATAGAGTGAGGAAGAAGAGTTGGAGAATGGAGAGGAGTGCTGGAGCTGCTGGTGAGAAAGAAGAAAGGTGCGATGGGGAGTTTGGGATAGGCGTTGGGTAAAATAGAAGAAAGCTAGGAGGAGAGGGGGAACTGAAGAAGAGGGAGAGCTTGCTGGAGAAGAGGGAGCGTGCTGCCGGAGAAGGGAAGGGGAGCTGCTGGGAAAAGATGAAAGAAACCGGGAGGAGAGGGACTTGAGGCATGCTGGAGAGAGGAGGGGAGCGGGGGGAAGATAGAAGAGAGCTGAGAGGAAGTGAGAAGAAACTGGAGTTGGGGGAAGAGAGGAAGAGGAGAAGAGGAAGTTGGGGAAGAGAAGGTAAGGGCTCGTATGGGTCTTTCTTGGGTTCTTCTGCCTGTCATCTACACTTCCTTTGGTGCCCCTTTTATAACAGGGCTACCGGCCTACCTACTTTAAAAATACAAAAAAAAAACCAAAATTACATGGGATGCACCATAGAAGGTATGCTGCCCTTTTCCAATCGCGAGCTCCAAAGAAAATGACAAAAAATTACATTGAAGCCCTAATGACAAGAGAACTCTTGGACAAATTTTTTTGTTGCCGAAAGTTGCATATAACTCCTCAAGGTTGGGCATGAATTATTTCACTCTTGGACAAATTATTTCACTTCTGGACCCCATCTGTGATACTGATCGGCCTAGTGATGGGCAGGATCACTGGACTTGGAAGGACGGCACCTTTTCCATGAGGAAAGCATATCGGGCGTTGGCTCTGCTCCCACCGGTCAGGGCCGATCTCCTCGTGCGCGATTCTTGTTTTTTTTGGAGTCTGAGGCTTCCTGAGCGCATTGGCTTTTTCCTTTGGCTTCTGCGCAGAAAGAGGTTGTTAACGCGTGATCGCTGCGCTAGATTCATGGATAACGTCGCTACTAACTGTGTCCTTTGTGATTCGGCTGCGGAAATGATTGATCATTTATTCTTCGGCTGCCCCATGGTCCGAGGGATTTGGGATGATCTGGATTGGGTGAGATCGGGTGACCTCTCTGCTTTTTGCGAATTATTGGTGTGCAACAAGAACATGGCTAGGAGGGACATCTTGGCCCCGATTGCAAGGCTGTGGTGATTTGGTTGGGAAGGAATGAGGCCCTCTTCTCCGACCAACGCTTTTACAGGGATAACGTTCTTATCCATTGTTCACATCTTCTAGATGACTGGTGTGCGGTGTAGGACACAGTTTGTTTTTGAGGGTGGTGATATACTTTTGTATATTCGCTTTTTCTGTCTTGTGTTGTCCTGTACTTTTTTTTCCTTCTGTCTTATTCTTCTTTTAGTTTTTTAATATATTGGGACGAACACCATTGAGTGTCTCCCCTTTTTTTTGAGCTTCAAAAAAAAAAGGTTGGGCATGAATTGCATCACAACTTCTAACCATCTTTAACTTCACATCATCCCAACATGTCATTCTACCTTAACTCATTTCTATCTTCATTCCACATCATCCCAACGTATCAATGCAGAAATGATTGGCAAACTTCAACTAACGATGCACTACGGTAAACTCAATGATGAAGTCAATTCTCAATCTAATCGAGATGGACAAGGTGAAGGGAATAAAGCTTATTGTGATGTGCCAGCCGCACTTCAAATATTAAGTATCTAACTTGCTCAATCATGCAGCAAATACTAATGAAGATGTGATGGACAAGGAAGGTGCACTGTAGGAAAGGGATGGAGGTTGGGGTTGTGATGGACAAAGAATTGTTTATAAGACAGACGTGGCAAAACAAAGAGCATGTCATATAAAGTCGAAAACACAAACTTACGCGAGGCATAGACCCAAACACAGTAAATGATACACAAATCATACAGTCTATCTTACCAATGTATTCGCTCACATCGCTAGGACAACAATGATAATATGTTGAATTGGTAATCAATTTGTTTCAAAAAAGCTACAGATGATACAACCTATAAAAATTATGCAACTGTTACCAACTCAATGCAACATTTCAATTTTTCAGGTAATCCCATAGAAGCAACCCGTGGAGATCTTTTAGGTCCTCTTGAGTGGTATCTGAACAATTATACAAAGTAATCTCGAATCACACTGACGGGCATTTGATCTTGGCAGCTTATATGCTATCTCCTGTAGATATATTTGGACAAAGGGAAGTTTATGCTCCTAGCAACCTAACATTTCAAATAAAGTTTAGATTCAGGAAGAGGCGTTTAAGACGACCTGGAATAAGAGCTAACTAGTGGAAAACATGGATCTCACCTGTAGAGCCGTTTCTTCATCAACGGAAGATCTATACCTGTTTGAGCCTTCTAAAGGGCAACTGCCACCTTTGTAGATAAACTTAGCATTGCAAAGAGTAGACAATTGCAGAAGTACATCAGTCATCAAGTCGATTTCTCCATCTTGGGAAGATTTCCCATCTTCGGGTGCTTCCTCTTCAAGAGTGACATCTGCTACAGACGTGATACACTGGAATATAACCAGCAACCTCTCTAAAGAGAAAGTCCCAGGACCCTTCATAAGTATTTCCTGTTCCTTGTTCTCCTTCTTTTGTATGGATAATTCAGAACTCCTAGCATAAAAATAATAAAAAATAGTAAATTTACCATGTCACATAGGTTCGCCTAACGAAGTTCAGCAAAAAAACGGGAAAATGTATAACTGGAGAGTATAAGAAAAATCACAGGTCACAATACATACTTCCTCTTACGCTTTTGATTGCCCGACCCACCCGTTGAATCAAACATTGCAGCATCAAGAGTGGCGGGGTTTTTCGAGGCGAGGAAGGCAGAAATGAGGAGATATTTTGCAGAGACAGACATATGGAAATCCAACCCTTCTGAATTTCCTTCCCAGCCAGTTCTGCTCAAATTTCTCTTTCTTGTGGCAGGCTCATCTTTCTCGACATCGACAGAACCAGAAGTCAATATAAATGTCTGATCAATAGCCTTAGAGAGGTGAGGATGAAGGCTGTCATAAAGCCTTCTTTTCATGGTTTCATCTGGAACAACACTCAAATCACCGAGTGGTTCACAATACTTCTTATACAGAGGCTTCAAAGCAATTGAAATCTCATCAAGCCTCCGTGTCACTCTAAGAATAGGTTTAAGAACCATCCTGCCCATCAAAAATAGCAAAAAAAAGGAGCGAATAAGATAGGATCACATCCATAATGCGAATAAAAACTATGCATAATCAGCATAAGCACTCCAACTATATAGAAAAATCTCGGTGCAGGATTGCAGAAGTATAAATACATAAACATATTTTCTAGTTTTGATCGAAATAGATGAACATGGAAATCCCTCAGTTGCAATGAAGTCGTCCATTTTCATATCAAAAAATGGGTATATATAGGCATACATTGATAAATCCACATATGTAAGAACGAGTGGCAAGAGAAAGCAACTCACTTGAGAAAAGAGGAGTACAATTCAGAATTAGCCTGTTTACTCATGAGAATCTGATGGATCTCATCTTCTGTGTAATCGGGGAAGAACACGCCGATGGGTTCCACTGAACCAAGATGTGAATAGAAGATGTCCGGCGTGCCACTGCTGAGATAGATCAAACCCAACTCAGGCATCCGCAATATCTCGTTCAGCCTCAACAACACCGTGATCAAACCGGAATTCCTCCCCCACTGGCACACAAGCTCCACATTATCAAACACCAGGTACACCATCTTTCCCCAGGCATCGTCACATGCACGTTCCCGCACCGCAGTCCTGAGCGAATCGACGAACTCGCTGGGCCTCTCGCACCGCTTGGCGGAGGAGAACCCGTTCGTGGAGGTCTTCTTGTGGTTCAGCAGCTGGTTGAGTACCGCCTCGAAGAGGAGGTACGGGGTGTGGCAGGAGCGGCAGTTGACGTAGACGAAGGGCCGCGACAGATGCTGGAACATCCGGAGGATGGTGTGGGTTTTGCCGGTGGAGCGGGAGCCGTAGAGCAAGATGGGGAGCATGGGGGAGTTCGGCGGGCCGATCAGGCGGTGGATGTCGAGGACTTGAGCGCGTCGGCCTGGGAGGCCGCGGAGGACGTCGTCGACGGTGACGGGTCCCGGCGGTTTTAGGGCTGAGGAGGAGCGGGTTGCTCGTTTGGTGGGGGTCTTGTGATCCTCGGACATGTCTGTAGGCGGTGATGGGATAAGTGGTGGCAGGATCTGTTGGGGGAAAAGTGGAAGGTGGAGAGAGTGGCGGAGGGTTTTGTGGCTTTCCCGCGCGTGAGAGGGGCGGGAAGATCGTGCCGGGATAATAGCTGTGTAGGGTTCGGATATTGTCCGCTGCTCCGTGAGGAGTTTTCTTCCCACCCCTTTTTTTTACCCCTTTTTTAATTTGAAAAATAAATTGATGTAACTATCGTTATATTTATAGTATGTCATTCAAATTTTGTGAAAAATAGATATTATTAGAGTGTGTTTGGTACGTAAGTTAGAGTGAGTTAAACTGGTAGAGAGTAACTCATTTTTATATTTTGGTGTTTGAATAGAGGGTTAAACTGCTAGTGGGTCTGTTGTGATATATTTGTATCGAAATTTGAAAAAGTGGGTAGACGTAGAGTAAATTATAATTTTTATATGATTTGATGGTATAATATATTATTTTTTGATGAAATTGATGAAAAATAATTGATATATTTAATATATTAAAAAAGAGAAAAAGTGGGGCACACATGGAAGAGAGAAAGAATGGGTTAAAGGAGTAAACCCTCCAAAGAGGGGGAAGGGTTAACCCCCTACCCGAACGGGACATTAGGGTGCGTTTGGTTATTGGGTTAACCCGAATTAAACTGTGAGAGGGTAAATCGTTTTTGTGTTTTGTTGTTTGGATAGAGGGTTAGTTGTTGAGTGGGTTTGTTGATTGTATTGAAGTTTGGGAAAGCGGGTAGTTATTTTGATGTGATTATATCGAAGTTTGGAAAAATGAGTAAAAGTTTAGCAGTTTATAATTTTTAGATGATATGTTGGTATAATATATTATTTTTTGATGGAATAGATGAAAATAATATATATACAAAAAGAGATGGGGTGGGCCTCACAAGTGAGAGAATGAGAGGGTTTTGGAGGTAAACCTTCCCAAGGGAGGTTAACCTGGGTGCCGAACGACCCCTTAAAGCTTCCATCTAGACAGTCATTTTTTAACAGTCGCAGAATTATTGAAATCGATTCCGTCAGGATGAAGGCCGCAGGAGTCTCTGTTTCTCATGAAATTTGAATGACATAATATAGAGATATAATGATGAAAATTCACAGCTTCAAAAAATAAAAAAACTGAAAAAATGATGCAGAGTGAGCCAAATTAGCTCTCCCAAGTAGCAATCCCATTTTACCCAAAGGAGAAATATGATTTCGTAGATATCAATTAGATTTTTTTTATTAGGATACGTAGTTGGTAGGTAGTTTCCTTAAAATTGATATTTTCCCATTTTTTAGATCTTGAAAATAAATAGGAAAGAGAATCATATGGTTAGTTATATGAGGAAGATATTAATATTATTATTATTATTTTATATGAGGAAGATATTATTATTTTATATGAGGAAGATATTATTATTTTAGTTCAGGAATTCTGAAATTAGGATTTGGGTTTATTTGTCAATTATTTATATTAGTTTTTTTTTATTTTTCCTTTATTCTGGTTAGTCATATGTATACAATGGAGGTAGTTTCTGGTAATTTAGAGTTATAACTAAAAATTGGGGAAGTAAGATTATTTTACTGGTTAATTGGGCTGGGATTTTTGGTTTCTTAGCTTATGCAGTTATGCATGATAACATACAATTATTATTTATACATGCATGAATGTTAATAATGCAATATAGGTGATAATATTTCAATGAATTTTGAGAATATAAGCTTAATTAATGTCTTTTAGAGTGATGAATCACATATTCATTAGCGACGTAGGGGAGGGATGGGAGGTCGAGGATGACATAGGGGAGGGCTGGGAGGTTGAGGGCGGCATGGGGGAGGTTGGCGGCGGCACGGAAGAGGGCTGGGAGGTCAAGGATGATGCAGGGGAGGAGGAGGGGATGGGAATGTAAGGAGGAGGGTTAGGGAAGAAGAATGCCATTTTTTTATAAATTTGAGAATAAAGAGAGTAATATGCAACACTTTTTAACAGAATTCGGTTAGTTTTAACATGTAAATAGATGGAGGTTAACCATCGAGTCTGTGGAGTAAAGGCTATCAAGTTTACGTGGTCGAGGATGGAATTATGATATTTTAAAGGTCGTAGAGGTTAAAAATCCCATTATTATTTGGTGTAAATCACTTTTGTAGTTTTAGATTTATTACTTGTTATATCATTGTTGACATTTGAAGTAACTATGATTAATTAAATTTAAGGAGGTATCACAATTCGAATTCGAGTATTTCAATAATAAATAGCAAACATAAATAATTTCTCATATTTTTATGACTATGTATTTGTGTATATTTCGTCATATTCAGACTTTTCCATGTGAAATTATGTGTGTATCTTTCCAATTTATCGATCCGGTTCAATCTTTAGAAATTGAATGGTCTCAGTTTTTTCTCGACCAGTTCGGAAGTTGATGTCGTGATAACATCATCACAAGTTCAATCGATTGATCCGAAATCAACATGCGGCGAGCTAGTTCCCAGTTAGGGCATGGGCTTGACAAGAATAGCTGGTTAGGGCATGGGATTTAAAAAATTCCCAATCAGGGCACATTGACGATCGGCAAACCGTTCGCTGAATCGGTGCTTCCGTACGAAAAATAATATTCCGGATTAATATTATATATTATTTTTAATATATATAAAATTCAATCGGCACCAGTGGAAGCACCGATCGGCGAATGGTTTCCTGATCAGTGAACCGTTCGCCGATCGGTGCCCTGACTGGGATTTTTTTAAATCCTATGCCTTAACCGGGCATTCTTGTCAAGTCCATACCCTAACCGGGAAATAGCTCACATGTGGCTGTGTTGACATCTATTCCCGTTTTTTAAACCTTGCTCGTAGGTCAAATCAGCATCTCTACGATCTACGGCACCAACCTGACACTCACGAATGGTGGTACGGGCTAAAGATTTGGGTGCAGCTGCAGATTGGGGGCGACAAATTAAAACTACACGTTCTTCAAATGGACGGACCTTAAACAATGCTCCCAGACCTGCACTTATACTTGAAACTCCATATTCAGCACAACACTTAGATAAATCAAATTATATTGTAATTGAATCCAGGGCAATAACCATATAGATCTGCACTTACTGGAATTTCAACCCTCTTTCATATTCATGATATGTCTGAATCAAACCAGGTCAATGCAGCCGTGTTCCACAAAATTAGGAGATGAAGCAACATTATGCGCATCAATTTGTTCGAGCAACAAAGCAATATGCTGAACAGTTCATCTCGGCATACATGATTTATCGTGCTTGGAGCTTTGGTTGAGCACCACGTTGATGTCACGCTGCCGCACCATGGGGAACGACACAATTCTCATTGCCGAGGTCGTTGCCCACCACGCTCATGTTCATGGACGGAGCCAGAAACTTTTTGTAGAGGGTGCACAAAGTAAAATATTTATTTATAAATTGATTGTAATATTACCAAGTAACATGTTATGCAGTTATAATGCAGCTTAAAAATGACAATTTGATTAAACTTCTTAACTTTTTTCGAACAAAAAATATCTATGTTTTGTTACACATCTATAAAATTGTAAGATCGAATATTTGATACACATATATTCATTAAAAATTTTAGACAAATCATATATGCAATAGCATTTTGAAAGCTTTTTATATAGAAAGAATTTAAAACATCTAACTTTAAACGTGGAGCATAAAATTATAAAATAAAGTACATTTACACTCATTTTTCTCAATGAGTGAATGTGGGAGATAAATATGAGTAAGGGAGATAGAAAGATAGAAGTATGGAGAAAGGATGCGCATAACGTTGAACTATTTAGTCACTCGTTTGATTTTTACCGAGGGAGGGAGTTACAAACTAAGTTTGCAAGCACATTTAGTAGAGGAACACTCAAATAACATTATAAATATACTACTATATCAATATAAAAAGTAGCATCCTATAATCCAGGGAGGGCATGTGCCCCTCCATGCCCCCCTCTAGATCCGTCCATGCTCATGTTGGTGTGGTGGAGTTTGATGGGGAGTATGGTTCATGGGATGGAAGAGGGAGATGGTTGGGGAGAAGATGGCAAACATTCGTAAATATTGTGAATTCAAAGGCCAACATTACAAGAAAATTGATCTAAGATGACGAATAATTTAATACTACAATACAATTAATATTCGTAAATGTTTTTAGAGAAACATGTGCATTAATATACGTATATTTAATAGCTACAGTACAAATTAAACACAATAAGGAAGACATCCTTACATGATTACGATTCAAGGTGAGTGTATACTTTAAGATTTTGTCTTTCACATCAATATTAATTCCAAGTTAAGAGATTACGAAAAGCGAATTTGATGTTTAAATATATATGAAAAGCTACCGGTGAACTACACCAAATGGTTCAAATGGAGGTAAACTTAGGTGAAGATTGAACGCCCAATCAAATCTTCCCCGGTATCTTCGGGGATGGTAATCCATACAACAACTCATCAGAATTAGTCCAACAGACTTAGACAGAGTCACACAGACTTGGACATATATTATACAAAATGGTTTCTTTCCTTTCTAAGGAAGCCAACACAGACGAAAGCTAAAGAAGAAGCAGCAGCAGCTGTGACCCCAAATGATCACTGTATTCATGAAGTACACAAACAAGAAAAGAGGCCAGCAAACTATGCGATCTTTTATTGGCATGTCAAACAATCAACAATATGATCTACTTACAGATCTACTGTGGAACTTCGCATATTAATTTTTGGTACAGATCAGAACTTTGTGATTTAATTACGGAAGCTGTTCAGGAGAGCTGCACCAAAGTTGCAAATGGGAAAAAAACTATCACATGTGAAGGAAGAATTCTGAACAAACTGTATGTGGATCAAACATTCTATTAACATATATAGTATCCATGAAGTGATGAACTGGAGGACCTCGTCACGCTGGACGTTCCCAGGTGTAGTAGGAAGTGCTCAACGAATCGAGAGTCCACACCGCCTTCCCATTCTCCGCAGCCCACTCGGCATCTTGGTCGTGGGCATCGCCGCAGATGACATGGGTCACTTCGTCTTCCTCGCACCCGCACGTAGCCCCCATCTCTTGCGCCACCTTTTTCCAGCTGCCGTAGGGTGGGAGATGGTGCAGGGCCAAAAACATGAGATGACAGCCGCGGAGGATCCTCTGCCTCATGATCTTCATGATGTCCCGCACGTCTCTCATCTTTTTCTCATCTTTGGAATAATAGTCGAAGTGTATCCGCTCCAGAAGCTGGTACGCCTTTACGAGGGCGTCGTCGTCGTCCTTGTGTTGCGGATCCCACAAGTATTTCTTCACGTGGATGACGTTGCGCCGGTCGTTCTCTGCCCAAACGGTCAAGCTGTCGTCGAGAATGACGACGGCGCTAGGGTTCCCGGCGACGACGTCCAGCGTCTTCCTGCCCCGGGTGGTGCAATCCTCGCGGGAGATGATTCTGTTCTTGAAGTACTCCCCATCGGGGTCGAGAAGAGCGGCCATCTCCTTGGCGTAGAGGCTCCCTCCCATGGTGTAGATGACCATCTCGTACTTGTTGCTGACGGCGTCTAGGAACTCACGATAGAATGGCCTGAGCTTCGTCACCATCTCGACGGTGTCCACCACGTGGGTTTCATGGCTCAGGTCGCGGACATCATGTGGGAAGTCGCGGAAGCGGTGGGAGTGAAGGAGCGTGTGGTCGAGGTCGAGGACGAGAGTCAGCTTCTTTCGGTGACGCATGCAGTCGAGAAGGTCGCCACTGTGTGTTGCGGGTCGAACTGTTGGACGTTGGACGTCATTTGGTACACACTTGGCGCCCTCTCCGCGGGAGTTTTCGATGACGTGGAAGATTCCCGGCAGAAGCTCCTCTTTGTCGGTCCTCTTTTGGCGGCACCGTCCCCTCCTCTTCTTGAAGGCTCGGTGGAGAACGGCGGTGGAAGAAGGGTTGGAACAGAACCTCGTCATAGGTTTGGGAAGGATGCGAATGGCAAATGACGGGGAAAGGAGAGGGCAGAGAAGAAGAATAGATGGCTATACTTGGCGGGAGATTTTCCCCCTTTCCATATAATTTCTCTGTCCCTCGCTCTAACGGCCACGAGAGAAATCGGACTTTCCCCGATGGCGCAATAAGATCTGAAAACCGTTTCCTGTTGCAAAGAGCCCATCAGCTGGCCAGCAAGTCTGCTGCAGCGTCCGAGCCGCTCGATAACCTCGAGCGGTTCGTATGAATTCACACCTTTTTGTGGGCCTGACACGGCTAATTCATGCGAACCGTTCGATCTTGATTGAGCGGCTCCGAACGTTACAACAGAGTCTGCTGGCCAATAGACGATCCACGCTCCAGTTTCTCTTTATGTATAAGGAACAATCTTATCTATATTTTATTATTATAATATAAAGGATGACCAATTTGATCTCAATAAAAATGATCAGATAATTTTTCTAGTAAGAATATCCATCATGTTTATAGTCTAATGGATCCAGAAGTTTAGCAAGTAACTTAAAAGATGGAGGTACTTCTATTTTTTCCATTTACATATAAAACCTATGATCTGGATAATCATCTTGTATTGTAAGCCCTACAATCTCTTATTCCATTTAATATATAAGCCCTTATCGTCAACCTAATTAATTAGCTTGTTCATCTTCTTTTTAACTAATAAGCCGGATATTTGGGTGTCAGGGTATCCCTTCATTTCATCAAATATTGTAAGCTGACATTAGTGAATGAATGGGCATGGATTTTAAAATTTTCCCACTCATGGTATATACCGGCAAACCATTTGCTGCTTACATACACGACAAAAAATTCGACAAATGGTTTGTTGTTCGGCCTATTTTGAAAACCAATCATTGGTGTGGCAAATGGTTCATCGCTGAGATCATTAGAGATGCAAACCATTTGCCGTCCAATTGTCCCTCCGCATATGTCCTTGATATGTTTAGATAATTACATGTATAAGTATTTATGTATCATGTATTATGTGATTATTTAATATTACTAATAAAGTATTATCATGTATATGTTTAACAACTAAACTTAAGAGAAGTATTTAATTAAGTAAAAAATTATACCTCACAAATAAATTAAGCTTAATCTTGTTAATAGATTTTGCAAAAGTAAAGTAAATAAAATCTAATAAAGATTGATTTCGAATACCAAATAAGAGGGATGTGTAACATTAATCCAATTTTATCGAAATGTAACAGTAAATGCAACAATTAATATCTTACAATTATATCCAAATCTTAGTGTTTCTTCTTAGCCCACGACTTTAGAAATGAGGAAATTAAATGTGTACGGTAATTTTTCCAATTCATGCTAGTTACAATTTTATGTGACCAATTTGTGTTATATTAATTTCAATGTATATCAAATAATTATAAATAATTAGAATAAACTACGTACATGTCGGACTGTCATGAATATGATCGTGTAAATTTCATGACTAATTCGAATAACAATAATTTCGAGAATACATTATGAAGCTCATAAAATTCTAAACCTTGAAACATGAAAATTTAGAATAAATACACATCACTAACATTGCAATGAACACATTTCAACATAGTAAACTACAACATATTACATACTCCCGCTTCAACACAGTTAACCACATAGCTCAGGACGTAGACCGTAGATGCTCCGTCCGCAGTACATTCATATGTGCGTACTTAAGTGCAATAGCATTATGTAACTCTGCTAGCTCGGCATATAAGTCTTCTTTCTCATTGTAAACATCCATGAGTAGGTGAAGTCTAGCTTTGTGAGGAGTTGGTCATTCTCGGGAGCATAGATTGTGGAGAGTACTCCATGAACCAAAACCGCGAATGTGATGGCTGATCCAACGATCGGAGCTCCTCCGACAGATACTCTATTGAATCATGTGAAACAACAACTCACTGTGACTACAGTGGAGCTTACGTAGCATGTGAAGTAGCACTACGTGATAGTGCACGCACCGCTAGGAAACAGTTGTCGGGGGGAGACAACCTGACTTGAATGCGGTAAATTTGGTTTACCTACCAAGACACATTAACAATGTAAATGAATGAATGAAACCAACAAACATATAAGGCTCTAGAGAGAAAATTTGAAAACATTAACCAATTTCAATATTTCAAAGATGACAAAATCCCACTCTGTCCCCCCCCCCCCCCCCCCAACTCCCCCTTCTAGTTTGGAGGCATGTGGACACCCTCCAGAAGATCGATGAATGACGGTTGACTCTGAGTGTGACCCATCTACCGGTGTTGCTGACCTAGTGATGGACGTGCTTCATGGATGGGGAGTACATCATATGTTGTTTGAGGCAAGAACGATAGACATGTTGTATGTTGCTCGGTCAAAGTCAGAACAAAATTGAAGGTTTGCAAAGGATGCTATGATGGACCAACCTCATCTGCCTAACTTGTGTTTTTACCCCATATTATTGGAAGGGGGAGACTATTGACTCTTTATATGAGGTCAACATTGGCGGGACATCGAGTATTCTCGTAAATAAGTTAATTAACTACTAATGAGTTAACTACTTATCAAATTACCATAGATCAAACCTTGATTACTTTAATCAACTATTTTTAAGCCATCTTTGGTTAATACTAAGTTGTTTATTTTGTAATTAATAGAATTAATCGAAAAATTTATTAATACTGTCTTAATTTGGTTAAGACCCTAACTAATTTTAAAACAATTATGTTATATTGATTAATTAATTAACCCATTTAATCTAATATATTATTTTTATTTTTTATTAATTACTTAATTAGTAATAAGTTAACTGCCAATTAAATTACAATACATCTGTTAAGGAATGTAAGACCATGTTTATTCTGTGAGGTCTAGGGGTCCTTATATAGGACTAAACCCTAGGGTGCTCTGAGGAGAACTTACATAAATACCCCTATGGGGTTACATCGGGAAACAGTTGATAAGGAAACAGTGATACATAAGGAAATAGAGGTAAATAAAGGAACAATAATATATGGTATTCTCTAACACTCCCCCTCAAGTTGGAGCATATCCATCAATCATGCCCAACTTGGAAGATATCCATAAAAGACGCTTCTTTGGTAATGCTTTCGTAAATACGTCTGCAAGTTGAAGATCTGTAGAGATATGTGGTGTGACGATCTGTCCTCCTCGTATTGCATCTCGGATGAAGTGACAGTCAACTTCGATGTGCTTCGTCCGTTCATGAAATACAGGATTGGTGGCAATATAGGTAGCAGACTTGTTATCACAGTATAGCGGTATAGGAGTAGTAGCAGGGAACCCAAGGTCTCGTAGAAAAGATACAAGCCACGTAATCTCACAAACAGCATGGGCCATTGCCCTATATTCTGCCTCTGCACTTGATCTGGAGACCACGGTTTGCTTCTTGCTTCGCCATGAAACAAGGTTACCACCAACAAACATAGCATAGCCTGTAATGGATCGTCTATCCTCAGGAGAACTGGCGTAGTCAGCATCTGCATAATCAGTAATATCAGTATGACCGTTGACCTTATAGATGAGTCCTTGCCCTGGTGATTCCTTCAAGTATCGAAGGATCAGAAGGACATCCTGCCAATCACTGTAAAGAGGTCTCTCCATATGGCGGATGGCTCTGCTTACAGCATAAGATATATCAGGCCTGGTAACGGTGAGGTAGATCAGTTTACCCACAAGGCTTCTGTATCGTGTAGTGTCTTCAAACTCAGGATCAGTGGATGTATCGTGTTTTCGTACTTCTGCAGGGATGCCAGATGGTTTGCATCCTTGTAAACCGACTTCTGTAAGAATGTCCAAGCAGTATTTTCGTTGTGATAGATGTAATCCTTCTGCAGTACGTATGACCTCAATACCAAGAAAGTACCGGAGTTGTCCAAGGTCCTTGGTGACAAACACCTTCTGAAGGAAGGCCTTGGTCTCGAGAATTCCATTATCGTCGTCCCCAGTGACCACCATATCATCAACATAGACAGCAAGTATCACAGTACCAGTGAATCGTCGTCTAATAAACACAGAGTAATCAGATGTTGTCTTATGAAAACCAAGAGAGCTGATTTCACTGTTAAGTCTGTCAAACCAGGCTCGAGGACTCTGTTTTAGGCCATAGATGGCCTTACGAAGTCGGCATACATACTCCCCCTTGACGGAGTAACCCGGCGGTTGCATCATATAGACCTCTTCTTCGAGATCACCGTATAGGAAGGCATTCTTTACATCCAGCTGATAAATTGGCCAATTCTTGTTAGCGGCAACAGAGAGAATTGTGCGAATGGACCCCATCCTAGCCACAGGAGAGAAGGTTTCAAAGTAATCGACTCCATATGTCTGGGTGAATCCTTTTGCCACAAGTCTGGCTTTAAGTCTGTCAATAGAACCATCTGGAGATTGTTTGGTCGTGAAGACCCATCTGCAAGCAACAGGCTTAATACCTGTAGGACATGGCACAAGATCCCATGTGCCTCTGGATATGAGTGCATCTATTTCTTCATCCATGGCCTGTCTCCAACCTGCATCTTGGAAAGCACTGTGATGATCTTTAGGAATGGAGATAGTCATTAGTGCATCAGCATATTGTTTGTCAGTGCATGAAAGGCCAGCACTAGTAGTAAAGTTAGACATAGGATAAGTGGTACACTTTCTCTTTTGCCTCCGTAATGCAATCGGCAGGTTGTCGGGATCATCCGGGACAGTAGTGGAGGGGACAGTTGAAGCTGGCATATCATCCTGAGGCAGAGGTATGGGTAGAGGGACATCTGGTGATGAGGTCTGAGATCGATGGATGCTTGGTGATGGAGGAAGATGTAAAGGAACATTGGTGACAGGTTGTGTGAAGAAGCTGGTTTGCTCAAAGAAGGTTACGTCTGCAGAGATGTAGTATCGTCTGTCAACAGGATCATAACATCTGTAACCTTTTTGAGTGTAGGAGTAACCAAGGAAAATGCATTTGATCGCACGAGGGGATATTTTGTCTTTGGTGTGGAAATTGTGTACGAAGGAGACACACCCAAATATCCGTAGAGGTAGAGGAAAGGGAACATCATTAGGGTGAAGCAAAGAAAATGGTGTAGAGCCTTTGAGAGTAAGAGAGGGAATTCTGTTGATAAGATGGACTGCAGTGAGAACAGCGTCACCCCAGTATGTTTTGGGAACTTTCATCTGGGTGAGAAGTGAGCGGGCAATGTTTAAAAGATGACGGAGTTTGCGTTCTGCCACCCCATTCTGCTGAGAGGTATAAGGACAAGATGTTTGATGTACTGTCCCATGGGAAGCAAAGAAATCGGAAAGATCTCGTTAAGTAAATTCCAAGGCATTGTCTGAGCGGAAGACCTGAATATTCGATGAGAAATGATTTTTGACATAAGCAAAAAAGTTTTTGACAATTTTATTGATTTCTGAGCGTTCTTTAAGAAGATAGACCCAGGATGATCTACTGTAATCATCCACAAAGACAATAAAGTAGCGGTGTCCACCAATGGTTCGGACAGGACAAGGTCCCCAAACATCACAATGAATTAAAGAGAAAGATAAAGTTCGACGTGGTTCAGTTCTAGCAGGAAAAGATGCACGGTGATGTTTTCCGAACTGACATGCCTCACACTCGAATGGTTTAAGTATGGACAGTTCAGGGAACATTAAGGAAAGAGCTTTAGCAGAGGGATGACCCAGACGAAGATGCCACAGAAGAGGATCAGCAGAGATGGAGGTTGCGCCAGCGAAACCAGAGTTGGAAGGGATATCAAGGTAATATAAGCCATTCTTCTCATGTCCCCCACCAAAGATCTGTCTCGTCCGGATGTCCTGAAAATAACAGCATAAATCATCAAAAATCACACGGCAGTTGAGTTCTGTACACAATTTGTGAACAGACAGCAGACTGAGAGGAAAAGCAGGAGCACAGTAAACATCCGTTAGCCTAAGTTTAGGGCTAAATTCCATGGTCCCCACACCAGTGATAGGTGAGTAGGCTCCATTGGCCACACGAACGTGCTTCACCGTAGAGGGCTCCCTGGGAGAGGTGAGAAGACTACATTCTCCTGTGAGGTGGGTTGAGGCACCCGAGTCGATGATCCAGGTAGAAGTAGAGGTGGAGGCAGAACTTGCAATTGTACCTGTGGTGGTTGCTAGAGTTGCAGTAGGGCCTGAATGCGTAGTGTCAGTAACTGGGTTCTGAAGGAGCTGGCGAAGACGAGCGCATTCTGCAGCAGTAAAAGATCCTGAAGCCTCTGTGAGAGACTGATCTTGTGAAGTTTCCATAGTATCATAATTCGTGTCATAAGATGGTGCCTCATATGCGTTATTAGCTTTGGGCATGCCAAAGGTAGCCCAACATTTGTCAGATGGATGGTTCCAGCGGCCACAATGAGTACATGCTGGATAACGAGCATTAGAAAAATCACGACCACGGCCGCGTCCCGAGTCACGTCCACGTCCCTGTTCTCGTCCTCGACCGCGACCAAACATACGCCCTCGTCCTCCTTGGAAAGGTGGGCGTCCTCCAGCAAAGTGAGCAGCAGTGTCTGTAGGCGGTGATTGGTTGGGTGTCTCCAGCTCCTGTAATCTGCCAAAAATAGTTTCAAGAGACGGTAGGGCAGCCGTCGTCAAGAATTGCTCTTTAACATATTTGTATCGAGGGTGTAAGCCTGAGAGAAAACGGTACACCTACCATTCTGCTCTTTCACCTATTTGCTTGTCACAGCATGCAGGTTGAAAAATAAGCAATTCTTCAAATAATCCTGTTAGGAGCCGATAGTATTCTATCAAGGAGGTTTCACCTTGACTTGCAGACCAAATCCTTGTGTAAATGTTAGAAAGCCTGGATTTGGTTGTTTTCTGGGAGTATGTATTATCAAGACTCTCCCACATTTCTTTTGCAGTTGTTTTGTAGAGCAAATTTGATGCAATATTAGGATCAACACTATTTGTCATCCAAGTGATGACCTGACAATTATCGACGTACCAGGTGTCGTAGTTGGCGTCTGTCTCGGCAGGCGGAATGGTAGTTAGAATATAAATCTTGCGTTGGCCACCAATGAATATTTTAAAGGATCGAGACCATAGTACGTAGTTCTCCGAGCCCTTTAATTTGATAGAGGTGCCCTGTACCATCATAGATGAAGTAGGGTACAGGGGCTTGGAGTCCGAAGACGCAGGAGCAGATGTCATGGTGACCGCAGTAATCAAAAAGGACAATGACCTAGTATGCAGAGGAAATAGAGATCATACGCAACTAGCAAACCATTCCGATGTATCCGTGCAAGACTATCAATCTACGGTTGGGGGTCTGGAGCGCATAGATCCAAAGCCTTTGCGAGGAGGATGCCGAAGAGGTCGCTGGGGCCGTGGGGCCGTGTAGCAGGAGTAGCCTGGGGCTGTTGGGCAGGGGCTGTTGCAGAGGCTGGATGCCAATGGCCGAGGGCCTGCAGCAGGGGCTGGATGCCGATGGTCGTGGGGCCGAGGGGCAGGGGCTGGATGCCGAGGGGCAGGGGCAGACGTGGAGCCCAGGCAGGAGCCTGCAGCAGGCCGTTGGGCAGGGGGCCGTGGGGTGAGGCAGGGGCCTGGAGGGCAGGTTGGGCGAGGGGCCTTGGGGCCGTGGGCGAGGGGCCGTTGGGAGGAGAGGCGCCTGGAGTATCGCCTGGGGCCTGGAGGCGAGGTGTGCCTGGCGGAGGGGCGGGAGGGCGAGGGGCGGGAGGGCGGGGACGCCTGGAGGGACGCCTGGCGGTGGGGCGAGGGGCGAGGGTGAGGGGCCTGGAGGTGCGCCTGGCGGGAGGGCGAGGGGCGGGAGGGCGATGACGCCTGGAGGGACGAGGGGCGAGGGGGGGGGTTGCGCGAGGGGCGGGAGGGCGGTGTTGCGCGGAGGTGCGCCTGGGGGTTGCGCGGAGGTGCGCCTGGAGGTGCGCCTGGGGGTTGCGCGGAGGTGGGACGCGTCAGGCGGGCGGCGAGCGTGGAGGCGGGAGGCGCGATGGCCTAGGGCGGCGGATGCCCTAGGTTACGATCGGGATCATTGGCGAGGCTGGTAGGGAAGGGTTAGGGATCGAACATGCTCTGATACCATGTTAAGGAATGTAAGACCATGTTTATTCTGTGAGGTCTAGGGGTCCTTATATAGGACTAAACCCTAGGGTGCTCTGAGGAGAACTTACATAAATACCCCTATGGGGTTACATCGGAAAACAGTTGATAAGGAAACAGTGATACATAAGGAAATAGAGGTAAATAAAGGAACAATAATATATGGTATTCTCTAACAACATCAAACGCCGATTACTTTAATCAACTATTTTTAACCATCTTTGATTAATAACTTTATTAAGTTGTCTAATTTGTCAACTTAAATTGTTTGCAACCTTTTGTAATTAATAAAATTAATTAAGACCTTTATTAGCATTAATTTAATTGAGTTAAGACTCTAACTAATTTTAAATAATCGTGATACCCGCTAATTAATAACTCACTTAATCTAATAGTTCTATTTATTTCTTTAATTAATTAACCCACTTAAATGGTCGGTGGTAGTGCAGTGTATCTACCACCTAAAAGATCATGGTTCGAATCTCTCCTTGACAGAGTTGTGTTAGGTAGTCGACAACCATTGTAAAATATAGTCGAATTTCAACATGAACTTGAGCAAGAATCCATGTACCGACCCTACTTATAGTGGGAGATGGCCTTCCATTAATTAACACTGGATTAATTCAATTAATTATTTATTAAGCCATCTTTGATTCATTACTTTACTATATTGTCTCATTTATCAACTTAAATTTTTAGTAATTTTTGTCATAATTAAGTTGATTACTACCTTAATTAACATTAATATTATTGTCCTACTGAAATACCTAAATTATTTATGTACTTGTCAAATTAATTTCTTTATTACATATATAATTATCTTAATTGCTAACACAATTACATTATTTAAGACTCGGGCTAATTTAAAACTTAATTTTTTAGGTAATTAACTCATATAATCTAATAAAGTACATTAGTTTATTAACTAAACTTAATAAGTACTTATACGCTAATTCCTAATCCAATTACTTTTAATTTAGTTTAAGTTATCCGCTTATCTTATTAAGTTACTTAATCGAAAAATAATTACTTGCGTTCTTAATTTGTCTAATTTATTTACTAAATAGTCTATGACTTTGTTTAATTAATTTAATTTATTACAAGCATAATCAACATAGCCCTTAATTGCCTAAATACATAACTAAATTCATTATATACTTGTTTAACTGTTTTATTTAATCCTAGTCTAATATAATAGCCATTTCTAATATTCTAAATGAGGAGCGTTAAGGGTTTGGCTACATAGTTTAAAATATGTAACAGTGAAGGAAACTTAATGCTATTGGTATTTCGAAGCATCCTCTAACATTAGCGAGCAGATCCTATGCAGTACTGCAAAGTCTGCTTCAAAATCTAGGATCACTGGAGCCACTCGATCTTGATTGAGCGGTTCACACGAATTCATGGGCTTTGTGGGCCCATATCATGGAAATTCGTGTGAACCGATCGATCAAGATTGAGAGCCTCGAGCGGTTACAACAGACTCTGCAGCACTGCAGAGGATCTGCCCTCCAAACACTAACGTTATTTGGTTATAACAATGAAGGTTGAAGGAGACTTCAACCTTCTTTCAGCTGTAAACCAAAACATATTGATCCATTATAGAAAAAATAATGGCATTCAATTGTTAAAGAGTGAAGTAAATTATCTTTGCGTATACACATCAAAAGGACGCGCGCGCTTCCTCAGATATAAGCCGAGGACTTGTCCAGACATTGCATTGATCTCAAAAGTTTCAGCTTCATTCTCCAAATGATCTTTTCCAGGTCGTGATTCCAATTTCTCGCATCCGCAGATGAGAAATTTCAAACAGAAATAAACATGAAGTAACTCATAGTGATTAGTAGAGGACTTAGCTGGTTGTGCATACATCATTGTAATGTACACACTTCTCAAATCCAAGCATTCAGAGTGATCTTTCCAACCATATTCATCCTTTTTGTGATCCACTGAATATGAATTTAGCAGAAATATGTGTACATTATTTATGTGCCTCTCAGTCCTATCCCAGAGTAGAGCAGATTTATAAGAGAGCTTTAGAGGAAATAAATAAATTGAAGTCTTGAATTAGGTATTTATTTATTGTGGACACATCTATTTTAAGTGTCCTGCATATTCTATGTTCCATGCCAAGGCTTCTACCAGACTTTTTCCAATTCAAATGCTACCTTAAAGTAACATATGGAATATGATTTTTCTCTACTCTTTAACTCTGATATGCTTTTTTAGAGAGTTATGTAGTAGAGTATAAGATATCTTTTGATTTCTGAATAATCCCCCTATTATCCAAAGAATCAGAAACTGAATTTGCTTCCATATATATATTATGTGTGTGTGAGACATTTTGAATTAGATGTTTTATCTGTACTATTTCATTCCACTAGGTTGCAAGATACCTAATGTCACAATTCTTCACCTCTAACCTATTAGAAATTGCATCAGAGTCAAGCTCTAGATAGATACAGTTTGTTTTCTTCTCTTTGCGTATTCTTAGACCTTCATTGACAGCTCGAGGATCGACCTCCATATTGGTTATATTGGTTGCATGGCCAAAGTAACAAGAGTACCCAAATATCATTTCCCCTTCACTATTCCTTAAAATTCCACCTCCTCCTGAAATCCCAGAATTTCCACTGGATGCTTCATCTGAATTTAGTTTAACCATTCTTTATTTTTGTTTTTCCCTAAGCAAATGATTCCCTGTTTGCTTTTACCGATGGAAATTCAAATACCAGCCTTTGCAAAAAAAAAATCAGCTTCAATGGTTGCATACTTGGAGCAAATCAGTGGCATAATAAACTTGGTATCTATCTGAATTTTTTTCAAGACAAACAAGCTATCTGTGAAGTCACTAGCAAACCATATATAATTCCTCATTCAATCCAAATGTCCTATAGAAGCCATGCTAAGAAGATTCTTCTTGCTTTCTTGAAGATAGTCTCATTTTTTTCCTCATTTGTCATATATCTCATTTAAATATTAGACATTACATAGAAATTGATAGGAGACGTGTGCCACCAACCCCTTTTGAATGGCAAATCCAATCCTTTGAAATACAACATTCATAGATCTAGGAACCATAACATTGCTATGTATAATTTTTTGGATCCTCTTGAGGAGCTCCACTGCTTCACTTGTCAGGATCCCAAATGTAACAAAAACAAAGGGGATGAATACATGTTGATTGTCAATAAAAGCCTTCTCATGCTTAGCCACTTTAGCTGATGCAGCTTTTTGTGCAGCATATCCCGCAACAAAATCACTCTTTATCGGACCCACCAATGGAGAAACTCCAGTCAAACTGACACATGCATGTTTTCCTCCAACCCATTCAAATATTAAAACATCTGCTAGTCTGAGTTATGATCTCCCCTCCCGTGGAGCAGTCAAACAATTCACCAATAAAGATTTTGAAAATAAAAGTGCACCAATCCCAGAAGTCCTTGATGTCCTTGGAAGGTAAATGAAAAATATCCAGATACAACTCCAATCCATCTTTGCTAGGTCATTATTTAAAAAAATAAATAAATTGTATTTCAACCATTGATTTTGTAAACGGCAATTACATTTTGAAGCCTGTGAAAACCCATTTTCGAAAGATTTTCATCAAATGATATTCTTTTGTGCCAAAGGCTCCAAAGAAAAACAGGAATTTTAGAATTTTAGAAGGAATTGCAGGATTCCAGATTGTTCTTCGACATTGAACCCTTACTTATTTAGTTCTGATATCTCCCAAGCAGTTTTAGCAGTTGGTTTGCCATTATTTACAAAGATCCAATTCCTCGTAGGAAGTTCCTCTGTTAATCTAATTTGTTTTATTAAAAAATCAAGCAAACAATCGAGATAGTGGTTAACATGGAAAACCTTCATGATGGAATGGAAAAAATCACGGTGGGAAGGTTCCTTGTTTCTCACACCAATAAGGGTATTTTTTTCTTTTCTTTTCTATATATGAAACATAAGGTGGGGTAAGTTACATATGAGTCTCTAAATGGGTAAATGGATCCTCACATATAAATCCTTATCCATATACAATCAACTCAACACTCCCCCTCAAGATCGGCATGGATATTGTCCGTGTCCAACTTTCCTACATTCTTCTCTAAGCTAGTTGTTGGACACCCCTTGGTGAAAATGTCAACCACTTGATCTTCAGTTGTTGTATATGGCAGAATAAGCTCATTAGAGTCAATTCTCTCTCTGATTAAGTGAAGATAAATCTTCACATACTTGGTTCTATCATTTGTAGGATAGACTTATAGAAGTTTTAATGTCACAGAACAACTTCATAAGCAACTCGAAATTTATCCTAATGTTTGTCAAAATAGTCTTCGCCTACAACATCTCAGCAACATTCTTGGGAATCACATAGGCATAAAGTGAAGAGATAAAGCACTTACAATTTTGGCTAAGTTTAGAGTAGTCAATATATTTGTCTATTGGGTATATGGTAGATCAACATATCTCGAGAGGGCTTTATCTCAAGAGGGTTTGTACTTTATAGTGTAGACCCACTTCGAACCTATCAAATGCACCCTCTCCTAAATATATACAATGTCCCAAGTACAATTTTTTTCAAGGGCCTCCATCTCCTCATGCATAGCATGAACCCATCTAGGATCAGAGATAACATCTGCAACATTCTTAGGAATTATAGTAGTAGAAAGTGAAGAGATAAAGCATTTATAATTTTTTGTTAAGTTTAGAGTAGCCAATGTATTTGTCTATAGGGTATCTGGTACACTCTGCATATCTTGAAAGGGGTTTTATCTCCCTTTGCCCATGTCTCTGTACGATAGAATCCCCTTCAAGTATGATCAACCCATTAATATCTTCATCTTCAACACTGTCATTGAATTCCTTTTCCAGATCACTTTCCATATTGGAGATTAATCATCAATGGAAGTGGAGGAGCTTGGATTATTCAGGGATTGAATAGGATTCGGATTGGAATCTCTAGTTTGCATTAGGATCCCTTGTTGATCTTCTTATTGTAAACTTTTTCATGCCAATGAGGAGATCGGGACTTCCGACCCTATGTTTTTGTGTTATTTCAAGTTGAGTTATTTAAAGAACTTGTAGAATCATCAAAAACACCCAAGCGAAGAATAGTCTCTACATTCCCTTCACTGCTACTTTCATTCTTTAATGTAGGGAATGCTCAATGAAGTAAGATTCATGCTCAATAAAGGTAACATCTTTAGTCGTATGTATTTTTCCTTCTTTTGGATGCAAGCATTTATAATATTTTTAATAGGAGAGTATCCTAAAAAATACTTTTTATTGCCCGAGCATCAACTTTCTTTGCATCAAGTACAGAATTGTGAAAGTAACAAATGCAACCAAAAACCTTCGGAGAAAGCACAAATGGTTTGATCTCTAGTTGAACAATAGAAAAAAGAATAGCCATGTTCAATCGTCTTGAAGGCATCTTGTTTATAAGAAAGTCACTAGTGAGAACAAACTCTCCCTAGAATCTCTTAGGGAGATTTCTTTGAAATAAATTGATCTGTTAACTTCAAGAAGATGTATGTTCTTTCGCTATGTCATACCATTTTGCTGAGGGGTATAGCTACCAGAAGTCTCATAATTAGTTCCTTTATAATTAAACAGATCATGTACTTGTTTAGATAAATATTTATGAGCATTATCAAATCTGAATCGTTTAGTCACTTTCCTGTACCGTGTCTCAATCAAGGCGAAGAACTGTTTCATTGTGCTACCAACTTCACCATGATCACGAAGTAAATAAATAAATGTGCTTATAGAATAATCATCAATAAATGTAATGACGTACTCGTATCCATTAAAAGTAGGAACACTAGAGGTACCCTTAACATTTGAGTGAATTAACTCAAAAATGTCTCTTGTCTTTCTCTCAGACATAGTAAGTTGCTCTGTTTACTTTGCTTTCAAATAAACATAACAATTCAAGTCTGCAGAGCTCATACCTTTGAATAATAAAGGAAAAATCTCTTTGAGACAACCGAATGGAAGATGACTAAGATGTTCATGCGCCATTGCATGACCAATCTATGACAATTCTTCTTATTTTCCCTTTCTAGAATCGTAGTGGTTAATGCATCTACCACTTTAATTTGTAAGCGATACATATCTTTAGACTCTAAACCAATTCCAATTTTCCTCCTTGTCTCCAAGTCTTGCAATATATAATGATCGGAGGAAAAAACAAGTTCATAGTTTAATCCCTTTGTTATCTTACTAATGGAAAGAAGATTTAGAGGCATGTTTGGAACATGAAGCATATTGCAAATATTAAATTTGTTGAGAATGGATATACTTCCTTTTCCCACTACTGTAACATGAGATCTGTAGAGAATAGTAATAGCTATAGAGGGTATTTTGGGCATTAGCCTATTTTGTTCCCCCTTTTGTAAAACGCTAACCCTAATCCTCTTGTTATATAAGGAGGGTTAGGGAGACTAATGGAGATCATGGAAACCAAATCCCAGTGTCAACATGGTATCAGAGCCCTAAGTTTCTGACCTATGGATCCGTACCGCCCCCTCCCTCCTCCCTCTCTCTCAGTTGGAGCGCCGCCTCTCCATTTCTCTGATTTCCATCGGTCCTAATGCCATCCTGGTCCCAACGCCCAATCACCCCCGCACCATCTTGCCCTCGCCCAGACCCCTCTCGCCCCGACACCCCGATCCCCCCCGCGTCCCTATCACCCCATCCCCCGTGCCTCATCCTCACGCACCATCGCCCCTGCGTCCCTGCGCCCCATCGCCCTGACGCCCCTGCGCCCCATCACCCGATGCCCCGACGCCACATCGCCCCGATACCCCTGCCGCCCACATCCCCAACGCCCTATCGCCCCCATCGCCTCACACTGCTAACAGCCCTCTGCGGAGTGCGGAGCCCTTCCTCCATCTCCGCCCTATCTTCCCACCACCATAGTCACCTCTATCCCATGCCCCCTCTGTTTCAAAAGATCCCACCTTTCATCCCCAAATCTCACCTCCCTGATCCTTTGATCCACCACTCGCTCGTTTTTTTTCTTGTCAAAATCAGATTTTGACGAGTGGGTTCCTGCTCACTCGTGTTTTTCTTACAGAAAGTTTGGATTTTTGTATCCATATACATATACTCGTCGCCCACATCCCCGCGACCCTGTTGCCCTAGCCTCTACCACAGCCCCAATCACGCTCAAACTCCGCACCCTCTGTTCATACTCCAGGTGCGTCCCGCCGTAATCCGCTCCAGGCGTAACGGGCACATCCCCGCCTCCGTTGTGCTCCAACCGTGCGCTCAAGTCCTGCCGCATGCTCAAATCCAGCTCCAGCCCTCGACGTACTCCAGCCCCCGACGTGCTCCAGCCCCCGACGTCCTTCTCCGTGTGCTACTGCAAAGCTACCATCCTCTATTACTCTTGTTTCTTATGTGTAACATGTATTCCTGAATGATGTAACAAAAAAGGAAAGGGAGAGAGAAAGATCATAACAAATCAGGATAGGTGGCAGCTGAGTAATAATATTGCGAAAGAATCTTGTTGAAGGTTGACGACAGACACAGCTATGGCATCCGAGGTCACTACATCAGATATCGATGGCGAAGGCCATTCAAAATTGCCATCATTTGGATCAATTCCAAAATTAGATGCCACGAACTATTCGATGTGGTCTCGGATTTTCCTAATGATTGTTCGAGGCTATGATAAATATCACATCCTTCTTGAAGCAGGATCAACCTCCAAGATTGGTAAATATGCTACATGGGTGAAAGACAACGGCATGGTAAGCTCATGGATAATGATCAGCGTCATTGATAGGATCGCCCAAGAGTTGGTCTACTATGAGAGCGCGTACGACACGTGGAAATCCTTGTTGGCAACCAATTGGCAAGACAAAAACTCCACCAAAATGTATCAATCATTTCATGAGTTGATGCATACGCGTCATAACGGCCGACCATTATCGGAGTATTTCTCGGCCCTCAAATCTCTGGTTGCCAGCTACAATGTATGTGCCCCTCTATGTACATGTCCCACGCAACGACATCATCGACATGATATGGCGACTATGGTCTTTCTGGGTGGATTAGACCAAACATTTGCCGCCACTCGGGATCAAATGATCACAGCTTCTACTCTTCCTACTATGGAGGAAGCATATAATACGTTGTGTCGAATACCAACTTCTCCGATTCCTTCTACAAAGACCTTAAGCCAAACAATGGCTCTCGCAGCTTCTGGCAGAGGATTTAGAGGTCAATACAGGGGTCGAGGCTGCGGTCGCCACTTGCAAGGTCGAGGTCGACCGCC
The DNA here is from genome assembly GCA_037367405.1 of Ottelia alismoides. Classification (NCBI taxonomy): domain Eukaryota; kingdom Viridiplantae; phylum Streptophyta; class Magnoliopsida; order Alismatales; family Hydrocharitaceae; genus Ottelia; species Ottelia alismoides. Next base: position 876,834 of record JAZKJV010000279.1, on the reverse strand, counting down.
AATACAATGCTCCTTCTGTCACAAATTATGGCATACGGAGGCTGTGTGCTACAACAAACACGAACGACCAGTACCATCGTCTCAGGTTGCTACTATAGACAGCGACAGAGGATCAATTGAAATCCCTCGAAGAGACCTTAAGGATCTCGTGCAACGCCTATCGCGGATGCGCCCCGATGAGGCAACAAGTTCCAGAGATATCGTCGCCGTCACTCAGATAGGTATGGTCATTGCCTCTATAAGTCATCATAATCACTCCGAATGGCTTATTGATACGGGGGCCTCCACCCATTTGTGTGGAGATCAATGCCTTCTCCGGCAACTTCGTCCAACCCAGCAAGGGAAAACAGTTCAAGTCGCGGATGGTAGATCATCACCTGTTAAAGGTGTTGGGGATGTGCGTCTTAGTCCTACAATAGAACTGAACAATGTTCTATTGGTTCCGGATTTCCCGCATAATCTGCTCTCGGTCAGCCAAATGTGTAAGGATCATCACTGCAGCGCAATTTTTGACGCTGCTACTTGTGTTTTTCAGGACATAATGACTAGAAGGATGATTGGTACGGGCCGTGAAGAAGGGGACGTCTACCATCTTGAACAGTCCTCCACCGAGGTTGCATATTCTGGGAATTCTACAAGCTAGCCGTCCACCACTCTTTGGCATCAATGATTAGGACATCCTTCTGCTCACAAGCTTCGTCGTCTTATACCACAATTATCCCCCTCAATTACTATCACTTGCGACGCATGTCAGGTTGGGAAGCATCACTGTGCTACTTTTCCGCTCTCTGGTAACCAACACTCTACCGATATTTTTGATCTGGTCCACATGGAAATTTCAAGGTTGCAAAAAGCGGTAGTCGGTATTCAGTCGGCGGGGTCACCTACTAAGGATTAGTCGGCAGTCGGGCGACTAGTCGGAATTAGTCGGTCAATAGTCGGTTTTGATTTTTTTATTATTTTAAATATATAAATCAGTTTTTTATATATATATTCGTATGTATATACATATATTTGTAAATTTTATATGACATCATGATGAAACAAACGAAGTAATTGACTTTAAATATAACATTAAGCATATTAGAACATGTTTCCTTTAAAAAAAAGTGAAAAACAAAAAAAATAAAAAAGGTTGTTGTAAAAGTCGGCCGATTAGTCGGCCGACTAGGCCGACTAGTCGGCCAGACTAGTCGGGTGGACCGACTAAGGGCCGACTAGGCCTAGTCGAGTCGGCCACCCCCCCGACTCGACTAGTCGGACCGACTAGTCGGCCTAGTCGGCCGACTTTTGCAAGCTTGGGAAATTTAGGGTCCTAGTAGGTATCCTGATCGCCTGGGTCATCGATACTATCTTGTTCTTTATGATGATTTCTCTAGAGTCGCATGGATATTTCTTTTGAAAAATAAGTCGGACGCTATTAGATTCATTACTCAATACGTCACTACAATAAAACTCAATTCGGGCGTACTATCAAGACTCTCCGATCCGATAATGGCCAAGAGTTCATGTCTCATGACTTCCAAAACTTTCTGTCCGCTCATGGTATTATGCACCAAACCACATGTCCTCAACCTCTCAACAAAACAGGGTTGCCGAACGTAAACATCGCCATATACTAGATCCGCTCGTATAATACTTCTTGGTTAACATGTCCCATCAATCTATTGGGGTGATGTTGTCCAAACCGCAACATTCCTCATTAACAGAATGCCATCTACAACTCTAAATGAACAAATACAAATTGAGATTCTTTTTCCAGGCAAAACTATCTCTCCTATGCAGCCAAGGGTCTTTGGGTGTACTGCATTCGTTCATCTACACACACCCGGTAGAGATAAGCTTGCTGCACGAGCTATCAAATGTATCTTTTTAGGCTATGCTATGAATCAAAAAGGATATCGATGTTTTGATACAAGACTATGTAAACGCTTTGTAAGCGCAGATGTCACCTTCTTCGAGTCAATACCCTATTTTTCAGCATCCACTACCAATATTTCCCTACCACCCATATGCGTACAAGCCCCCACGATCCCCTTACCAGTTCCAACTCCTCAACAACCTCACACCCCCCTTCTGAGCCAGTGTCACCTCCACAGGTATGATCCCCCCTCAAGACCTGGAAACTAATGACAATGCAGATAACCTGGTGGATCTCCCAATAGCTCAATGTCGCTCAGCACAGCAATGTCCATCTGTGTATCGTACTAAGCATCCAATCTCTGCAGCAGTGTCTCTCTCCAGACTAACTCCAGCTTATAAGAATTTTGCAAGGGCTGTATCTAAGACTGTCATCCCGGCAGACCACCTTGATGTACTAACAGATCCCTGCTGGTATCAAGCAATGCAAGAAGAAATGTCAGCTCTGCAATCAAGAAGTACTTGGACACTAGTGGATCCTCCCGCAAATAGCCGAATCATCGGCTCCAAATGGGTCTTCACCATTAAGTACAATCCCGACGGCTCTATTGCGCGCTACAAAGCTCGGTTGGTCGCAAAAGGATTTACACAAACATATGACCAGTTGCTCGAGTATCCACGATACGAATTCTCAATGCTCTCGCAGTTCAGCTAGATTGGCCTTTACATCAGCTGGACGTCAAGAATGCTTTCCTATACGGTGATCTTCATGAGATTGTCTATATGCAACAACCACCTGGATTCGAGCGACAAGGGGAGTGTCAGAAGGTATGCCTTCTGCGCAAGGCAATTTATGGGTTGAAACAGAGTCCTCGAGCCTGGTTTCACAAGCTGTCTGAATCTTTACATTAATTGGATTCACCAGATTGTCATCCGATCACTCCTTGTTCACCAAAAAGAGCTCGAAGGGCACCATAGTGATGCTGGTGTACGTTGATGACATCATTCTCACATGAAATAATTATGAAGAGATTGTTAAAGTGAAGAAGCATCTTGCATAACAATTTGTAATTAAGGATTTGGGACCACTGCGATATTTCTTGGGAATTGAGATAACTAGATCAAGGTATGGATTGGTTATGTCTCAACGGAAATATGCCATTGATCTGGTAACAGAAACAGGGATGCTGGGGTGTAAGCCAGCGCATATCCCTATGGACCCTAAAGGACGAATTTTCGAGGAAGGAACAACCGAGGATACTGGCAGATCCAGACGCTTAATTGGTAAACTGCTCTATCTCACTATCACTCGTCCAGATATTGCTCTAGCAGTAGGAAGACTAAGCCAGTTTATGGATTCTCCCACTCTAAATCACTACGAGGCTTGCATGATGATCCTCGATACATCAAGCAGTCCCCTAGAAAAGGACTACTATTTCGCAAGGATGACAACCTCAATCTTGTAGCATATTCTGATGCAGACTATGGACGATGCTTGCAAGATAGAAAGTCTACCATAGGATTTTGCACATATCTGGGAGGAAATCTAATCACATGGAAAAGCAAGAAGCAAGCAGTGGTGTCACGATCAAGTGCTGAAAGCGAATATAGAGCCATGGCACAAGCGGTAACAGAACTCATGTGGATTAAGTCCGTACTAGCTGACCTTCACATCAAATCCAAGGACATTATGGAACTAAGATGTGACAATCAAGCAGCAATGTACATTGCAAACAACCCCATGTTTCATGAACAAACAAAACATATCGAAATCGATTGTCACTGTACAAGAGATCTCATACAAAAAGGGCTATTACGCACACAAGGCGTTTTATCTACTGAGCAAGCTGCAGATGTATTCACAAAGCTGCTAGCACGAGCCCAATTCGAGAAATGTTGTAACAAGCTGAGCATGTATGATTTATATGCTCCATCTTGAAGGGGAGTGTAGAGAATAGTAATAGCTATAGAGGGTATTTTGGGCATTAGCCTATTTTGTTCCCCCTTTTGTAAAACCCTAACCCTAATCCTCTTGTTATATAAGGAGGGTTAGAGAGCCTAATGGAGATCATGGAAACCAAATCCCAGTGTCAACAAGATCCAACAACAAGGACAATATCCTCTTTGCCATATACTAATTTAAAAGCGTTAAATAGTTTTCAGTCATCTATCGCGTGATCAGTGACACCACTATCAATTATCTATTCGTTGCTCTCATCCTTATCCATATCATGACGATTCTTTTGAAAGGCAACGACAACAACACTATAAGCTTCGTCGGAAGCTCACTCTCCATTGTTTTTCATACTTAGATAAGTGTAATTTTCACGAATCTGATCATGAGTAGGTTCTTTGATTTGGACTGGAGTCCCAAAAGCAGGCATCACCTTACTATTATGATCAGAATTTTTGTTAAGCATCTTGAGAGCATCAACAATAGCACAACTCTTTAGCATTTTATCAAACACTTGGTGTGCAACCAATGTTCCACTGGTTACCTCGAACACCTGATGTGTAGTTCTTTCAACCAACAGAACTTGCATCAACCAATAATCAACCTCAGGGAAGCCGTGATTGATTGAAATAATAGCAACTCACGGCCCAAGAGTTCCACAAGGATGGGAGTAGACTCCATTGGCATAAAAAATGGTAAGCAACAACTTTGATCCAAGAAATGAACGACAAAGAGATGCCGCCCAGAGCACAACAGCAACACAAATCCACAAAAAAAATCCCGAATGCAGCAGTCTAGAGCGTGCTCTTATATTACCTAAGTGTATAAAATAAAATTGGTAAAAGTTGAAGAAACTTTCCCTGGAATGGGAAAAGAATCTCAAACCATCCGTATCATAGGAGAAGCGAAGGGACTTGGGAAAATTTTGTATGCTAAAATAAAATGATGGTTGGACAATTTTGACTTGGATAGCTTTAACAATGATTTGCTTCTAAGAGAACCATCCCTTTTTTAGGAAAAAAGAAAATCTCCACTATAAGATTATTACAACCTCCTCATTTAGGGAAGACCGATACCTCCTAATTCAAGTCGTAAAATGCATAACTTAGTGGTCTAAAAGATTTTGAACAAGGGTTTTTTATCCCTCAGAGGAGTGGCTACCAAAATCTTGGGATCCTGGAGAAAAACCTCTCTTTTGGCTTGATCATGTGGATGGGAACATTTGCCTTAAAGATGCCTATCCAGATATCTAGTCTTTTGTTCAAAACAAATTAAATACTTGGAGGGATGCTCTTTGCAAAATTAAGGCTCCTGGCAACTGGTTTTATCTCCCTTGAAAATAAGGTCTAACTCTATTTTTTGGCCCAATTGGGAAAACTAAAGCAAAGGATTTTAAACATATAGCTTACTGGGGAAGATGATGAACTTTGTATCTGACTGCCAGAAATACTAGTGGGCGAAAGGGTCTTAATGAAACCTTTATAATATTTTCCAAAAGGCAGGACATTGTTCAAAGCTCTCCCAAAATTATGGAAAATCTTTCCATCCTAGAGTCGCATACTGCCTCAATCATGTTAGCTGAAGTTTCATATGTGCACCTCTTTCCCGACGTGGTTTTCCAGATGCTTGGATTGCATGGATGAAGAAGTGCACGACTACAACCTCCTTCTCAGTTTTGGTGAATGGGCTGCAAGAAGGTGGTTTTTTCCAACCACAAAGAGGATTTCGACGGGATGTCCGTTGGCTCCCTTGCTCTTTGTTTTGGTTGCGGATGCACTATCGCGCATGGTTTCTCGAGCAGTCGAAGGAGATTTTTTTTAAAGGTTACCGATTGGATAACTTGTCGATTCCCATCCTATAGTATGATGACGACACAATTAGAAGGGGGAGTCAGGGAGGCAGCGGGGATTGCCACAGTGCTTGACCTATTTGGGGAGATCTCAGGCCTCAACATCAACTACGACAAGTCATTGCTTGTTCTCTTTGGTTTGACATACGAGGAGGTGATGGCATGTGGGATCTCACTCAGATCCCAAAGGGATGTCCTTCAAATCAGCTATTCGGGGCTACCACTAGCTAGTGGACGTCTTCGGCAAACAGATTGGATGCCAGTGGTTGAACGGATCGAACGAAGACTTGCAGGTTGGCATGCTTCTTGTCTATTACAAGGGGGGGGGGGGGGCTTGATCCTTCTGAAGACAACATTATTTGCCATTCTGATCTTCTTTTTGTCTTCAAGGCTTCTTCTTACAGGGGTTCATAAACGCTTGGAGACCTTAATGTGACGATTCTTTTGCTCGAGTACATGGAATTCCCATAGGATTCCTTTGGTTGGATGGCGGACGGTTATGCTCTCTGAAAAGGATGGTGGTTTGGGTGTCCTAGACCTGGATATGAAGAACAAGACACTCCTGGCAAAGTGGGTGACAGACATTTGGGGCAGTTGTTCTGATCTTTTGTATTCATTAGTGCGAAAGATGGGGTTTCAGAGACTCTCTCTTGGATATCAGATCAGGTTTGTATGCCATCTAATTTTTGGAGGGAAATTTGCTCCATACTCCCTCGGATCTCGTCATCTATGTGATCATGTCTTGATGTTGGGGATGCTTTTCATTTTTGGTTGGATGATTGGTCTGGGCATGGGGCTCTTTGCGATAGCGTTTCAAATTTGTTTGCTTTGGCTGTGAACCAGTACGAGCGAGTAGGGTAGACATGGATTGATGATGCTTGGTCACCTAGGTTTCATGTAAAGATTTCGGAGCATCAGACGACAAACCTCTTGAGAATGAGGGAGTTACTCGTTCGGCTGGGGATTCCTTCAATCGGACGAGACCATTGGACTTGGAGATATGGTCAATCTTCGGTAAAGAAGACATATAAAGTTCTTTATGCTTCATTTATTTTTGATCTTGGCATATCTATGCCAACCTTGAGGTAGATTTGGACTTGGAAGATTCCTTGTCGAGTCAAAGCATTCATGTGATTACTAGGTAGGGAGCGGATCACGACGGGCGCACGTAGGGCCAGATTATTCCCCGGAGCTAGTGATTCATGCCAACGCTGCACGGAAGGTATCGACGACATTGATCATATATTTTTTGCCTGCTCAATGTCGAGAGAGATTTGACCAGAGCTTGCACTCACCGGAATTGATGTTGGAGAATTCTATATCCTTTGGGGACTCAATAGGTACTCCCCACAATTTGCAATCTTCTGTGACGATTAATGCAGTGGCCACATTGTGGGTAATTTGGCTTGCAAGAAATAATGTAGTCTTTCGAAGGGAGAGAATGTTTGTTGAGAATGTTCTTGAACATGCCAAGATCCTTCGGGACTCTTGATCCTTGTACTTATGATACATAACTTGTGAATATAATATTTTGGGTACTTGCCTTCACGGCTTTGCACCCTTTTTTCTTCAAAAAAAAACTTTTACTACCTAGGAATCACACTACAAACGGCATGTTAGCCAAATGGGCGATCATACTCCAAACCAATGAGTTCTTTGCAAGCAGCAAGACTGCTCTTGAATGCCAGGATCATATCATTTTGGGATGTCATTTCACAACATGAGTCTTTAATCCTCTGGTCTTGCCTTTCCCTACCTACTCCAAACCAATGACTCTCATACTACCTACCTGTTCTCTTTCTTTCTTGCAAATAAATTAAGATTGATAACGATCCTAACTTCTGGATATTGAAGCCAAAAATGCTTACCTCTTGTGGTTGCATTGGAAAGAATGATGCCAAAGGATTTTTTTATAACTTGGAAACAAACATCTTGATGTTATTGCTTGAGATTAACACTTTTCTCTAGTTCCACTAGAGTTAATTATAAATAATTTTCTGACCTTATATCTATTTCAAAGATTTATACCCGAATATTTTTGTTAGGTAACGCATCATCACACTCCTCCCCATCACATATGTTGGATCAGGAGTTTGACATTTAGAGTCATGCTCTATGGATGCTACATAGGCCTCCCACTCTGCGAATCTTCAAATCCTTTGGCGAGATGCCTGGCATTTTTGTTTTTGTTTTTGTTTTTTACTTATGTAATGACCCATGCGATACCGTGCATGGGGGCACGAGAGCGGATCCTCTGCAGTAATGTAGAGGTCTGCTGCAAAACTAACCGCACCCAAGTCGCTCGATCAAGATCGAGCGGTACATACGAAATCCATACTTTTTTGAGGTCTTACCGTGTGAACCGCTCGATCTTGATCGAGTAGCTCGAGAGCAGTTGGGGTTTATAGTAGACCTCTGCATTGTTGCAGAGGATCCGCGCTCATGAGGACACTTGTTAACCCGTTGTTATTCTTTCTTTCTCTCTTTGTTGGATAAAAACTTATTTTTCTGAAACATTTCTCATCTAACTAGATATAAGCTTATTCTAGTTGGCTGATCTCTCAACAAGTTTGATTTCTAGCTATCAGTCTCCAAATAATACAAAAAATATTTACTTCTTTACGGGATTCATACCAATTGAAATTTCAAACTCGTTAATATCAATACTCCGAGTTTCTTTTTATTTTTGACAAGATATATAATTCAAAAGTTGCCAAAATACATATACATGTGTGCCATATATTTTTATATTCGCTTATTCTATATCTGAAATTTTAGTTCATTCTATTACACACACGATCTTTTAAATGCATGGTAATATTGAAAAGAGTCAAACTCTATTAATGTTGGATTCAAATATTAACGTCAAGCCCGTAAAAAGACATACATTGAATGGGATGAGAAACAAAAAGGCATTTATAATTATGTGAAATCGATCTCACGCAACAAAAATTACTAATAACTAAAACCTATTAAAAATATCTTTTTTTTATACTTTGGAAATCTTTCTAGTAGCATCACAAGTTACGAGAAGTCGAAATTACGACGTAGGAAAGAAAAGGATTTTATCACGCTTTCCTTAGTCGGTATAGTTATACCTAAGGATGTAAACGGTTATGGATATATTCGTATCCGATCCGTCACTATATCTATTTTATAGAGATTTTGACATCCGTGTCTATTTTAAAATAGATCATATATGGACATCGTTTTGAACTCCGCAGACATCTGTATCCATATCCGTATATCCGTTTTCATATATAAATATATATTTGTTTTTAACCTTATATAACGTAATTATATATCTTCTTTTACCATATTTGTATAAAGTTTATGACACAAACACATTTAGTAAATTTATATCATGTATTTTCCATCCAATTCGTATATATTTAAATCGATTATTTAATATTTCTAACATTGCTCATATGCGATCGATATCCATTATTTAAGTATAACTATCGCCAACATTACAATGAAATCAGGACATATTACAAAGAAACTGTTGGAAGACGGGCAACAAGCTACGCCACCAATCCCTTTTGGATGGCAAATCCGTTTTACATCCGTATTTGTTTTTTAAGGATATGGTAAGATAGTTTTAATATCTGTCAATATATATATATATATATATATCCACATCCATATTCGTATTCAAAAACAGATAAGGATATAGTAATATCTATAGCCGCATCCGTATTCGTATCCGTTCGTTTGCATCCCTAGTTATACCTCTCTTTTTTTGGAATATCAGTTGTGTTCATACTTTCTTACAAAATCAACAATCTATCTTTCTGTTAAGGTAAAATGGGGACATAATTGTGACTAAAAAAGGACATGACTATGAATTTTGAATTTTGTAAGAATATAAAAGCACAAGTGCACAAATGATGTAAAAAAACCAGCAAGGACAGAAGTTACAAAGGAGAAAATAAAAGGACACAAGTAATAAAAATCCTAAAAGGAACTCATGATGCACTATTTTTTTTGGTAAAAAGACGGAGAAAAAAAAGACAAAAAAAGGCAACCCCTGAAAACAACCAACTTACACTTCCCTACCCTTTGGAGATCCTATGCGGTCACAGCACCTGCTGTGTTGCGTATGGGCCGTTCGATCGCCGTCGGACGGCCCACCCGCTGCACAGCAGAGGCTGTGACCGCAGAGGAGCCGTTCCCACCATCACCGATCAGTCACCAGACCACTCTGCCGTACACTCATACCGAGTAACCAGACCCGACTATCCCCTTCCTCCTCGCGGTGGCCACGATCCACGCGTAGAGAGCGAGGCAGGTCACGGTCGTCGTCACCACCACCACCTTGAACACGTCCAGGCGCTCCCGCTTCCCCCACCAGGGGTTGTGTATGCTCATCGCGAAGAACCCGGTGAGCAGAGTGTGCACCGACAGACACATGCTCCCGGAGTTGAGCAGCAGTTCCGCCTGGATCAGCCTGTTCCTCCTGTTGTCTATTTTCATGTTCACGTACTCCTCCGTCGCGTCCATGTACTTCCTCAGCCTCGTCAGCTTCCCCAATGTGTCCTCCACCTACCACACAACGAACAGATCATAGTTACCATCTTTAAAAAACGTAGATCGCAAATACGGTTCTTCTTAATTAGCTTTGTCCGCCATTGACCTGCGAGAAGTGCATCTCCATGAGCATCTCGACCTCTTCGGCGTAGCAACCCGTCAGGCAGAGGTCTGCTACCTCGTTGTCGTCCTCGACAATCCGTTCGAGCTCGTCCCGCACCCGGCGAACGCGTGTGGCTAAGCGAGCCGTTGCGCACTTGAAGCGGTGCACGCGGTCCATGTTCCGCGTGCTGAACTTGGACGCCAGCTCGTCCAGGGCAGGGTAGGCCTCAGCCTCGAGCTCGGTAACGCGTGCGTCGAGGAAGCTGCATGCGCCCTCCAGCGTCACCTCCAGCGCGCGGAGCTCGAAGGGCTCGTGCGTAGATGCGTCGAGATGGAGACGACGGTGGAGCTCTTCGACGATAGGGACGAGATGGTCAGATGTGGGGTCTCGGATGAGGACGACGTCGCAGGTGATGACGGTCTTGATGTGCTCGAGGTTGAGGATTATGGCGCCGTTGCGGGCGAGGATGGTGGAGGGGGAGGAGAGGAGGGGGTCGAGGACGCGGAGGTGGCGGGCGTGGACGTGGAACCTTCGCATGATCTCGTAGCGGTCGACGTCGACGGTAGCGGAGCAGCCGGTGCGTTGGATGAGGAGCCATTGGGCGGGCATGGAGACCATCCTCTTGAGCTTCTTGGTGAGGGCGTCGTCTGCGGTGGCGTTGGCCATCGGAAGTGGAATGCGCATCAGTGCATGCTGGCGCAGGTGTTAATACTACGAAGGTCCTGCACAGGTCACCATTTGTTGGGTAACCGCTTTGGAGCAGGTGAGTTAATGGGAAGTTTGTCGTTGCCCTCGATAAATTATGACCGCGACTATTTCGCCTTCAACGAGTTTTGACGTATTAATTAATAGGGTAAATTACAATTTGAGTCCTCATCTATGGTTGTGATCTCAGAATGGTCCCGATCTTTAAATTGTAACGATTCCGGTCCCTAAACCATTTAGGAAATCGAAATTTTGAAGTTCATGACGAATATGCCCTTGTTGGGAAGGGAATAGGGGTTGGGTTCCAACTTTTAAACAAGGGCATACTCGTCATTAGCCCCAAAAAGTTCCTTACATTAATGGTCATGAGACCTGAATCGTTACAATTTAAAGATCAAGACACATTCTGGGATCAGACCCATAGATGAGGATCTAAATTGTAATTTACCCTAATTAATAATAATGGGTTTCTTATTAGAGTTGTTGAAAACAGATCAGGGCTTGACCAAGTCCGGTTCTTTTATTCTCACGATTTGGTTCAATTTATGCTTTCTTCGGTCGTATCGCCTGTTCAATTGATTCTGTAGGGTTCGGTCGAAGCCGAACAACAAACTAAGTTTTTTTGTTGGTCTCTATGACCTTTCAATTACTAGTCAACTAATTAAATACAGCTGCCAAATTCAGATGCTTCTAAATATTAATTATTTTACTATGTATGTATATGGGAAAAAAGAGTATGTATTCTAGGAGCATGTAACTTACATGTTTCTATCATTTTGCCAGTATTTTTTTATATTTTTCTGAAATGAAACCTATTGAATTTAGATAACAATATATCACTATGGTTTCATTTGAAATTCGACTTAATTCGAGACTTCTATCCCCTACATCAAGATCGTCAAATTTTAACGGTCTCAGAATTGTCGAAATTGACCCCATCTATATGGATTCATTAGGAACGTTTGTTTTACACGAAGTTCAGAACACATATTCCACTTACCATTCTAACTAAATCCAACTGGATTGCATTTTAGAAAAACAAAAAAAATGTAAAAGAAAGATGAGAGCACGCTCTTATATGCTTCTAGGGAGCATACTCATTTAACCATATATATATATATATATAATATCTTTAGTTGATATATTTATTTATGTGGATGCCCATATATGTTAAAATTTAAAATTTTGTTGCGGAACTATGCGTTAATGCATAAATCACTATAACAAAATCGACTTACATCAATGAGCAATTTAATATTTGTTGCCATACATTGCGTAGTTAAATATGTAACAATGAATATTATTCGTTGCTTGATTTTTTAAATTTTGAAAGAATATTATATTATTTTCTATTTATCTTGTAACTAATTATATATTGACGGTTATTTATTGACTTTTCAATTATTGTTGCTAAATTTAACAACGAATAATAGAAATGTTAACGAATAGTTCAATGAAAAGTCATTGTTATATCTATCTTTAGCAACGGATATGATATCTATTGCTAATTATAAGAATAAAATAAAATTTGGCAATGAATAATATTCATCTTTATATCTTTAAAAATATGACAATGGATATTCAAATTACTCATTACCTTAGACATTGTTGTTGTGAATGTATGTATACTAGTATACATATCTATCTATAAATATGTGTATGTATGTATTTATACATATAATTTTGTCTAAATATAAGTGTATATGTTCATATGAGCATACTAATTCATATGTTTGGTACATGTCTTCTTTATTGTATAAAAATGATGATGTTTGTATAGGTAATTTATATACACACTAGGCTATTCAATAACTTAGGTTTTATTTTTTTGACATATTCATCAATTTGGTGTAAAAAAATAAAAGAAAATATTACTCATTTCTCCTTAATGTATATACACACATAGGTTATTCAATAACTTAGGTTTGAGTTTTGACATATTTCTTAATTTGGTGTGAAAAAATAGAAGAAAATAGTACTCATTTTCTCCTAGAGAACTAATAAAGGAGAGGGCATCCACCAAAGCATGTCACAAAAATGGAAAGAAGCCATGTATCATGACTTAGTACAAAATAAAAAAGAAGAAGACCACCAAACAAGGGAATAACTAAGGCCTCATTTGCAGAGTAAGCACTGGAATTAGAGGTCAATTCTTCGCATGGCACAGTTTCTAAGAGTATGTCTATTCTCATCCACATCCTATTATTTCATCGTACTCCATCTTTATTCCTATATTTATTCCATCTTATTATCTTTATTCATATCTTTTCAACCAAATAGAGAATAGATCTTTATTTTCCTTATTCCACATCCTTATTCATGTTTATTTCTAAACCGAACGCCCCCTAAGTGTGTATAATGTAAGGGGTTTCTTTTTTGTCATGTGGAATAATACATTTGATACATTAGGAAAGGTCTATCCAAGGAAAGCTTCTAACATAGTCGAAATCTTTGTTTAATCGCTCAATTTTGACTACCATCCTTTAAAAACACAAAAAAGGGACTATTATAAAATAAACAAAAAGATCAGGAAGAGAGCAAAATCCTAAGAAATCGGTGGCAAAGGCAAAATCCTAACAAACAGATTAGGAGGATATCAAGGTGCAAAGGCAAGAAAGAGGTAATGAAGAAGAACACCATTGGTATTGTGGCACTAAAAGTGGCAACCAAATCACAAAGAAAGGAACAATGGCAATCACAGACAAAGACACAATCAAGGATCTAAGAATTCCAAAAGGTAGCATGAATATTGATTTTAAGATTACAAGAAGGCTTGTGTCAAGAGTTAGGCTTGTAATGATGGGTCTTTTCTTAAGAAAGTTGTTAAGACCAAAGGTGTGCTAGAGGTGGTCAAGTAATCCTACCCGGCATGTTCTTTATGCTCGAAAGAGTTCCCAAAGCATCGAAATTGTTAGTTTTATGTGCGGATCAAATCACGATCTTAAAATAAGAATATAATATAGTTCTCAATCGTTCCCCTTGCTCATCATTCTTCTATAATAAGAAATATCCTAAATATCCTTTTCAAGCATGAGAAGTTGAATTTGGACTTATTTATTTACTTATTTATTTATATAGATTCATTCCTCATTAGGGATGTCAGCGGGTCGGGTTTAGGGCGGGTATTACTATTCCCAAACTCATACCCATTTATAATATCACTATTCATACCCGCCCACTTATTGAACAGTTTGGGTTCTCATATACCCGTCGGATACCCGTGTACCCAATGGGTACCCATATCTTCGACATAGTAAATCTTGAGTTGTTTATAAATGTAAACAAGATTTTCAGAGAATGACGAAATAAAGGGAGATCGTGTAACATGACCATTCATAAAAATGTGCAATATGTTGAGAATATTAAATGTTTATATATGTTAACTGTTTAACTTATTTGTATTGATAGTTTTTCTTTATTAAAAAAATTAGTTGACTATGGATAAATAGATGGAGAGAAAATTGAGTTGGATATTTATACATGCAGATCGATACATATTAGATATGAAATGGATTTGAGTCTAGTTTGATTAAAATACAACACACACGTCTTTATATATATATATATATATTTCTTATTCGGGTTTGGGGCGGGTTCGGGTTCGGATACCCACAAGGCAATCCCAAACCCATACTCATACCCGCATGGGTAGTCAATTCAAAACCCAGACCCGTCCAAAAGTAAATGAGACGGATTTCGAGTGCTTAAATGAGGTGGGTTCAATTCTGGTACTCAATGGGTCGACCCAGATTGACATCCCTATTCCTCATAGTCAAAGGAAAAATGCTTCCAAGGAACATTTCAAGAGGTTACACTATCCTTGATTTCAACTAGTGTGAAAAAGTGAACATGACCCACACAAACAAACGAAGAAGGAAATCTTAGAAAACAATTATAAAGTTGTAATTTTCCCATTTTCGAGTTTTCACGATAAAATCATGTCCTAAATCAGAATTTTTTTATTTTTATTGCTACACAATGCAATAACCCCCTTTTTTACCTTCTAAAGATCAACGTGTGGATGCCAAGTAACATTCAACACTCGCGAGATTGGTATATTGAGATTGAATCCTAACCGTCTAAACATAAGAAGATACAAGAATTATGGACAGTATATGAACAAAAAAATACATTACTACTTCCATGGGGTTACAAACTTACAACTCATAGAGTCTAATATACACAATATGCAAAATGATGAGTTCATCTGTAAGAAGAGAACTAGCCTGGCTCACATGGCCAAAACATAATATGATTAGCTACCAATACCGAGTGGTATATATAGAAGACCCTATAGTGATCTTGGCCTCGAAGAGGCGGGCAGAAAGTCTTCTTCAGGGTCAATCTATGGAATTGGCCGGAAGAAGCGCGCTCTGACTCTCCTACTAGATATTGGGGCTATCGGGAGAGGGTGCGCACTCCTGAAAGAAGGGGAAGCCCACTTTACAAGGACTCGGTCAGTCTAAGATCTATGTCGGGAAGTGAAATGCCTGGCCTGAAGAGGGGATCAGAGAACAGCGAAAGAGGCTACTCTTGTGGGGAAAAGAGAGAAATTCCCACGCTCCTTTGATCATGATTATAAATACGGAAAAAGAGAATATGAAACTTAGCAGCAGAGAAACTGCCTATTATCCACACCATTGACCATTGGTTTGCACAATCATCAAAGCATGCACCTCACAAACATGTGCAGTTTGGAATCTCAAGAGAAAAGAGTGTGGATGTGAGCTGACGAGCATGAAATTCCCCTGCTACTCGATCCCCGTCCTTTACAAATATATATAACAAAAAACACCAAGTTCTTTAAAGTGCACAATCAAGCAGTCCAAAATTACCAACAGGAAAATGGAAATCATACCTCTACAAGAATGTGCACGCAACGGTAAAAGATGTCATAATATTATTAATCACTTGAATGTTTTCCAACCGCGTCGTGTAGACCTTGGATGGTAAGTCTCTGCCACAGCCTGAAAGCGCTAGAAGACAGTTTATTAATTAATTTGTTTGATATGAATCATGGTGTTCAAAGCACCCATATTACTTTCCAAAGAAAAAATCCAGCCATCATCCAAAAATGAAATCCCTCTAAAGAATCCACTCATTGCCACCACAGATGAATATAAGAACAGTATTGATTCAGAACAATTCAAGATATGCAGATACACAGCCTCCCCGTTGCAGCCCTTCATAGTTACCAAAATGTATCAAGCATTTCTTAGGCTTCAAAATGCGCATAAATTCTCTTACAAGTTCATGGTTAAGAATGACATCAGAATAGCTGTGGTTTCCGTACAAAATAAAACGGAGTAACCAGAACTAATTGGAATATTCAGGCGCTAACTGGTGCAATACACGGATACCTTCACCCACCTGCAAGAAAATATTACTTTTAGGGGATTGGCAAGGGAAATCCTGCGGGGGAAAATTACATATCTGCAAAATCTAAACAAGAAGAAAACCTTATAGATAAATTTTTAATATGCAAAGAAATGACAATGAGGTTTCTACAAACAATATTTTGGATTTAAATACGATGGATATATAATTAAATATGACCTTTAAGTGTAGAGACTTAACAGCAGCTACTTTTCCATGTGTTGATTTACTGCGTTATTATAAGATGTCTTCCAAATCCATGCATGCTTTTGGTGTCGTTATGTTGTTATTCCCCAAATCTCTATGTAAGATATTAGAATTTGCTTAATAGAAGATGTCAATTATCTCTTTACAAGGTACATAGCAACAGTCCTAAACAGGACTTTGCCAAACTTCGCCTTCTTTCCTTTTCTCCACCCTCCCCCCACTTTTTTTGCTCGGTACCTGTTTGATATGATGTTTAGGATAGCTGTGCATTTTGATATTCTTTCGTTCTTCAATCCAAAATTTCGTGACCGTAAAGATTTGCCACAGCTTGTCCACTAATGCTTAGAGCGGTTGTGGCGC
Source organism: Ottelia alismoides (assembly GCA_037367405.1). Classification (NCBI taxonomy): domain Eukaryota; kingdom Viridiplantae; phylum Streptophyta; class Magnoliopsida; order Alismatales; family Hydrocharitaceae; genus Ottelia; species Ottelia alismoides. The sequence continues at coordinate 859,890 of JAZKJV010000279.1, read as the reverse complement.
AAAATTAGTTATTTGGCTACCATTAACATGCCTAATTATAAGAAATTATATAAAATGCACGAACTAAATGGGAAAACAAATGTGAAAAAATGTGATTACTAAATGTCCACCTATGAAATGTTTAGCGTAATCTGAAAGACAAAACAAACTGAATTGGGGCTGCATCAGCATCTGTGTTGTGCTTATGCTTACCTGCTCGGTTATCGCCGCCACCATCAGTACCCGAGTTAAAAAATAGAAAGCGGAAGCAAATATCAGAAAAAGATAAACATCATTGAAGAACACACGGAATTTAACGTGGAACCCTACTCCGTGAGGAGCGGGATGAAACCACGGGAGAAGCCCTCAAATAGGGTGTGTTATGCATTGCACTTTCTCTCAGTGGATACAGGAGGTCTGGGGCTCCTTATATAGCCTCTCCAGAGCCTCCAAGTCCCACCACTAGACGATGTGGGACTAAACACGGATGGGGTAAATGGATCTTCTCCAGGATCCATTTACCCTGCTACAACTCATGACGCATACAACGAATACTCCAACAACACGTATTTGTTAGTATTGCCACACTCTTCCAGCTATCAGAACTTGTTCTCCTGGCTCCAAAGTAAACTAACACCGGGGACAGCTACCTCCAGCGCTGGTCATGTGCCAAACGATGATCACCTACCTCACTACCCTCTATTATACTAGGTACAAGCCTCGAGTAAACATCGCATATGAGGTCATCTACTGAAACACTGATTTATGATGCATCTCCTATAGATAATTGTTCAACAAAAATGATAAGACAAGTACACTACCACTTCACCAAATAAGTCCCTCTCTACCTGCAGTTCACTAAAGAAAGCTTTTTCCAATGATAGCAATCATCTTCTCCACCTTTACAAGCAAAGACAAACACTAGTTTTCTTGACACTTGACAAGGCATTATGAGCACCAATCAAACACAAGCAAATCATGAGGATCCCATCCTTTGCAGCCTCTTCTCAAATCAATGTCCCCTGAGGAATAGCCAATAAAAACTTCAGCAGAGCAATCAACAGCATCCTACGCCAGGTTGTTTCCAACATTTCCTTGTATCTTCCTACTTTTCTAGAATCCAAGATCCAAGATTAATGGCACAGCAAAGCCAAAACATAGGATCCTCACACAATATACAGGCTCCACAAGCAAGAGCATATGTTACCAACATGGCAATAATTATATTCAACAAGTCGATCGTTTGGGTTAGTTTATGATGTGATGTTTTGATGATGTTTACGTAAGCTCTAGTGCTCGGGAGCCGATCAAGCTTACCAATTTCTTCTTCTCTCTTTACCGGCTAGTTTATGTTTTTATGCATGTCAAGGATGAAAATAAACCGCACAGTCCTGCCTAATATCTCACCTAGTTTGTGGACAACCACCTCACGAACATGAGAAAAGGTATCATAGTAATACATTGTTTCATCCAGAAATCCACAAGGTCAGGAAGCCATGCTCTTGCAACAAATTCCCAAGGAAAGATAAATCCTGGGTTATGATAATGCCTTCACAAGACTTGTCCACAAAGAAAATGCCTTTATAGTGGATCGCTCATAAAAGCAAGGACATCCAAGGCCATAACAAAGTTCTCTTTCATGGGTGTCCATGCAACAAAAACCAACTGAACAACCGCATTTAAAGATGAGGATTTGATACCCACTAACACCTTCAATATGGTGAGGCTATGGAGTTGAAAAGGCAACCAGCTTGGGATTTTCTCACTTTGCATATTCCCTCAAGGTTGCAAAAGTTGATAATCATTATTCACTAGGTGGGTCCATTGGCTAAGAATTAATCATCATGCGAGCAACTCCTTGGATTTTAGCCATGTTTGTAAAAACGGACCGATTAGTCAAGTCGGTGGCGTGATCTATTGGATATTGACTACTTGATTAATAGTCACTGACTAGTTGGTCGATTTTTTAGGGGTTTTATCATGTGTGCTTAATTTATGCAATATCAATTATGTCCTTCCTTTTTAGTAATATCAAGTGTGCCCCTTATTATGTAAGTCATAGTTATGCCCTTTCATAATATCAGTTATGCCCCTAATTTACCTTAACGTAAGGGCAGAACTATGAATTATGTAAGAAGTTGAGGGAACAACTGAATATTACAAAAAGGAAGGAGCATATCTAATATTGCAGAAAGTAAGAAGGGCACAAGTGATTAAACCAAATTTTTACAATCTTTTTTATTGATTTTCATGTTCTTTTAAAAGAAAACTTAATCTAAGATGACCAAAGTCTTACTAGAATTCAATTGATTCTTAATGCATAAAAAATGTACAAATACATGCAAAAACAAAAAAATATAAGTTTAATAAACATTTAAATATTTAAACAATACAAAGAAAATACAAAACCTACTAAAGACCTAAATCTGATTAATCACCTGAATTCTGATTAGTCCTTACTTAATGACCCAACCGACCTAATATCGATTACCGACGTTTGCACACTTGGATGTGTTTGATTTCGTAGTTTTCAGAATAGACAAATCAAATGAATGTGCAAAGCATACATCATAGAATTCAAGCTAGTTGCTTAGCCAACTACTAGAACCAACAATTCATTTGGAGTCTTTGGACGACTAAGCTTTCTTCGCAGGTCCTCTTGTAAAACAACAAGAAATCACAAACTTGGCAGCCACAGTGACAACATCACCACCTGCTAAAATCGAGAACTCCAAAAAATCATGTTTCAATATAACAACAGGAAACCCTAACAAAGTTGTTGTCAAAGATCTCCCGAACATACACCCAATTTGGGTTTCAGGTTTCGCGATTTTTTTTTATTTTTTCTAATGTGACGTAAGTAATCTTTTTTAGAGAAATTTCTTCAATTAAAAAAATTGACCCTCTTCCGAAAACTTTTGTGGTCGTTTCAAAAAAGATAACTTTACAATTTTGAATTATATATACTTGATTGCCCTTTATATAAATAAGGCCACTTGCACAATGCTTGGACATGGATTAAAAATTTTGCATGGATTAAAAAGGTTGCTTGGATTATTTGGATTAAGATTTTGTTTAATTGTGTGGATTAATTGGATTAAGATTTTGTTTAATTGTGTGGATTAATTGGTAGTCATTGTTAAGTTTGTTATAGTTGCTTTGTTTAAATAAAAAGTTATTACCGTTCTTTTTTAAATTATTAATCCTCTGACACCTCCATTAAAGTAAACACGTAAAAGTCATTTTTCTAACTTGTCTTTATGCATCCACAACAGTGATGACCTTTGTCAAAGTTGCTTATATGCCCTAAAAAATGATGACTACTTTTCTTCTCTTGTCCATGCTCCTGAGAGGCTTGGGCTCTCTTAGACTTGATTTAGTTGTCGACTACGAGTTTCGCTAACTTCTGGGACACAATGGACATTGTTGCTTTGTTTCACAAGTTAGTTATCTTCAACCACAAACTGTCTTGTGGGTGATTTAGTTGACCTACGATGAGGTTATCTTGAAATTGAATCATTTCAATGCAGAAAATGTTCAACAACATGACAAGGCTCTCTTCAAGTCTTAGTCTTTGTAATGTAAGCTTTTTCCGCATTCTAATAAAGTTCTCTTGTGTGTGACCTACCTTGGGACCACACCTGCTTAATAAAAAACTTGCCTTAGCGCATTTACAACTAGATGTTTTTCTCTAAGCCGTCATTAATTCCATACATGTGTAAAAACTTCAATTTTCTAAGCCTTCCATACGCATATACAGATATTTTGAATTTTAGCCTATGTCTTTCATCATCGCTTCCGTGAGTATCATTACACCATGATACACCTAACCTTTGCCTTAAAAATCCCATCTGTACTCCAATAGACATGTATTCTCTAGCTTCTTGAGGGGTGTTGAGATATTGTACTGCAATCTGTTATTTGCTATATTTTTCACAATAGTCAAAACTAATTTGGCAAATTGGCATTTCATAAATAACATGAGTAAAAAATTAGGGATCATAGCCATGAAAGCAATATATACCATTTTGATTTGAGCTTTGATGCTTGCTATAAGTTGTGTATACTCCTCAATTTGCCTGTAAACAGAAGAGAATATGCATATGTAACATTGACATTTATACCATTAAGGATCTATATAGCAACGAGGAAAAACAAACAAAAACAAAGCCAATGTTTCCTCTGGCGTATCAATACTAAAAAAGGGAAGAACTACATAGTTATTTACAAGGTGTTCGAAAATACATATTGGCCCATGCACAAAAACTATTTCTAGTAAAAGTTCTATTATTTTAAGAATTGTCCATAGTAATTTTATATCACTTGGTTCTCTATGTAATTATCACAGTTTTTCCAATTTCCACTACATAAGATACCACACAGCCTCTATTTGCATTATCAAATACAATCATGTTTTCCATATGATATCAGTATATGGTCCTTCCCCACGATATTTCACGGTATTATGGAGTGCAGTCTACACCCACAAACTAACCTAATGCTCAAGTAGGCCTCAAATTCAGACCTATTACTCATGTTTTTAGGTAGCTTCTCCTCATCCTTCAACTATGTCAAACATAGAGTGCATCAAAGTTCTCCATTGGGCGGTGAAGAACCCAGACCCAATCATCAAGATGAACTAGACCAACTACGAGTTGTGGTCCATGTAATACAGGAGCATTATGGAGATGCATGACAAGGGTTATGTATTAAAGAAGACAAAGTCCAAAGAGAATACATGAAACAATTCAAGTGCATAAAAAGGACAATGATTTGGCCAATGTTTTCCTTACAAGGACAAGGACAATGCTTTCGCCAAGGTTTAGCTTATAAGGACCCTCATATTTGATATAGCACAGGAGGTCATGCATATGCCAACGGTCAAGAATATGTAGAATTCTTTTTTTGTTGCTAATTTGCATTGAAGGAATGAGAAGATCTTACATTGCATCATGATATTCACCAAACCAAAAAAGGTCCACAACCCCTCCGTGTTTATTACAAAGGTCTGAAGGCGACATTTGAGAAGCTTCACAGCTACTACCATCCATGCAATGATGAGTATCGGAAGGCACGTATAACATAAACAAAGTTGTATTTTTTGTTCGGACACGATCCAATCTATGATTGCTATGAATCAATACTCATAAATAATACCCAGAATGCTCCTATTAGGGTAGCTTACAATTGCCTCAGTATCATTGCAGTGCATCTTGTCGCAACAATAACACCGTCTCTATCAAGGTTACTACGCAGGGACAAGGGCAGTCGTTTGTCGTGAGAGATTGGTGGAGGTCACTGACGCAATGACAACAAAGGTGATTACATACTATGATGCAGTTATTTTCAATATAAGGCCACCCTAAGGACACAAGTTAAAAATAGCATGGCCCTCCAAATTTAACCCACGATGCTATCGATCAGGCAGATCCATTACCAGTTCAATCCTCCTCATCTAACCCTAATTCATAAATGGATTATTTTCTTACACAGTCCTGGTAAATCAATAGCATTGTCATACATGCAAGTATCTGGGACATCTAGAACCAGCTCATTAGCCATAGCACGTGCTTGTATTATTTGTCATTCTGATGATAGTAAAGATTGGCTTGTTGACTCTAGAGGCAGGAGCAGCCCCTCAATTTGTGGAGACAGTGAACAATCCACAGCCCTCAAATCCAAGGCTCCACGTGAATCCATGGTTCTTGCATATGATAAGCACTCCCCAACAACAAGACTAGGGAGCATTCAATTATCCCATGCCATACCCCTGCCAGGGGTTCCTTCCTTCGGATTTCCCGCTTAGCATGTTACTCGTTAATTATATGCCATTGAACTTAGATGTAGTGGCATCTTTAGCCACTTGGTTATTGTACTTCTCTGATGTAGTTAGAATTATGAGTTCTAACACTTAAATTTCGCACTACAACTTTACTATGTTTCTCAGGGAGGGTGTTAGAGCATATATATTGTGCCAATACATCTCAACAAGATGGGGATGAGAAAAGAAAATATTGTCATATTCATAAGGTTACTAGAACCTTCCTGGTTCATAGCCATGCTCCACGATCATTTTTAAGCAAAAATGAGGAAAGATGTGGAGGTATCATGTGCTGCATCAATATTAGGGGATGTTGCTCCTAATTCATGCTACGAAATCAATAACACGTCTTCTTTGTCCATTGATGAGCAGGTTCCTCTTCTCTGTCTATATTGTTTACCCATCAAGGTCTTTACTCGGTTGTTCCTTATGTCTTGAGTTGTGTCGTTTTCACCTATAGTTCGAGTCCAGGTCATGACGAGTTGACGACTATCTATGTTAGTGGTCAAGTATGTTTTTAGGATACTCAAGGACTTTGAAAGGCTATAGTTGTTTATTCGGTGGCCATAGGGCTTACTTATATAGAGAGAAAATATATAAAGGACAAATTATCAATGGGGAAATTAGATAAAGGAAATAAGGATTACAATAATACTATTTCATATAACAGTCCCCCTAAAGATGGAGCACAGATATCTATAAAGCTCAACTTGGAAGAACACATATAGAATGGCTCCTTGGCTAGAGCCTTGGTGAAAAAGTATGTTGTCTCTTCCCGTAAGCTAACGTCGGAAGTAGAGATGAAGCCCGTCTATGTCATAATGCCTCTAGTGTTCCAGTTTAATGTGTTCGGTCCTCTCATGGAAAATCTAGATTGTTGTAAATAAATAATGCAGACTGATTGCCACATAGTAGTTACTTAAAAGGAGGTGTGGCAGAAGCTAGGTCATTCAGAACAGACCTGACCCACAACTTCCCTACACCATGGCTCAGTATTCTCATTTGTTGCATTTTATTCTTAAATTTTGTCTATAATTCATAGCAAAAAATAACTAAATCTACATTAAATGATAAATTTATAAAATGATCTAATGCAATAAAAGTGGATTAATTTGAGGAAATTGATTCGTCGTGGCAATCACGGAAAAATTCGCATGAAATGATGAGAATCTGAGCTGAAATGCAACTATATATATTGTACAAACTTTTTATCTTTTGAATAGATTCATCCTAACTCCAATTGATATGAAACTAACTTCAATTGATATCACTAACCTCAATCTATGGAAAAATACCAAAAAATACTAACTTGTAAAATTGACAAATAAACTCAAGCCCTAATTTTGAGGACAAAAAGATGTCAATATGAATATCTCACATGCAGTACCCGGTGAAACTCTCCTCACCTTTAAATTCATCAACATTAAAATATCTACAAAACAAAACCAAATTCAAAGTGATCGGAGTTCATATGTGAAACTTGGGTTTTGGAAATTGTGCATTGTGTAAAACCGACAAACTTTAACACATTATTTCATGTACAAAATTAACTTTTGATCATTTATTTATTTATTTTAATTTATATTCTAAGTACAGAAATAAAACCCAAAAAATCAAGAAAACCAAGAAAAAGATCAAGTCTGACATAGTGATCATTGATCTAATTCACAAGTACATAATTAATGTTTCTCTTTTATTTCTAATTTTTCTCAACTTATAAAAATATAAAAATATTAGATAAATGTCTAATACGACATTTTGCATCATCTTTGATTTTTGCATACATTATTCATCCACAGAAAACAAAATAAAAAGTATAAACCACTAAAACGGAAATTTTATATTGTAAAAAATATCAACAAAATACATCTCTCATATTTGATCTCGTTTGCCTTTGAGTCCAAGAACACTGTAGATCACATTTAGGGAAACATTTTTCCTTTTACATTGTAAATCACGTTTACAACATTTTACATCATGTTGTTGTTGTAGCTCCGATCGAGGATAAGAAGCGAGCAAACCGCTTAAGATGGTTTGGTCATTTGAAAAGAAGATCAGTTGACGCACCAGTTAGAAGATGCGAGTGTTGGGATGTTGAGCCGACTAAGAGAGGGCGAGGAAGGCCCAAGAAGTGTTGGAAAGAGACTATACGAAGGGATCTTAGTTTTTTGGATATAAGCCCGAGATTGGCCCAAGATAGATCTGAATGGAGGCGAAGAATCCATGTAGCCAATCCTACTTAATTGAGGGAAAAGGCTTTGTTGTTATTGTTGTATTGTAAATCACGTTTAGGGATACATGTTTCCCTTTAATCAGTTTTGCATATGAGCCCATCTACTAGTGTTCATGCATTTTCTTTGCATTGCATTTATCGGTCAATGGTTAAAATTACACATATCGTGTACCGTTGGATTGCAAGATCGAGGTCATGAGAGCAGTCCAGGAGACAATAAAGTCAAGTCATACGATCGACTGCATATATCAGAGACGTTGGATCACCAACCCTTAAATGGATTCGAGTTGCAATTGGCCATCAGATCAAGGCCTCCATAGGCATGCTAGTCGCATCCTCATAACCCAAGTCACATGAAGTTCCTCACGTGATTGTGGGTATTTGCAAATCATACCCCATTCGACTTCCAGCATGAGCATGTATCGCTTGAAAAAGTTGCATACATCTCCAAACGGATTTACATTATTGCAAAAAGAACTTCAAAGCTAAGATTTAAACTTTATGTAACTAATTTATTTGCATATTGGTCCGTAGTCATTTGGGAATAACATCCCATTTATTTATCCAAGAAAAGTCATTTTTGTTTCATTCTATAAACAATTTTATCCACTTTAAGTTGACATATTGCGGAGATTCATTGGACGTATATAAATTATTTATCAATTTTTGGAGTAAACTCAACCACACATATTGATCCTTAAGTTCGACCTTGAAACTTACTCAAGTAAAATAAACAATTGAACATAAGGATTAATTCCAAACATTATTTCTCAAGTGATTTTCAATTACTCACTCTTCATCATCTATTACAAACGACATAGTTCTATATAATCAAGAGTGGTAAAGGGTGCATCTTCATAATCGTCGTTATCAGGGAGGCATTTGATTTAGGATCATTTCATATAACTTGGGCAATAAGTTTTTCAATTTCGTGTAGCATGAATTCTTATTTTTGCATTTTATTTTCATTATCTATTTATTTTTTATTTTTCAGCATTCTTTTTTTCTTATTTTTGTATATATTTGTCAACTCTCTCAGACCAATTTTTGTTTCTTCTCGTGCAAGGTATCGATCGACTCGAGCGATGACTTCAGGAGTCGACGCATCTCGGGAGCATCGGAAGCTAGTGATTCTCTATCAAGTCGGCTCAACATAGGTCCGTAGAATGATTGTTTTTTGAAAGAATTTAAGATATGATTAGTTCTGTAATTCTATGAATTTAGTATGAAGTTACTAACAATGTTTAGTATGAATTTAGGTATACGTAGTTCTATGACTCTCCTTGCTAATTAAAATTTTATTGTATTATTTTGATTATATATATATATATTAATTTAGATCATATAGTACTTTTTTGATGATGTCCTGTTATTAAATGTTAGGCAAATATGACCTCCAGACTACCATCTGACAGTGGTTCTTCTCCTACACCTGGAACTGGAAGCGAGCCTCATATTCAGAGGAGCGATACAACAGGATTTTTTGTTCCTCCTAGATCCAGTGATCTGGGATGAAAATATGCTTTTCTAGCTAATTCGAGTAGCCCTAGCATGATTACTTGCCGTTTATGTCGGAAGGTTGTGACGGGAGGGATCAATCGCATTAAACAACATTTGACTCGTATTAAAGGCAATACAATATCTTGTCCCAAGATGACTCCTGAGGTGAAGAAAGAAACTATGGACAACATGGATGGAATTAAAGTGAAAATGAATAAGAAGACTGCGAGAATGAATGGCATTCAAGGGCAAGTCTCCATCAAGATTAGTCTACCCTTGGTTGATGGAGAGAGGGATGGGAAACGGCCTCGAACTTCAGCAGAAGATGAGCCAACAGAGAGTCTCCACCAATCCATAATCAAAGATACCTTTGTCAAGGAGGAACGTGCACGCGTGAATTCATTCGTGGCAAGTACCTCTATGATAATGGCATCGCTTTCAATGTTGTCAAAAATATCGATTCCTTTCTTCGAATGTGTGAAACAACTAGATAGTATGGAAGGTAGTACAAGCCTTCAACATACTATGAGCTTACAGAAACTCTTTTGAAGGAACAGGTTAAGGAAACAAAAGAGTTCTTGCAAGCGCATCCTAATTGTTGGAAGACTTCTGGATGTTCCATTAGGACGAATGCCCGGACTGATATGAGTAATGAGTATCGTGAATATTTGCGTCAATTGAGAGCTAGGGTCTAGTTTTTTGAATTCTATTGACTTGTCTACAGATTTTCACACCGCCGACTACATTGCTTCCTTAGTGGATAAGTCCATTGCGGAAGTTGGACCCGACAATATAGTCCAAGTAGTGTCAGACAATCAATCTGCCAATATGGTTGCTAGCAGAATCATGAGAATCAAGTACCCATGGATCTTCTGGAGTTCTTGTGCAGCACATTGCAATGATCTTATGCTAGAAGAGATCAGCAAAGAGTCAAAGGTAAAAACAGCCATCACAAAGGCAAGGACATTGACTACCTTCATATATAAAAATGTACTAAGCCTTCTCCCACTATAAGTAGGGTCGGCTACATGGATTCTTGCTCAAATCCATGTTGAAAGATTCGATTATTTTTACGTTGGCCATCGACTACCTAACGCAACCCCTGCAAGAGTAGGGCATTGACTATTTTCATATATAGTCATACAAAAACATTGAGCTTGACGAGACAATTTACGCAAAAGGGTTAGATAGTGAGGCTGTGAAAAACAAGATTTGTTGCCACATATCTCATTTGCAATCTATGATAGAGAAAAATGACAAGTTGAAACTTATGTTTTCTTCTAATGAATGGAGAGCTTGTAAATGGTACAAGAGGAAGAAGGGGGGAATCACTTCTAGTCATAGTTCGGAGTCCTTAATTTTGGACTCAAGTGTCTTTGAGCTTAAAGGCCTTTTCTCCTTGATACACGTTCTGTAGATTGTTGATGGATATAGAACGTCGGATATGGGGGTTTGTATACGAGTTGCAAGATGCAAGAAAAGTGATCGTGGGCATTTTCAAAGATGTCGAAGCGTCTTACAAACAATTTGTTGATGTCATTAACTCAAAGTCAAAAGGAAGGTTGGATAGCACCCTCCATCTTGCTGCGTATTTTTTGAATCCCCGATTCTTTTATAAATATAGTGCTCAAATCAAGAGGGAAGACCTTCCTCTGAAGGGATTCTTGGATTGTATATATATTTTCTATCATGATTTAGAGATCCAAGATATCGTCATTGGAAAGGAGTTGCCTTTATATGAAAGGGCAGAAAGATTATTGGGCAAACGTTTGGTTGTCATACAAAGGTCAATCATTGACGATGATTTCAATTTATGTATAAATTCTCATTAGAATTTAGAGGCTTATATATTTAACGATTATTAATTATTTATTCTTGAAAATAGCCCAATGGTGGGGATTGCATGGCATGTAAACACCGCATTTGAAGAAATGGCCATGAATGTTTTGAAGTTGACAATTTCTTCTTCGAGTTGTGAAAGGAATTGGAGCACTTTTGAGGTGGTAAGGCTAAAAAATCGGTGCCATATGTCAGATATTGGTATATTACACATCATTAATGAGGTGGTTAATAATATATTAGTGGTTATTTTGTAGATCCACATGAAGAAAAGGAACGGGCTTGAATTCAAGCGAATAAATGACGGCGTATATCAGATTCAATGCCAAGTCGACAAACCGCCATCTTAAAAACGAAACGATCCGTTTACCACAAATTATGGAACCGATTTGAGATATTGGATTAGTGAAGAAGATGAAGGAGATGATGAGGTATTCTAAGGATCGAGGTTGATGTGGAACTTAGTGGCCGATGCAACTGGAGTAGAAGATTTGGTGCAACATAAAAGAAGCCAAAGCATGTTACTGGTTCCAAGGTTGCAAAAATCGGTATGTGGTATTCAGTCGGTAAGGTCACTAACTAGAGTTTAAACGGTATGCAAAAGTTTAAATGGAAATTAAACAGGTTATGCGGTTTTATATTTTAATTAATAAAAACATTTACATACATATATAATTAATAAGAAATATAACTAAATTATAAAATATAATCACGTATTCCCAATATATCAAATATTGTCATATTCAAAGATTTTTTTTCTCTCGATTGTCAACATAGAAAGAGCATAAACAAGTAGAATCCATAGTCAAGGTTTGGAATCTTGATTTCGATTTATGAAGATTGTTGAGATTATTATATAGCTTTGGTGTTATTTTTCTATTTCATTTCTAAATGTACTTTTCTTGTTATTTACCCAAGAGCTTTTCTCCTATATAAGAGAGCCATGGGATCTTATAAATAACAAGCAATTCATTTTCTCCAACATGGTATCTGAGCAACAGTCCTAGATCAGGGTTCTTGTGTCATCCCATACTAATCCTACCCTATACGCCGCCCCCGCTCCCCCACAATCCTTGTGCGTGCCGTCAGCAACTTCTGTGTGTGCCGCTAGCCAGCCTCATCGTGGCATCACCCATCTATGCATCAGGCCCTTGTTCCCTACGCACATCTGCGCATGCCCACATATGCGCCTTGCATACATCTGCACCTTGCGCACACGAGTTGCACACATCTGCGCCATGTGCCCATGCATCTGCGCCTTGAGCCGGTGCATATGCGCCACGTGCCATCGTGCCCAGGGATCGCCATATCGCGATATATCGTCGATATATCGGCGATATATCGGTATCGACAGGTCACCGATATATCGCCGATATGGACGATATCAGATATCGACATGAGAAAATGCCTTGGTGGATACCGGGTTTCGGCGATATGCGTCGATATATCACCGATATATCGGCGATATATCGGTATCGACATTGTATCGAAACGATATCGATACCGATATTTCCTTCCTTGATCGTGCCATGCGTCTGTGCCTTGCACGCATTAGTGCCAGCGCAACCGCATGCAGCCTGCATGCACCTTGCGTGCATCTTGCATGCATCTATGTGCATATTATGTGCAAATGCGTGCCCATGCGAGCATCTTCCGTACATCTGTGTGCAACAACGCGCATCGTTGCCCTTGAAGACTCTAGTCTACAACAACGAGAGATGAGGATGGTTGTATGAGTCCAAAGATAAAACCAATCCTCTATATGTGATTGTGTAGACTCATTCAGAGTAGTCCACTCCTTGGTTTTGTTCCAGATATTGACGTTCTTACTAACATGTTAGAAATCAAAGGTGATGTTTTTTCATCGTTCGGTGTCTTCAAGGGCCCGTCAAAAGCCTTGAACTTGGCCATCTCTCGGATCCTATCATAAGATTCGGCTCCTCAAAAGGAAACCAATGGAATTTGTTTCGTGTGAATCAGACTTCGTCACGATTTGTTATGATTTTCGGAAGAAAGAGAAGTAAGGAGGATTAGACATCATTAACCTGTAATGATCGTCATTAAGACTAATTAAACACGATCAAGTAAACTAATGATAGATTGAGGATCGCTAATGACCATTAGCAAATACTAATCAATGATTAACAAAAGTTAAGCGTAAATCGCGAAGGTTAAATCGTGATTAGTAAAAGTTAATTACGATTAGCGCTAATTAAGTGCAATAGCGAATCTAGAATCTTTTATATTGTTCTAACTTAAGCCCTATGTTTCGGATAAGCTTTGGCCAAAATCATGGGCTGCTAACCGCAGTTAAGGTCTAAACCATGGTTTATTAACCATGGTTAGCGGTTTTCTAGAGCCTATAAATAGCCCCCCCTATACCCATTCATTATCTACGATTTCCACTACCACCACCACCTCAAGGGCTAGGGTTGAGAGGACGGGAGGAGTCGGAGGCGGAAAAGGAGCGCTAACGAAAGCGTTGCCAGGAGAACGAGGAGGAAGCTACGATCTTCTCTTAGTATGCTTCGTAAGCTAGGTTTTCGATTCATCTTCTTTTTCCAGATTTTTTTTTTCGATTCATCTTTCTTTCCGATTCGTTTTCTGTTGTGGTTCGAGGAAAAATCATTGTAATACCCTACTTAGGTGTGGGCGAGTATGCACGTCAGCGAACCCTGTGATTCGTCACACCTTCACTCACCTAAGAAGTGTGGTGTCTACCGATTCTCCATTGTTTATGATTCTATTCGTTTTATTCCGCTTATATAGTTGTTTTGATGGAAAAATCTGTATAATACCCTACTTAAGTGCGGGTGGCTATGCACGTCAGTTATAACCCTATGATTCGTCACACCTTCACTCACCTAAGATGCATGGTTTCTACCGATTCTTCATCTCTTACATTTTGATTATATTCTTTCATAGTCGATATTGTTTTCCTCTCGATGATTTTATAAAGGAAATTCTTTCCATTTTTCTTTTAAAATATGTCCTGTATAAGGGAAAATTATGCCGAAATTTTTATAAAAATATGTCCCGATATTAAGGGGAAACTAAGCCGAAGGAAAATCTGCCGAAATTGTCCTAGAAATATCACCCGTATAAGAGGAAGCTCTGCTGAAATTTCAAGAGAAAATACATTTTTCGTATTCATCATGTTCTTCGTTCATTCTTTGTGTCCTTGACACGTTCTCAGCGTTAAATGAAATTCGATCATTTCAGGAACTAGAAATCATTCGTTTTGAAAAATAATCACGATAAAGCATCGCATACACGAGAGAGAGCTAGATTAGGTAACAAAATCCTTCTTTTTGCTCTTGGGATTTCATATGAGATCATTCAGATTTCTGTATTTATACTTCTTGCTACGAAGAACCCTAATTTGGTTATTTTTGAGAAAATATGAAAAGTTGCTTTGTGATTTTAATTAAAATAAGGTTTAAGCATTGAATTGATGCAGTGGCTTGGAAAGTTAGAGTTATAAGTTAAAATGAGCATAAATATGAGTATATAAATATATGAATTAATATGTATGCAAGTCTATACTCAGTATTTTATGATTATGCAAATCTAAGGCTTACGAGGAATTACATCATAGGAATCGATGTGTTTTGAGTTGGATCATGTCTTACATTAAGAATGAGTAGGAGTAGAACTACATGTTGGGCATACAACCTGTAGGTTCGTCGGAAGGAAACTGTATTGGCGTTGGCCTACCTAGGTGGTACACGGTTGCCTGTTATAATAAGTGTGCGTGAAATGAATGATTTGCAATGCGTGGTACCGGGAGCCAATATATTCGGGTTGAACGATGGAAGATATGGTCGTGTCATATGGAGGCACGGGTGGTTCAATAGCGACTGGGTCACGATAACATGTATTTAAAGTCGCTAGGTTATATGATTAAAGGTTAGCCTGATGTTTTAAGCAACCGGATCCTCAAGGACGGTGTGCTCTTTTTTACCGGGTGAGGGTTTGAAACCCTGATTAACAAAAGAAAAGGAAATTGGTAGGGTAGTCTTAGAGGATTGGTTGAAGTGACATGCAGCGGTATAAGCTTACCAGTTCAACGCAATCTCCAATCCTGAAGTGTCCACAACTTCGGAGTCCATATAGTGGTGAGGTAATTCCTTAAACTAATCCCCGACGTGCAACAAAAAGAATAGGATTTAAACTAATGAGAAGGAATGAATCTTTTTGTGATATCAAGTTTTGAAAAAAATAAACATTTGTTTACTTTTCTCTTCTTCGTTACTTAGCATTCGCTAATTGTTATCCTACGATTTATGAAACCCAACAGGTGTCGGTGAGCCAGCACAAGAACTTTAGTAATCCAACCAGCTAACATAGTAGACATCCGGCCAGCCACAGTAGCTTTACTTTGTAAGGTAGTTAGTAATATTTTAGTGTATTTCCTTCCAATTGATGTACACTATAGTGTGACAACATATCATGCGAACTTTATTTTTTGAATAGAAAAGTGATGAAATACTTCATTTTGAGTAATATTAATTGCAGTCTAATTCTGAATGTTAGTTGTGACTGCTGAATAAATTATTACCGAGTAACCAGATCCGGATATGGAAGGATCCGACAGTTCGGAAGTGGGATCGTGACAGCCCATCTCCTATCATGAAGATGGATGGGATCAACTACGAGTTGCGGTCCAAGCAGTTTCGTACCCTGATGCAATGCCATAACAAAGAGCACATTCTGACGGATCCAAAAACGGAGGACAAGACTAGGGCTAATGTTTCTTGGAAGCAAGATGATGCCTATGCTCGCAATTGGTTCTCTGGGACGCTCACCATGGAGATTGTTAATGATATTGTAATCAACCCACCGCAAAGGCTATATGGGACACTATAGCATACACATAAGGGTAGGCAAAGAATGAGAGCAAAATCCTACAATTGCAGTTCGATATTTTTTTGATCAAACAGAATGGTTGACCTCTTCATGCACACTTATCGCATTTTAGAAGCATGTTTGAGCGTCTGCACAGCTTCATGCCGGTTATTACTAGCACTGAACAGCAACAAGCATATAGGAATGCTATTATGACAGGAGTATTTTTGTCATCTCTTGACTCTGAGTATGATGCACCATGTACTCAACTACTTATGGGAGAGATGATGCCTCCAATGGAGGAGGCTTACAAGAGGCTGATCAGAATTACTATTTCATCTACTTATGTAGCTCCGACTCCTTCTGCTAGGGGAGCTTCTCGTGACAGAGTGGGTACTTCACAGTTTCGAGGTCGAGGACCACGTGGCCAAGATGGAGGACGTTAGCGTGGCCCTTGTTCATATTGTCACCGTCTAGGTTATTCTGAGGAGACATGCTATCAGAAGCATGGTTATCCTGTGTCTGCTTGTGTAGCTGAGCAGACTAAGTCTGCTTCTGCTCCTGCTCATGATGCACGATTTGATGATATTGTTTTCGGGCTGAGAGAGATGACAACTACTCCTACCACTTCAACTGCAGGATCTTCAGATGTTGCGCACGCTACCGGAGCATCTTTGAGTTCGTCAGGAACTACTTTTGCACTTACGAGTAGTAGTAGCAGTTTAGATTTGTCCGACTGGATCATGAACTCTGGAGCATCTCATCATATGTGTGGAGATCGAGCACAGTTTACTTCCTACAGGTCTATTCCTCCTGATAGTCAGTTGTGATTGCTAATGGGGATCATCTACCCATTGTTGGTCAAGGGGAGATTGTTCTTGCTCCCTCAATGCGTCTGCAGAATGTTTTACATGCTCCAGCATTTCAGATGAATCTTTTGTCTATTAGCCAGATTACAACAGATTTATAATATCGTGCCATATTTGATCCATCATGTCTTGTGTTTCAGGACATACTCATGGGCAAGATGATTGGATGTGGCCTAAACAGAGAGGGATTTACAGACTTGTTCAACCTTTGTGTGTTGGTGATGCTACTATTCCCTCTGGACCTGTGTCTTCTTTCATGTGGCATCTTCGATACGGGCACCTTCCTCTGCAGAAGCTGTATCATGTTCTCCCACAGATCTCTACTCATACTACCTTGGAGTGTGAGGTGTGTCAGCTTGGGAAGCAACATCGTTCCTCTCTTCCGAGTCGTCAGAATCGTCACAATAGTCATCTATTTGAATTATTTCATTTTGACATATGAGGTCCTAGTCGTGTCCCAGATCATCAAGGACATCGGCTCAATATGAGCTGTTGTGGATAACTTCTCTAGATTATCTTGGGTTTTTTTGTTAAAGAATAAGTCTAATGCTGGTCCCATTATTAAATCTTTTCTTATTGAAATCAAGAATATTTTTTCTGCTAATGTAAAATTCATTCGCACTAACAACGCCTTGGAATTCTCTACTTTTCATTTGTCTGCTTTTCTCAGTTCCATTGGTGTTGTTCATCAGACCTCGTGTGCTTACACTTCCCAGCTAAATGGTGTTGCTGAATGCTAACATCGTCATCTTTTGGATGTCACGAGGATTCATTTGATTCAGAGTCGAGCTCATCATACGTTTTAAGGTGATGCGGTTCTCACTGCCTGTTACTTAGTGAACCGCATGCCATCTACTGTCATTGGAGAAAAAGTCCCTTTCTTGATCGTGTTTCCCGAGAAAGACTTATTCTCCCTTACTACCAGGATATTTGGATCTATGCTTTTGTCCACAATTTTACTCAATGTCGTGACAAGCTCTCTCCTGGAGTTCTCAAATGTGTGTTCGTTGGCTATTCTCGAACCCAAAAAGGGTATAGATGTTTTAACCTTGTTGGGCGAAAATACTATGTTAGTGTTGATGCCACATTTTTTGAGGATATTATGTATTTTTCTCCAACAGGGTGACAAATTGCCGAATGCTGACTCAGGAGAGGACATCTTTGTTCATTCAACTTCACCATCATCTCCTCCTATTGAGTCTTAGTCACCTCCACCTCCACCTCCACCACCTCCACCTTCATCTACCCTGACACAGTTCCTACCTTGGTTTTGCATTCGCAAGGCTTCTACTCGCTCCTTTGTTCCTGTGTCTTCCCCATCATCCAGCACACCCTAGGTATGTGATGAACACATTGTTTCTACTGATGGCACCGGTTCTATGCTTGATCCAAAGGATGATACATAGGATTTGCTGGTACCGAAGAACAGAGAGGCTGATGACCTTGATATACCTATTGCCTTTAGGAAACCGCGCCGCAATTGTGCCACATATCCATTGGTTGTGCATGTTTCTTTGGACCATTTTTCAAACAAGTACAGGAGGATTATTATGGGTCTCTCGGCTGTTACTATTCCGCGCACATATCAGGAAGCCATACAATATAGCAGTTGGAGACTAGCCATGGAGGAGGAGATGGCCGCTTTGCAGTCTCGTGGTACTTGGAGTGTGGTTTCACCTCCTCCAGGTGCATTGGTTGTAGGGTGCAAATGGATCTTTACGGTGAAGCACCGAGCTGATGGTAGTGTGGATCGCTACAAGGCAAGGCTTGTACCACGTGGATTCACCCAGACATATGGGGTGGATTATCAAGATATCTTCTCTCCAGTAGCCAGACACTCGACATTATGAATTCTCCTATCAGTTGTTGTTTCATGAGAATGGCTTCTTTACCAGCTTGATGTGAAGAATGCATTTCTATATGGAAATCTACAGAAGGAGGATTATATACAGCAGCCACCAGGGTTTGCTGCTGAGGGGGAGTCTCATAAGGTGCGGCTCCACAAGACGATTTACGGCCTGAAGCAGAGTTCGAGAGTTTGGTACTAGAAGATTTCAGAGTTGATAGAGCATTAGGGATTTGTTCGATCCACTACAGATCATTCACTTTTTGTTCAGAGGATACAAAGAGGTACAATTGCTATTCTTGTTTATGTTGATGATATTATTGTCACTGGTGATGATAAGCAGGGCACTCAGGCAGCCAAGGGAATCCTAGCTCAGTAGATTGTGGTCAAGGATCTTGGCAATCTCAGATACTTCCATAGATTAGAGTTCGTCAGGAACCAGCAAGATCTTGGGATGACTCAAAGGAAATTTATGACCAATTTCTATTAGAGACAGGTATGGCAGGGTGCAAGCTTTCTACTACTCCTATAGATCCAAGTATGAGAATATATGATAAGGATACTGAGGAGATAGATAAGAGAAGATACAGGGAGCTAGTTGGAAGCTCCTATATGTTACTATCACCAGGACAGATATATGCTTTGTTGTTAGCAAGATGAGCCGGTTCATGGAGCAGCCCAAGAAGGTTCATATGGATGCTTTTTACATGATTTTAAGAAATCTGAAGTCTTCACCAGGTACCGGTCTCTTATTCAGAGAAAGCACGTCTCTTAACGTCACAGCATGTGCAGACACGGATTATGCAGGATGCCCTAGGAACAGGAAGCCCACTTCTGGGTTTGCTATATTCGTTGGCAAATCACTTGTGTCATGGAAAAGTAAGAAGCAGACAGTAGTTGCTAGATCTAGTACAGAGTCCGAGAACAGGGCATGGCTCAGGGATGCACAGAGATGATGTGGGTCAGGACAGTTCTGATTGATCTTGTTGTTGGTGTACCTCTTCCTACGTGGCTTCTATGTGATAATAAGGCAGCACTTTTTATTACAAATAATAATACATTCCATGAACGTACAAAGCATATAGAAGTGGATTGCCACTATACCAGAGACATGATTCAGAAGGGTCTCATATATACCTCTCATGTTTCTACGGGACCAAAGCATTTATTAGAGGCCCTTTCCAAAGATGTTCCAAGCTTAGCACGATAGACATATATGCTCCAACTTGAGGTGGAGTGTTGAGATTATTATATAGCTTTGTTGTTATTTTTTAATTTCACTTCTTCATGTACTTTTCATGCTATTTACCCAAGAGCTTTTCTCCTGTATAAGAGAGCCGTGGGGACTTATGAATAACAAGCAATTCATTTTCTCCAACAAAGATAAACAACAAAAGGAATGAAGCGGACAAACTATATCAGATATCTAGAATCTATAGAGTTTGTTTCATCTCCATTGCAAAAATCTAAAGGGGGCGAAGCTCCCTACATATGAAAACCCATTGTATACACCCTCCAGTCGCGCCATACTCTACCAGAATGAGGGTCTCGTTGCCCGATCAAGCGAACTTGGGGGCAAGGGGTGACCAGCTAGGGAGAACACAAAACACAATCTTGAAGGGTTGATGTAAAAAACAGGGTTTAAACGGATGTTTAAACGCTGATTAAACGGCTTGCCACATATGTGCTTGATTGGGCATAGTCAGTGCGGTTCAGGTTCCCATACGTGCAAATGGCCGTTTAAATGGCCCGATTAGGCCGTTTTTTACATCCCCGACTGGTTCAACCTTATTGTCGGACTTAAATGAGGAAGAAGTTTCAACTGAGGAAGAGAGTGAAGATGAAGACGAAGACAATATCCACAGTGGAAATTTGATGATGATCTGAATTGCTTTGTACTCAAATAGAATATTGTCGCCTGATAATTTCAATTTTTCTTATGTCATTTTAATTAGTACATTAATAATGTTATTTGTGTAGAATTTAGGTTTTCTTTCGGATACTTGTATATTTTGGTGATTGTTGTCAATTATTATGTATGGTAACTTTTTTGAAGTCAAAAACAAGGGGATACACTCAAAGGTGTTCGCCCCCAAATTTTATTTAAAGGAAGTAAAAATGGAAGGACAGATGGGAGGAGAAACATAGACATACAACTACAGATCCCACTCATCTACCAACCTCGCGGAGTGAATCCCCACATTTTCCTTGTAGAATCTATTGCCCAGAAAAGATGGACCGTATTTTTGCCAAGCCACATGGCCCCATAGAATGGCAATGGGTCTAAGAAGCTCCCGTCGTGCTCTGCTCTTGTTGGAAACCAAGGAGCCGTAAAAGGAGGCCAAGTCCGTCGTGCACAACCAAACCAGATTTGCCTCATCCCAAATCATAATCAGTTTTTAAGGCATTTGAAGAACAGGTGTTCAAGGGACTCAGCGGCCTCCTCGCACAAGAGGCATCTATCAGAGACGGAGCCCAGAAGCCTAGCACAGCGGTCTCTCGTCACCAATCTTTACCTTTTGAACACCCACAGGAAAAAGCCAATACGCTCAGGGAGGCCCAGACTCCAAAAGAAGGCGCAATCCCGAACCAAAACCTCCGAACGCGACGGCGAGGGCATACAATGTCCCAAAAGCCTTCCTAACCGAGAATGTGCCCTTATGCCATCTCCAATGGTCCCTTCCCACAGATGGTCGTCCCATCTCTTTGATGGAATCCAGCAGCGAAAGAAAATCCTCGAGCCTCTGGTCCGAGAAGTTAGAGGAGAATGTGGGGAACCAGTTACCATCCGACCAGCAAGACGCAACCAAAGCATTCTTATCAGCCGCTAGAGCAAAGAGGCGAGGGAACCGCGTGCATAAGGCCCCCCTCCCCCCACCCCCCCACCCCGGTCCAATCATCAGTCCAGAAGAGGAAGGATTCACCATTGCCAAGCACGGCCTAAACAGAGAGAGATGTCGGGTGAAGACCTCCATCATCCCCTTCCCAGAACGGCGTGGGAGACCCCACACAAGCATCAGGGCTCGGCGGCGCACCACCGACGCTGTAGATTTTGCGTAGAAAGTTGCAGCAGAAATCCTCCCCAGGGCCCCACACTCTGCTCGCCCATTGAAAGAAGTAAAGCCTCGTTCATTTGATCCAGCCTCCGGACCCCCAGCCTCCCCCCCCCCCCCCCGCCTTCTTAGGGAGCGTGATGACTTCACTTCCCACTCAAAAGGTGAATTCCCCCCGATTCACCCCCATCTTCCCCATAAGAACCTACGCATTAGCTTCTCAAGGCGGCTACGGATCCCCTTCGGCAAGCGACGATTGGACAAAGAAGAAAACAGGGATGGAGGAAAGAACCGCTTTTAAGAGGACCAAACGCCCCCCCTTTGGAGAGAATGGCCGACTTCCGGCCCGCGAGTCTCGCCTCTATCTTCTCAACAACCTGGAGCCAATCCCGCAACTTCAATTCTTCCCACCGTCAAAGGCATCCCAAGGTAGTCAATCGAAAGGGAGCTGCACTCCGATCCTAAAGCTTGTCCACAAGCATGAGCCTCTTCCTCAGATAAAACCGAACGGGATGACCTTTGACTTATCGGCATTCTGGAAGAGACCGGATAGCTCACTGAAAAAGATTCAGTGCCACGGACATGCCGGAAAACCTCCACAGCACCCCCCTCAATGAAGAAGATAGTATCGTCAGCTTATTGCAATAGCGGGATCATCGAGTCATCCCTCGAGTACCCAGCCGAGAATCTGCAATCAATCATGCAGTACACAACATGCGCCAGGACATCTGCGGCAATGACAAAGAGCAGGGGAGCAAGGGGTCAGCCTTGGCGCACGCCCCTATGCGGTTGGAAGAAGCCGCCCTCCGGGCGGCCATTCACCATGACCGAAAAAGAAGACGTCGTAACACATCGTTTCATCCCAAGAAATCCACAAATCCGGAAATCCTCTCCTCCGCAAGATTTGACCAAAGGAACTTCCAATCTAAACTATCATATGCTTTTGCAAAATCCATTTTCCATAGAACACCTTGCTTGTCCCTTCTCTTCCAGTCCGCAATGATTTCCGACGCAAGAATAAGACAGTCCGAGATTTGCCTACCCTGTATAAAAGTTGACTGGAGCGGGGATATAATAGTCTCAAGAACTCGACTGAGTCGTACAGCGAGCACCTTCGCCACAATCAAGTCGAGGGCGTTGGAGAGAGCAATGGAGCGGAAGTCTTCAATGCATTCCGACGCCGTGAATTTCGGAAGGAGAACGAGCAGTGACTTATTTATCCTCTCGAAACCAGCATTGCCCTCACAAAACTCCGAGATGACGTCCAGAACCTCATTGCCGACGAGGTCCTAAAAATGTTTGTAGAATGCAACCGGGAATCCATCAGGGGCCCGGAGCCCCATCCTCATTCAAGCTCCATACCGCACCCTTCACCTCCTCCAAGGAGACACCATACGTCAACTCAGCACACATAGAGGACGGCAAAGAAGGAGCCCCAAGCCCCGTCCAACTCCATAGCCTGGGTATAGTTCTCGTTGAGAATTCCCTAAAGTGCTCGACAATCGCCTTCCCCATATCTTTGTCACCAACCACGCGCTCACCATTCACCGTGATCGGCCTCAAAGCATTTGATCGACGCCCCCCGCTGGCAATGCGGTGGAAAAACGCCGTGTTAGAGTCCCCCTCCCTTAGCCAAGTATTTCTTGACCATTGCCTCTATTCAGTGACGCGTTTAAGGTCCTCCGTCGCGATTATTTTTTGAGCAAGCGAGTGAGTGGCTAGTTCATCCCCCGTAGTTCCCTAAGATCCTCTTGTGCATCAAGTCTACTAACCACCTCCTCAGCTTCCAGCCTGGTAGCACATCTAGCAGCCCTGGAGTCCCTCTTGAAGGAACTCAACCTCGTGCGCAAGGACCCTAGCTTCTGCACAAACTTAGACGCAGCCGATCCATATACCTCCACGTTGGACCAGTGCGAAACCACCATCTCTCTGAAATTTTCCTCCAGCAACCAGCTCTTCTCAAATCTAAAGAGACTCATTTGTGGAATGGGCTCACCGGAGTCCCATAGAATTGGTGTGTGGTCGGACAAGGCTCTCAGGCGAGGACCTCACAGAGGAGAGCGCGAAACAATCAAGTAGCTCGGCCGAAGCCAAAAATCTGTCAATTCGAGAGCGAGAGTTGGAGCTCCTCCAAGTGTACGTCGAATCCCCCCCATCCATAACCTCCAGGGCCAACGAGTCAATAGCGTTAGCAAAATCATCTGAACCCGGGTCTTGGCCGCCCCTGAAACGTGGTCTGTCCATTGTACGAAGAGTAAACATTGAAATCCCCCCTATGAGCCATGGGATACCCGCGAAGGCCCTACTCGCCTCATGCAGGTCCTCCCACAACTCCCTTCACAGAATATGGCTACAAGGACTGTACACACACGATATCGCCAGGAGAGTAGAGGAATCAACACAAACCAAGAGAACAGAGAGAACGTGTCTCCCGCGCAGCACCGAGCTAAACGCCAAGGCCGATGATCTCCATGCCACAAGAATCCCTCCAGATGCGCCTACGGCATCCAAAGCTCTGAACTCATCAATTCCTCCAACACCAAAAGATTTCCAAACAACATCAGAGACGGATTGAAGCTTCGTCTCATGCAGCATTACCACATCACAACTCCACTCAATGAAGCGTGAATCAAGAATTCTCCTCTTGTCCATCGCCCCGAGCCAACGAACGTTCCAAGAGAGAACCTTCATTTAGAACATGAGTACGGTCCCTGAATGCGGATAACTCCAGAGGCCTCCGCAATGGACGTCATTAGGGCCGAGCACGGCTGTGTCGTGATGTGTCGAGGTCGAGACCTCTGCCTGTGCCTGTATCTCTTACCTGATCTTTTGTCAGCTACCCCTTCATCAGACGAGCATCACCCACCGCAAGGGCAATCCAAGAGTGAGGTAGTAGATGGAAGAGCGCCTCGAGATGGTCCAACCAAAACGCCAGTCAAGACTGGTCGAGTACCATCGGAAGACGATGTGGGAATTGTGTGAAGATCCCCCACCAGATGACACAGGGGTGCTGATGTATTGCGTCGCCTCAGGAGGGATATCCACGGTCGTGCTCCTAGACCCACGAAGAGGATGCGCCAACCCACTCAATGTTGAATTGGTCGAGCGTGGCGTCGGATCAAAGAGGCCCATCGCGCTCGAGAATAACTGATTAGGCATGGGCATCGAGAGGCCATGGCCTCAAATTTCAGCGAAATTCGGTCGAATTTCTGTCGAATATCGATATCCAGTCGAAATCGAAATTCGACCGAAATGACCGAAATGACCGAAATATGGGGGTCCTAGTACAAAAAAATGACCGAAATGATCGAAATTTCGATCGAAATTCCACCGAAATTCCATCGAAATTTTGTTTTGGTCGATACCGAAAATGGTGACCGAAACCGAAATTTATGGCCTTGCGAGAGGCTAATACCACCCGACAATAGAACGGGAAATGGGCATCTCTGTTGAAGCTATGAAGGCCCACCTATCTATTGTATTTGATTAGGCATGGCACCGAAAGGCCCGTACCGCCCGACAATAGAATGGGAAATGGGCATCTTTGTTGAAGCTATGAAGGCCCACCTATCACTCCAGATATGTGTGGTAACTTTTCTACTGAAGTATTGATACTTGATTGATAGAGATTGTATTGAGGTCTACATGAAAGTAATTTTCATTAGATCTTCTGTTAGACCATACTTATTCATAATTCAGTTTAGTTGTAGTCATTTTTTAGATATTTTTATTTTTAAATAAAAATTAGGAAACCGCGTAGAACCGCATATACCCTGCATACCGCTTAATCGCTATTTAGTGACATGTCCAAACACATAAGCATACCACTTTCCTGAACCTTGCCTAGGATTTATATCTCTATTGTTGGTGGTGTTCCAAGGCTTGATCCAACGCATGTATATACCGTGCATCTGGATGGATCACATCTGCAATCGAAAGCTCCCCTCATCGACGCATTGGGCGAAACCTATCCAGTCCCCATCACTCCAGGCCACCATCCGATGATTGCAAATCATGTCTCAAACCTAAGATTCACCTCGTGCAAGGCTCAATGGATTGCCCAGGGCCAACCTATTCCTGATCCAGCGCAGGCTCCAGCATCTAGTTGCACAGTGATGACGTGGTGCCTCTTCTCCAACATTGCCCTCCCAAGTCTTCGCTCTAGGTAGTGGCTTTAGGCATCACAATGCCATGTTCTCTAACTTCGAGCTTCAGATTGAACGTCGGCATCCATGAAAGCTTCCTGGCGAGGGCAATTTCAGAGGAGCCCTACCGGGGTGTCATTCAAGAGATGGGTCCCAAAGGAGGGAACTCTAAATAAAGACCGTAGCCCAGTTTATTTCCCATTGAAATATTAAACCAGGTCCAGGCATTTGGGCCCAATGTTGAGTTATTGTTTAGCAAAAAAGGGAGGGGTGCTTCTATTATGGGCCCAACTAAGACATTTCTATAGATTTAAACAAAGAAGAAAAGGCGGTCGAATGTTTTTAGGCCCAAGTAGGCCGAAGTCGTTATTTGAGAAAACAAGAGTAAGAGGTTATTTTGAAAGAAAAAAAAGGCGATCATACAAAAAAAAGGCCGTACACAAGAAGAATTTA